>MPGH01000132.1:57168-130570 GCA_001937105.1 Colletotrichum chlorophyti | reverse complement strand
AAAAAAAAAAAAAAAAAAAAAAAAAAAAAAAAAAAAGGAAGAGAAGGAAAGGCTATCCGTACAATACGTACAATATCCCAAAGACAGGGAGGGGAGAACAAGTTCCCGGACAGTTTGCGACGATAACATGCCACTGCCTGCCTACCTAATCTGACTGATCTCCAAGCCCGGACCAGGGACGGGGGCATCGGAAGGGAGATCCCGTCACAGAAACAAACATGTCCAATGCGGGATGTGGTGCACGAGAAAAAGCAACACCGAACCGACATGGCGGCAATGGTTGTTGGGCGCCGCCGCGCACGCCGGGGCTGAGGCTAAGCCTGCGGAATAAGAAACGACATTCATGGACTACTCGTCATTGCATGGTCAATACTGAGACACTATGGGCAGCGATGCGTCAGTACATGGCGTCAAGTCGTAGAGCATCCATCGCACAGAACATGTAGCCTTCGTGTGGCCCAACAGCTTAGATAACCATTGACGGCTCGCAAGACAAAGACGTGATGAAATTCCCACAACCATCCTACTACATAGGATGGTTATGATGTCCAGGTCTTGGATGGCTGCCTTTTGTAACGCAATAGTCAAGCTCGGCTTCACGACCTCTCTCTCTCTCTCTCTGGGGCAGGAAGTGTCTGTAGCAACTTCAGGCTTGTTGTCTCTGAACATGCCAAGCCACATATCGTGTGTTGTCTCACAAGATGCCTATACCGACGGGCATCGTCCTTTCACCATAACGATTCCATTATTGATGTCGCTCCTTCACCATCAAGCCTCCCCCCGGATGCTGGCTGATCACCTCGTGTCCCCCCCACTGCCGGTGGCTTTTCTTCTTTGTGTGTATCAACACCCAACATACCGCCATCTCATTCGACGGAAGGAAGCTTTTCTGCGACGCGTTGATGTGTCGAGGGAGACACGAGGGGGGAAACGCCTAACCATCCCACTCCTTGTTCTCGCACGTTGGATGTACGTCGATAATAATGCACGATGCGTGCTTACCGTACACAAAGGAGATGCGCCATGCTCTCGCTTCCTCATCTCGCCCAGGCGCATGACCGGGAGTTCCTCTTGTCAACATCCCATCATCTGGCTTGGCTAACTGGCTGACTGAGGGCCGTGGGGCGTAACCCCCATGCTGATCTGTTGATGATGCAGATCCAATCGACTGTAGTTTGCCTCGTTTTCGCTGGAGGGTGACGGGTACGTACCTCAGTTTCCCCTCATGGTTGATGTTCCCGAATGGAAAAGATAGGGAACAGAAAAAAGAGACAGAGACAGACAAGGAGGCCCCCCACACCAGGTCGAAGCCGTGGCTGTCAGCCAGACTCGTGCCTGCTGCATCGCATCTCCATCCCGCATTCCTCCCAACGTGCCTTCCCTGAACGTTTCCAGCTCCCCCAACTTCCAACTTCCCACTCCACTTTTCCTCTTTGGCAGCTGCGACCAATCGAATGTCGCCTACGTGTCGCTGAAAAGGGCCTAGCGCCGCAGGGCGAAACTCGATTGGCCACGGCTCGTTCCCGCAAAGTGAGGCTGCCGCCCCGCCGTTCCTGATCATTGGCTCAAATGTTCCTGGCGACACATCTCCCGTACTGTTCTTGTCTTGGAGGTACCATCGCTGCGTAGCCGTGGCGTAAAGGCACTTGCAGCTCAGGTTCCTTTCCCTTGTCCACTGCCATCCCTGGTTCCCTTTTTTACGCGGTTGTCTCGTCTCGTCTTGTCTCGTCTCGTCTGCCCAATCTCGACGATCTCTCTCGTCGTCCACCAAACAGCCGTCTACTCCATTGTTGCTTCGAACCACACCCCCCTTGAGATATAGCCAAACAAAATCTAAACAACTTCTCCAGAAGAAGCTTGAGATCGTCCGGCGCAATTCGTGCCTTTGAGGGATCATCGTTGTTACTCATCCCCCCTCTCCCTACCCAACCCTTGCTCGTGAACTTGCGGGTTCACTAAACCAGACTAGAGAAGCCCATTGAGGAGACTTAGACCGCCAGGAGAGAAGAGAGGGACATGAGGTGTCATCGAATCCGCGGTTCCTTCCCTGCAAAGGTCCATGCATATTTGCGACAGTCTCCCGTCATCGGACGGGACGCGGCATTGGAGAAGGACGATGGTGGTGGTGGTGGTGTTCCTGAGCGGACCCGATCTTTTCGAGTTTCGATAGGACTCACCTTTCCCGGTTCGACACCGCTTTGCGACCGATTCCCTTGCAGATCGCACACTCAGTTTGTCGCTCACCGAGATAACAGGTCGTACCAGTGTATCCATCCCGCACACTTGCGCGACTCGTACAGCCGGACGCAGACAGACAATGTGAGTGTGACTTGGCGGCCGTGTTTCGTTTCTCTGTCGCTTTGTCGATCTCTTCTAGACCAGCTGACGACTTCCGCCGTTGCCATACCCTCTCCTCTCCCCCTTAGCCGGGTTCCAACATCAGCGTCCAGCTCTTTACCGCCCCGGCTCACTCCGCCTATCTAGTAGCAATCAGACGATCCCCGATATACACCCAACGGAGCCCAGTCCGACAAGTATCAACTGCGGTTTGGAATGTCTACACAGCCGCCGCATGGTCCCTTTCTTCTTCACTGCTTCTCGAAAATCCGTCTGGAGTCGTGCCAAGCATCAACAACGGCCGTCATGTCCTTCTCAGACGACCAATCAACCAGGTAACATGGCCGCCATGACAAGTTTTTGGGTTCAGCCAATCGGTGAAGAGGAAGCAAATGGTTAGTTGCGTCTGGTCTTCGCCACATCTTTCGGTCGAGGCAGGATCGGGATGATCCAAAATGGCATGTAGAAAGTACCTACCTTCGAACACTGGAAAAAACGAGACGGAGACAGAGTGACACGATCGTCCGCCAGAAGACCGTACCTCCAGAATGTTCTCGCCATACCCGGGCAGCACGGGAGTTCGATGTTGTGATTTCCGCGCGGCCTGAGGGGGAGCATTGCCATGCCGTCTTTCCCATCAAAGGTAGGCCAACGGCGTGCGTTCTTGTCTTCCATTGTATACGGCATTTGCTAGACCTCGTTTCGCCCAAATGTGAGCCGCGTCTCAGCGCATCGCCGACCCCTTCTCTTCTTGGCCTTCCGCATGCGCGTGCGGGCTTGTCATATGCGTTGCACGTCTTACAGGAGGAGCTGCCTGGCCAGCCTGCCGCGGTACTGATCCGGCCGGGCGTCCATACACGGCTGCTGCGGTCAGCATTGAGGACGAGGACCAATAGATGCTCTCCGGGCACCTCGAGGATGGCGCACAACTGCGCGTTTAAGAGATCCGCGCATTTGCTTTTGTTTGCTTTGGAGGTCGTTAAGACCACGGCTGCGCGTGTTGCATCTGCGGCTGATGGCAATGCTACAAGTGATTCTGGCTTACGAGGTGCAGCTGGCCTGTCGATATTCTCATTGCGATAGAATGCTGAGCCGCATGCGTCCATCTTGCTGTTCACTTCCGCTCGGGAAAGGTCGTTTGGCTCGCTTTGTGTTGCCTCTCAACATACAACATCGGCACTTTGTTTGCTTCGTCTCCCTGGAGTATATCCCAGCAACTTGTCCAGAACGAGGCAAGTCGTGTCGCCGTTGGCCCAGCTTGGACTCGTGATATTAGGAGCTTTGAGGAACTTCCAGCTACTGTATTTTTGGAAAGACTTTCTACCCGAGGCCATGCGGTGATCAATCGTACAATATCATCTGTGCAAGCCGTCGATTTCGTGAATCAACTGAAAACACCGCTTGTCCAGGCCTCGTACTAGAGCTGCACAGACTCGAGTAAAATCCGGCCTGCTGTCTTATCGGAGCCACTGGCCCCGATAAGCCGGCAGATTCTCGGCACTCTTACTTTGGCGGGCCCCTTGCCCGTTGATGACACCTGTGAGCTACGACCACGGTAGCCAATGCGCGCGGCGAGCCGATTCAAGCAGCTTCAAGGTGGCCACACGAGCGACGGCACCTCACCACCGCAACTCTTGATAACCTCTACATGTGATCGATCATACAATTACACGGCACAATGCGCCGTCTCAATATAGTATTGCTGGCGACGGCCCAGCTCTGCGGGGCTCGTCACCCCGGCTTCAGCATCCACGAAGACCTCGTGGCATATCCCCAGGTACGTCCGGAGAGCCCAAGGGGGTTTCTGCCAAAGAAGGGAAACCAATGCATGGTTTGTGCTGACCTATCCCGACACCTTGACAGTACGAGGTAGTGTTTTCGGATTCAATTATATCAGAACAAGATGCGCAGGCTCTCCTGGACCGCGGTAATCCGCACTCGACGTACTCAGCCGACTTCTCGACGGCTTCCGACATCTCTCAGAGCGTCCGTGGGGCCGCCAGCGCCGACGACGAACCCGCGCCGAGGGTGCCCGAGAGATACGAACTCATGAACATGGCCCCCTCGAAATACCTCTGCTCGATACCCGTCCTCGAGCCCCAGACCCCCGAGAACCACACGGCGACAGAGCTTGCGAAACAGGAGGAGGCGCGGGAGCTGGCCAAGGCGTCCGCGCATGGTTGGGAGTTGCTCAACGACCTCGACGGCAGCTGCTTATACTTCATGTCCGGGTGGTGGAGCTACAGCTTCTGCTACAACGAGGAAGTCGTTCAGTTCCACGCCCTCCCTACCGTCCCCAACGGACAGCCGCCCGTTCGCGACCCCCACACGGCCGAGTACGTCCTGGGCCGGGTGCAGACGTCGCCCAGCCAGCGGCATCAAGCTCAGAACCCACAGCAGCAGCAGCAGCAGCAAACCACGAAGTCGGGAGATCCGCCAGCAAACACGGACCTGCAAATCAAGGGAGACCAGCGGTATCTCGTACAGAGGATGGAGGGGGGTACAATCTGCGATCTGACGGGTCGCGAGCGGACCATCGAGGTGCAGTACCACTGCGTGCCGGGCATGAAGGGGGACCGCATCGGATGGATCAAGGAGGTCACTACTTGCGCCTATCTCATGGTCGTCAACACGCCGCGTCTCTGCAACGACGTCGCGTTCCTCCCGCCCCAGGCCACGAGCGCGAACCCCATCAACTGCAAGCTCATCGTCCCAACCAACGACCCCGGCGCGGAGGCCGAGCGGCATCGCCAGAAGGCGCTCGAGGCCCGGGAGGAGGCGGTGGAACACAGAGCCGGCTCGGCCGCCAGGGACGAAGAACTCGCGAAGCGCAGCCAACAGGACCCAAACGCGCGGGACAGGGCGCAGAAGGGGATCAACGTCGGAGGCGTCATCGTCGGTGCCCGCAACGTGCTCGCCGACGCGGACGAGGAGGGCAAGCCCCCCGCGAAGCTGGCGCCGCCGCGTAGCTACCTCCCCGGACGCGGCCACGGTCCTCTGGTGGAGATCATCGCCAGCGCCAAGAGCAAGGCGGACGGCGGCGAGATGAAGGTCCTCGACGAGGATGAGCTCAAGAAGCTGGACCTCAGCCCCGAGCTGGTAGAGGAGATGCGGATCGAGCTGGAACGCATCGCCGGCGACAAGGGATGGAAGCTCGAGGTGGTTGAACAGCCGGGTGACCCGAGAGAGATCCGGGGCATCGTCGACCACGGCCCGGAGGAGAAGGACGACGGGAGCGGCAAGAAGAAGAAGCGATCCGCCGAGCAGAAGGGCAAGAGGCTCGTCGAGAAGAAGCAGGAGGACGGGCGTGGGGAGGAGCAAGAGGAGCAGCAGCAGGAGGGTAGCGAGGAGAAGTTCTTCAAGGAGGAGCTTTGAGGACGTGTATGTTTTCGACCGGCTAGCATTGGGCGTTTGGGGATCTCATGTTTTGCGTCGATACACCAGGCATAGCAAGAAGTGGAAATACAGCTGTTTGTGTCTGCTTCCCGATTCGATATGGACTAAACGCCGCGTCCCCCTTCACCGTTGAGTGGCTTTGGTGATGCTGATGTCCTATTTTCAGAAATGCCTTCCTATTTAGGACTTGTTAATTTAGGCCCTGTGTGTTGCCTCCTGGTTTCAAAACATCATTACCATTTTGCGTTCCTCTCCCAATCCATCAGGTCCAGTATGTGGTACGGTTGTGAGAGGATGGTGTGGCAAATCTCTAACTGCTTCATCTTTTGCCGGTGCCTCCCAAATCATTCTTGTCTCCTATCATGGAGTCTTATGTTACTCCTCTACACATCTTGACCAAAGTAGCCAAACCAAGTTCTGTCCTTTCCCAATCCCTATATCGCTCAACAGGGCACCGGGAAGTCGCGGCTCTCGTGGACAGCAAGGTTCTCACGACTCCTCTTTTGCCAAATACGATCACATCCCCATTCTCGAATCGGTGTTTCGTGCAATTCAAGCTAGGAGCGAAGATTACGGACCTGGCTCTCCAGCGGCGGGCGAAGCGCCACACCACGACATCACGGCCCCCTTCCCGTCATCTTCCGCAAGTCCGTCCAACCTGTTCACGTCTAACGGCCGCTGACTGACGCTGCCCACGTTTCTTCGCCTTACAGTTCCCTCCAAACAAAGGGCAAAGGAAACCCCCAGTTTCTTCCATCTGTCCCGTCGGTCTCTTGCTTCCCGCTTCGAGCCATTGCGCTGTTGTTCGGCTCCCCTCGTCGCGATCCATGCTGTTCTTCATCTGACGCAGCACAAGCCATGATATCGCCTTCGAAAAAAAAGAAAAAAAAAAGGAGTCTCTCCTGTCCTGTCCTTGATGGCCGGCCCTGCGGCGAAAGCGTGCATCTGTTGTTCCGACTCCCGTCCGCTCGTGTCGAAGTCATGGTTCCTATCAGCGACATCTCCCTCCTCTGCCGGCCATCACCACGCCGTTAACAGCCGCAACATTCGAAATTTTCAGCCGTCGCCGACCATTCTCTTTCTCCCACTTCTCTCCTCGCCCATTTCCTCTGCATAGAGGAACTCGTGTCGTCGGGGGGAAATTTTATTCGTGCTGAGTGCGGAATCCCAGCGCGTGCTTGACTCGACATGCTCTGGACATGCCGGGATTCAGGTACGATGCGAGTGGGGGACTATATCGCGGCGGCGCACATGACCAGAACCGATCTCCTGACCGATCAGACGCGTCCTTCTGAAGCACCGGATGATCTCTTTGCGCCCGCGGGCCCGGACGTTGCTTGCACAGCCGGCAAGAACCCTGCTGCTTGCTGACAGTGGCTACACGGCGAGATGTCGACCTCGCAATACAGTCTACTGAGTATGATGGTGTCAAGCCACAAATATTATGGCACCGGAGCCATCTAGGATAAGTTTACTAAGAAGGGGCGGCCTCGCCACGTGCCTCTTGGGCATGAAATCAGAACCCCGCAAATAGCATCTACGACATTGTTGGCCTTCTCTAGACAACCTCCTTCTCGGCCATCTCAAACGGCAGCAAAGGGGAGACTGCTCGGATACTTACCAGCCAGAGTCCGAACGAGCAGTGCTTCTGGCGGTCGTGCCTATTCAAATAGCACCAGCTGTCACACTAGGCGAGGACACACTTGTTGGTCTATTCATCCTGGCATACTTCGGCAGCGAGGCGTCTTTGTTATCTCACCCTCGTCGATAACCCGCGTTGAGCTTTCGCGTCAAACAAGGCAATCCTGATCAGCTCGGACATTGTCTGAGCTGCCATATCGCTTACAACACAGTTCATTGTTATCACCGTAGGACGGTTACCACCTTCCGCATCGTCTTGCCATGAGTTTCCGCCTGTTGGCGAAATTTGCACAAAGTACATGATGTCAGCCGGCAACGTCCAGAAAAAACAACGACCGGTCTGGCCAAGACCTTGCCAGTCTACGATTCGTGGGCTAGATCGTCGATACGAGAGGTCGGTTTGCTTGCCGGCAGCCGCACGTCGCCCACGGGCACAGCCGTTCTGGCGTGTACTGGGGAACCAGGAACCCCCGTTCAAAGTTGTCAAGCGGGAATTACATCGAAGGTCTTAGCGACAAGCCAGATGCTTCCCCAACCGGTCACATTTTCTCCGCCTGCGTTGGGGGTGGATGAAATCGTGGGGATGATGGGCCGTCGTTCGGCTCGATGGAAAGTTCCGCCCGATATCTTCGCTGTGCTGAGCTGACTGACGGTGGCGAGCCCGATTATGTGCAATGGCCAAACGAACATATATGGAGGCAAAGGCGAGAGAGAACTACAAGAGAGATGGTATCCCTTGACGGGTTGTTGGACGATTTTGTCGGTCCAGCGGCCTCTTCATCGTTTTCGAACCGGAAACGTTGTTTTCCTCAGCCGAGTTCAGGCAATTCATCAGTTGAAAATATGCACGAGAAAGCGGATTACTTCGGCCGGGCACCCTACCTTATCCACCACGGCAGAACAAAGCTCGCATACATAATAACGCTGTCTGTTATGTCTGTGGTCCGCAGCGACGGGGATGGTGCCTGCGGTTCCCTCCGCTCGGCGGTACTCGAGTGGGACTGGATGGGAATCTTGGCGTGAGCGGGAGCTCTTCTCCAAATTCTCTCTCCAAATCCTTTTTTTTTTTTCCCCTTTGGCTTGCTCTCAGAGTCTTGGGACTTGGGACTTTCTCCCCCCCTCTGTCTCGAACCAGACAAAAGGCGCCGCTCCCAGGAGGGGCCGGAATAGCGCCGCCACACATCGCATCACTCAACCTCGGCCGTCTCCCTTGCTTTCCCCTACCATGCCGTGTGCATACGCTGGTGCCGAAACACTGCGAAAGCCTTACTCCCGTTCTCTAGGAGTTGATTGTCCCCTTCATCTGGTCTGATCACTGCGGCTTAGGGCTGCCCATCCCAAGTTCATTGGCCTGGTTTCTCCTCCCCCGCATGCTCTTAACTAGCGCCCCTACCGTGTCTTCCAGTCGCGATATTGCTGTTCTTCTTTCCCCCATCAGCTGACTCGACACGACACTGGAACACCCTCTATTCGTCTCTTTCCGCCCTCAATTCTTTCTTTTTTATTTGTCTTTATTTTTTTCCCTCCTCCCCCGCATCTGCATCGGCATGCGCGCAACGGACAAGATACCGACTAGACTCACATTGGTGAACCCAGCGACCAAGCCAAGCAGTTTCCATATGCCGACACCGACTCACCTTACGAGGACGGACGACGCCACATATCCTCCGCCCAAAGCAGCGCTTGCAGAGACAGTACGCAGAGCCGAATATCCTTGCCGTCAACTTGAGGATCCTCGCAGCAGCCAACACGCTTACAACCTTAGCGAACCTACCAAACCCACCAAGCCCAAGCGATCTTAGCTTCTTCCTGGCCTCGTCGGTGAGGAGAGGGGCTGAGTTGGCTGAGAGTGGACGGGGCCCTGAACCTCTGACCGGGGGTGTGTATGTATGCGTGTGTGAGTGAGAGTGGTGTGTGTGTGTGTGTGTGTGTGTGTGTGTGTGTGTGAAAGGCTGGACCAGGGACAAGTTCGAGTCGAGTTTTGCGCTCACTGCTCCGTGTCTGTTCTACCTTACTCTGCTTCATTCTGCACTGCACTCACTGCCTTTTCACTGGGACTCGCAGTGAACTCGGCGCTCCACCGCGAAATTCCTCGCTCAAAATCTTTTGAACGTTCGATACCCCTGTGTCGACCATCCTGCTTCTGCTACTGTTTTCTTCTTCGCGACCGCTCCCTTTTTCCCGTTGCGTCATGTTCCAGTGATGGACAACACAGATACCGCGAGAAATGCTGCGAGCAGAGCGGGCTCTGCGGAGGTGAAGGCCGAGTCACCGGACGCGAGCAACAGCACCAAACAGCAGCCACAGCAGCAACAGCAACAGCAACAGTCAGCGCCGCCGAAGAGAACTGTATGCGATCACTGTCGAAGGAGAAGTACGAAGTTCCACTTCATTCCCAACCTTACCGTCGTATCTTGTTTTGCCTGTTTTTTGCCGTTCTTCTGACGGCCGCTCTCATGAACTTTCGTGCGATCCTCCCTCTCCCCAGCAGTTTGCCGCCGGGACAGTCCATCTGTCGTTTTCACGGTATCATCCTGCCTCAGTTGCCCACTGCCTGCTGCACTGCACGCCATCACCGTCACCATCACCACTACCGACAAAATCATTTTGTCAACGTCTCATGTCTCTCACCACCCACGTCTCTTTCTCTATCTTGATCATTTCACCCCCTTCTTTTTCTTCTGTTGAAATCTCGTCTCTGGATTGTGAACCATACGCTGACCATATTCAGGAATCCGCTGCGACGGCAAGTTTCCATGTGAGCAATGCGTGCACGCTTCTCTCACCTGCAAGCGCGAACATGTCCCCAAGAAGAGGGGACCTAAGCGCGGCCATGGAAGGGTTATCAACGAGCTGAGAGCCCGGGAATCATCCCAAAGTAAGCAGCAACAACATCAGCAACAACAGCTAGTCCAGAAACCTTTCAATGCAGAAAATGCGCTCGAAAGCCCTACAGAGTATGTGCGGCGTCGCTTATCAGCAGCCTGTCCGCCGCTGAACGTGGACAGCGTCGACGTCGGTATGAGCGGAAGCGACATGGGAGAGGTCGCATCACAGCACTCCTCCAACGCTTCCGCCGCCTCGACCCCTCCCAGCTTCTGGGCCGCCGTCACCTCCAACCCCGGCCACAGCAACGTACCGGAGCCGCGGGGCATCTTCTCGAGCGACGAACTCCGGCCGAGGACGAGACACTACTTCCACATGATCCCTCAGCTGGTCGAGCTGTACTACGAACACATCTACCCCATCATGCCGCTCATCTACATGCCCACGATCCGGGACACGATCAACCGGCCCATGTCCCCCACCGAGAAGAACCTCATTTATGCCATGTGCGCCCTTACGTCGATGCACATGTCCGGCAAGAGCATAGGTGCGCCAGGGCCGACCTCGTGGGAAGTAGTAGGAAGGTTCTTCCTCGACGAGACCATCTCGACGAGGCAGTCGTACGACTTCCTTGAGGATTTGTCGCTTTCCGCAGTCATTTCGTCCTTTTACCTAAGCACCTCCTTCTTTGAGATCAACCAATCGCGCAAATCATGGTACTACTTGCGGGAAGCGTTGACAAACGCGCAGGACCTAGGGCTGCAGGACGATTCAACTTATTATGGACTGAGCCGCGAGGAGACGTTGTGTCGGCAGAGGGTGTTCTGGATTCTCTTCGTAACAGAACGGTGAGTAAGGAGCCGTGGTGCTGTTCATTTCCGGGACAGTCGCAGTCGCAATCGCGGTCGTATTGTGATGCTAACCTCGTCTTGTACGACACCACAGGTCCTTTGCGATCCTGCGCAACAAACCAATTACCTTCAAAAGGACGCCCTCGCTCCCAACAACCAGACATCCTTACGAGGGACCGGACATTCATGCGGGATTCCTCCAGCTCGTTTCATCCTACACCCCTCTCGACGAATCTTTCGTGACGGCATGGAACGAAGGGTCCGACCCCCGCGTAAGCGCCACAACCTTTTTGGCGCTCCAAAACCTTCTCTCCCTCCCTCCCGCCTTCCTTCGTCCGCGCGGCCGTTCTTCGCCAACACAGCCACACGGCCAATTAATGGGCTCCTTCGGCGCGTCCTCGGCCGCAAGGGACTCGGGCACGCCGGAGCCGACCGACATTCAAAAGGCGGATTTACTCATCACGCAGCAATGGTTACGACTCATCGTTTGGCAATCGTCGATGAGGCAGGGCCTGTTGAGCTGGACGAATCCGGCGGATTCCGGAGGTGTGTCATCAGGGAGCGGCGTCGGTGGCGGTAACAGCATGTGTTTTTCTTTCCCTCTGACGGTCGCGCGCGACACTGCGTCCATTCTGTCGAGCCTACCGAGCAAGGCGGTCGAAGTCCATGGGATGGGCATTATGGAGAAGATCTTCGAAATCGGGACGTGGTGCGTCAACGTGCTAGGGGCCTGTGAGAGCGTCGGTTTCTCGACAGCCATGGACTTCACCTCGGGGGAGATGGGCGTGTTGGGCAGCGGGCGGAAAGGGGCAAGCCTGGACCCGATCGAGTTCTTCGTGCGGACGCTGAGCGCAAGCGACAACTCCCGGAAACAGTTTGCAGAGAAGCTTCTCACGGCTGCCGGGGAGAACCCGGGGAGTATGAGAACGCAACTGAGTCCTGCAATGTCCGGTATGGGCGTAACAGCGGCGGGGATGATGGGGGCCGGTGGTGGTCAGGGGCCGAACGTGATGGATCCGGGGTGGGGCCAGCAGAGGGGGACCGTCGTCGGTGAGGTATTTGACGAAAACGAGGAGAGTAACGGTGGCCGTCCCACGCACCAACACAGGATGGACCTCGGCAGCAACAACTCGATGCACCACCCTCCCCCCGGCATGCACGGCATGGGGTTGGGGATCGACCTAGGAGCAGCGCAGATGACCGGAGGGCTGGGCGGCGTTGACATGGACGCGAGCAGCGTCGACATCATGAGCCCCATAGGCCTAACGAGGAGCAACTCCGACATGGCGGCTGCAATGGGCATGTCCGGCTTCGAGACCGCCTGGAGCCCCGGAAGCGGCGGAACAGGACCGCGAGAGTTTACAGATCAGCCTACCGGGCCTTACTCAGCTCAAAGAGAAGGAGGTCCCAGCTTCACGGACCTAGGCGGCGGTATCTTGATGCACGACCGGATAGCGACCGGAGCTAGCGGGTCGGTCGGAGGCCCGGTCGGTGGGGAGAGTTCCGCGATGGGGGAGCGGCAGCAGCATCAACAACAACAACATCACCCACAGCATCAGCAACAACCGCCGCAGCAACCTAGTGAGAATGGGGCTTTTGACGGCAGGAGGAGGGGAGATAAGAGCGGCGGATACCGGAACGGCGGCATGGTCGGTGTTTGGTAAACGGATTGTAGAACTGGGAACGCCCTCCGTTCTGACAAGCGGACAGGCTTGTGCATGGCTGGCCGTTTTTGTACTCATACCCTTTTAAACATCTGGACCGGGAGANTGTCGTAAGCCGGGTGTTAATCATGGAGGCCACCAATGGGGAAGAGGGGAGAGGGGTTGGGGATTGACAGCAAGCATTTTCCCTCGAGGCATTTTGTCTGTTCTCATGTGGTTTATCAGCGACCGTGGGCAGACGGCGATATTTGTTTACAGTGTACATGTACGAAACGGCGACCACTACGAATGAACGCTTGACAGTATACAATACCTATCAATGTGCTTAAGAGATGGACCTGCTGACGTCAGGGATTCTGTTTGTCGTGACTCGTTTCGGTGCGGTGACCGTGGGAAACCGGAGGACGAAGCGGCTGCCGAGGGGCGATGATCAGTATTACATCTCGTGTCCGCGATACTCAAGGTAGGCTTAAAGGAGTCAGGTAAGCGTTTTGCGTCGTGGAGAGAAGGAATTTTTGGCACAAACGTGACATGTGCACTCTGATAAATCACGGGACATGGAGGAGAATCAGGGGTGGAAGTGGAAAAGCATGGCTTCTCAGAGGCCTTGGCGTTTTTTTTTTTTTTCAAAATCTGTTTTCTTGCTTCTTCCGAAACGAAGCCAAGCCTCAGTCGACATTGTGGATTTTTGCTTTTCTTCTTGTTCTTCTTCTAAATCTATCCCCAACCGCCGCCGCCGATTTTGTAGAACCGTTCTATGCCTAACGCCGAACCACCTAAACCCGGGTGAGTATTCCCATTTCCCGTCGTACGTGTGTATGAGGGGTATCAAGATGTCGTAAAACAAAGCTCAAGAGAACCGCCAAGAGTGGGAGCACAAAAGAAGTAGAAAGAAAAAGACAAGACATGGGAAATGATGGGAGCGGGGGGGAGGGCCTAAGACCTGCCACCGCGTCTTCCGCCGCCGCCGCCGCCGCGGCCACGACCGCCAGAGCCGGCACTGCGTCCCTCACCGCCTCCGCCCCCACCACGGCCGTGGCGAGGCGCGTCCGGGACGACGACGAGTCCCCTGGTGCCGCGGAGTCCCATCTTGCCGACGGTGCTCTTCTGGATGGAGGGCGTCTCGGGGCACGCGAGGGCGTCGCGGGCGAAGATGTTGCCCTGCGCGACGAGGTCCTCCTTGTCCCACTTAAGGGGCTTCATCCAGTTCTTGTAGTAACCGAGCCAGGCCTGGTAGATCTTTGCCTTTTGGTCCTCGTCGATGCGTTGCTCAGCGATGGCGTAAACCTGGGAGGTGGAGGAGAGGTCGGCGGGGCGGGGCTCGAAGGAGATCTCCTTGAGGGTCCACTGCGGGAAGAAGCCCTCGAGCTCAGTGACGATGAAGATGCCGCGGCCCTCGGCGCCGGCGCGGGCTGTGCGGCCGAGGCGATGGATGTACGACTCCTTGTCGGCGGGAATGCCGACCTGGAAGACGGTGGTGACGCCGGGGAAGTCCATGCCGCGGGCGATGACGTCGGTGGCTACGAGGATGCCCGTCTTGGCGTCGCGGTAGTCGTTGGTGGTCTTCGTGCGCTTGCTCTGGGAGATGCGCGAGTGGAGGACGGAGGTGGCGGGCATGCCGGGTATGTTGGAGAGGACGTCGCCGTAAAAGTCGGCAAGGGCGGCGGTCGGGGCAAAGACGATGGCTTTGAAGGAGTCCGGGCCGACGAAGGCGGCCTCCTCGCGGATGGAGCCGACCATGGCGGGGGCGACGGCGGCGAAGGAGGGGACCTTGACGAGGTGCTGGGGCACGCGCTCGTGGGTGTTTGCCTCGCCGGCGGGGATGGTGGAGATGAAGCTGTAGCCGGGGGAGAGGACGAGGTGGGCTACCTGCTCGACGTGGGCGGCGATGGTGGCGGAGAAGAGCATGCCCTGGCGGTCCGTCTTGGACTTGTCGGGCAGAGCGCGGACGATGTCGCGGAGGGCGGGCATGAAGCCCATGTCGAGGAGGCGATCGGCCTCGTCTAGGACGAGGGTGTCGAGCTGGCTGAACGAGTCCTTGATGTACTCGTTAGACATGTGGTCGATGAGGCGTCCTGGAGTGGCGATCAGGATGTCGCAGCCCGAGAGGATCTGCTTCTCCTCGCGGTCCTTGTTGGTGCCTCCGATGGCGATACAGACGCGATACTGCGGTAGGCGCTGGAGGAGACCCTCGGCCTCCTTTGCGATCTGCATGGCGAGCTCGCGGGTGGGAGAGATTACCAGCAAGGAGATGCCGGAGCCGCGGCCACGCTTCGAGGAGATAAGGGTCTGGATGGCGGGGAGGAGGAAGGCGATGGTCTTGCCGGTGCCCGTCTTGGCCTGGACGAGACAGTCTCCGCGCTTGGGAGGGAGAAGCTCGTGCAGGGTGGCGGCCTGCACAGGCATCATGTGGTCGAACTTGAGGTCTTGAGTGATGGCCTGAATGAGGGCCGGGTCGACACCGACCATATCAGCGAACCTCGGCGTGTCCTGGGGCACAGGCTCGGTGAGGGGCGGCGAGGTGGAAGGGGTGTTGGCGGCGGCAGCGGCTGGGCCTCTCGACGGCGGCGCCGACTGCTGCTGTCCTCCTGATCTTTCATTGTTGTTGCTTCTGCCGTTGCTGTTATTGTTGGGGCCGCGTCTCGGACCGCGACGTCTTGAGTTTGAACCTCTTCCTCTGTCCATGATGGGCGAATCTTGACTATCTGGTTTTTGAAAGGGGGTAGTTTTTTCTCGTTGTTGTCAAAGGAAAAATTCCTGGGAGTAACGGAGACCCTGACGAAACAGATTTCTAAACTTGGTCTAGCGCCGTTCACGATAAGGAGCTGTAGCAGGTGCGATAACGAGGCACTCAGGGAACTTCCTCTCACCGCCTGGATCCACCTTGCCCCGCCCCCGCTCTTTTCCCATTTGCGCCTGTTTGACCGACGCTCACCGATTCTCACCTAACTGAGACACCCTCGTCCTCGGTGAAGCTGCCAGAGCACGAAACGTCTTCGTCTAGGTACGTCGTCCGGATCGATGTACTGCACATCCGTCTTGAAACCGCTCGTGTCGTTTCCTTTAAGAGCTGTGATAAATTTTGATAGGACGTCTGATTTTAAGTAGAGCATCCGCCCGTCCTTCCATACTCTGATGCAATCTATCACGAAGGCAGCATATCGGTCATTTCCACTACTGGATAGCTCAGTTGCAATTCTTTACTACAGTCCATTCGACTTGAGAAAGCTATTCATCAAAAAGCAGTAGCGTAACGTGACATAAGTTCGACATTTCCCCTGCAATCATATGACATTATCATCATCCCACTTTTTGTCTCATTTGCTAACGATAAACGCCGTGCATGTATCTGGCAACGTCGTTGCCGTGCTTGCACCGTGTGGTCTTCCACTCCGACCATGCCGACGAGCTTTACCACAAGATAGAGGCTGAACTTTGAGTAACTACCACTTTGCAGATCCTGGTTTCCAGTCTTGCTGCGTAAGTCCAATATTTAACCCTTGATTTAACTTTTCAACGCCTATAGGGAGTAAGAAAAGAACAAGAAAAAACACATAGTATGGAAGTTAATGAAAGCATCATGGACCTTGTCAGCGATGTTGAGGGCTCGAATTTGACAGACTGTTGCCGTGCTCTTGGGACCCGCTCTGGTGAGGTGCGAGGGGCGCCGGCCAAGGGGATCTCCCTGACTCTAATCGAAAAGCTGACTCAGAGGCAGACGAGGACGTTGTGTCCAAAGTCAGAGATCTCTTCAAGGACAACGGGGAAACGTTGCCCTGCGTGTCGTTCTGTGGGACTGCTGAAAGCTCATGATGTGGTGTTGAAGGAGTAAATCGTGGTTGGTGTGGATTGGAATAGCTGGTGAGACGGCTGCCGTAAGGCGCCATCTGTGGTGACAAAGGTGATGAAGCCGTGGTCTCTATTAGTGATTGAGCTTGATTCTGCTGTTGGGTGCTCAGACTGTCGATGTAGCCATATCCCCCGACCGGATATTGCATTGATGAGGGTCGGGAAACCGGGGGAAGGCAGAACCGCCTGCTACTGTCGATGTCTCGGCACAAACTTCCCAAGAACATCTTGTATATATCACCTTCCGCTAGTTCCGTGTCGATGAGATCACTGTTCCAAATTGTTAGAAGACGGACTCGCTGCTCAAAATTTCGAGCTCGTAATTTAGCGCGACACTTACGGGCAGCCGTAGATCGTGAGGTCATCATCGAGGCGCCTTAGTCTTTCGGTCGCCTTTGAGTCATTTCCGAATTGAACAAATTGAATAGTGACAGGTCTTGTTTCCGATATGTCCCTGTGATCGGCAGACTTTATAGTGTCATTTTCGTTGAAGTCGCCGTGCAAATCTCTCAAGTTATGAAACGCTGACCTGAAGTATAGGTCGAGAGTATACTCGTCGTGCATACCCTGCCAGATGCCATCGGTCAGAACTATTATTGTCTTATTCCGAGACTTGGTCTTTGAGAGTTTTGCACGGGTGTACTCGTTGATGATTCTCTCAAGTTCCGGAATTATCGTAGTCTGACAGGCCGATGGTCCCTCCCGGGCAGGTCCAGCCAGCCTCATCGCCTTGGTGAACTGTCTGACAGTCTGTTTTCTTGATTCCCTCACGGGTGCCCTGGGGTTGGTGTCCGGATTCGTAAAACACAGCTCCATTCCGTTGTCGTCATAGCCCAGTGCTCTCCAAACTAACACTTCTAGGAGTTCAGTAGCCTGGGTCCAGTGTTTCCACATTGTCGACCCGTTATCCACGAGAAAGAGCTTTAAACATCAGCAGGCGGATAGACTTGATGCTGGTTGTCATTACACTTACCAAGTCACGGTCCCTAAACTGTTCCTTCAGGCGCTCGTCCAGATGTGCCAGGTCACTTTCCTGGAGACTTTTCCCCTTGACCGCGGTCGGCTGCCGGCTAAACAAAGAACTGAGACTTGTCAAGGAGGGCTGGTATGTGAGCCCCATTTTCTCTAGCATTCCTTTGACAGCCCAAATCGTGACTGGTTCACGTTGTATCGATTCATTCGCTGAAACCTCTGGGCATATTGCCGGCACTGGAAATGGGGTTATCCTGATGTCGTAGCCGATGGGCGACATCTGAGAACCTCCCCCAGAATAATTTTCATTCCCATGCCTCTGTGGCCTGCTTTCATTTTCCGTCTCAGAAGCGGTGGTTGGGGCAAAGCTCAAATAGGGCTGTTGTGTTTGTAACGTCGGCGTTTTTCGGGATCTCTGGGCAGTGGGCTGGATTCCTTCGTCAAGAAGCTTTTTACGGCTCTCAAACTCCACATCTGAGGGAGATAATAGTTGGATGTTCTTGAGCCGTCCTGCGTCATCGCCCGAATCGATCTTTCTAATGCCCGAGTTGTGGTCGTACGTCCGCTCAACTTCTAGGTCGATGCTCTGGAGCATGTCGTGTAGCTCAGGCGGTACGCACGACGCGCTTACCTGGATCGGTTTGAGGATCTTCTGGAACTCTTCAAACACTCTCTTAGCTTTCCACCTCTTTTCTCCTGCCACAAGCATGTGATCATCAACCATATCCAGAACGGGGGCTGAGAAGACATCTGTTTTCCTGGCTGCCTCTCGCAAGTACTTGTGCCAGTGGAGTACTTCTGGCAGAACAGACTCTCCGTTGTGGAAAACATCGCTCATACTCTCAGTTGCGTTGTAGAAAGCTTGTCGACGTAGCTGGTCGTATATCAAGAAGCCCTGCTTCCCAAGGACGACATACGTCGCCGCTATGGAGAACACGCATCCGAGAGACCACACATCACTCTCTGGGGTTATCCTGGATTCCGTTTTACTGCGGTTGTCTAGATACGCAGTCTTTTCGGGGGCAGCTGGGCATGGCTATCAGCATCGTCGACTACTAGTTAACTGCTGTGTTGAAATTAAGGACTTGGCTGAAGTTAGTGCTTACCATAAGTTCGGGTTCCACCAACGAACTTTAAATGTGGCAAGCCAGAAGTTCCTGGCGTTTTGAGCTTCATTCTTGCTTCGCCCGGATCTGCTAGCTTGAATTTGTCATCGATGCGAAGAATGTTCTCCGGCTTGATGTCGCCGTGCCATCTAAGGATATCTGTTAGCAACCCCTGACCATCAACGAGCCATTCCGACCGGAATCAAACGCGACATACGTCAAGAATTTGTGACCATCAACGATGACCGTGTGAATGTCTGCTAAAGTTTTTGATATGTCAGACATTGAATCCCAGAATCCCTGGATCTCATCGAACGATATCGGCGGCGATTCTTTCTGGATCGCCTCGTATAAGTCGAACTCGGCCAACTCTAGAACAATATTGAAGTACTCTTGTTCTACTTGCTTGCCGTATTCCTCCACCAATTCGGTGCTCTGGAACCAACCAATGTAACGAATCATCCCTTCTTGCTGGTCGAGACGTTCGAATATCCGCATTTCGTTGTCGAACTGTTCATACTTGTGGCGTTTGAACTGTTTTAGTGCAAAGCGATATGTCTATGATAGGTGAAAATATGTAAGTAACCAGCCTTCAGAACGATGCAAAACGAAAAGTGCTGTCGAGGTTCGATAACTCACGTATCCCTTGTTGCTGCACTCAGCGGATTCTGTGCCTTGTCTTTCTATGCGAGCAGACGACATAGTTATCCGCAACTCGTGATCCACTAGCTCCTCGGGGACGTTAATTGCGTACAGCGAGGCTGTGTTCTCCCGGGGACCCTTTCCATGCCGGTATGGTGTAATCTTATCCTTGCCGCAGAAAGGGCTAACACAATTACGATAGTCCCCGTGAATGTTAAGTTTGAATCGTATTGGGCACCAGGCGAACTGCTGCTGACAGAATCGCCGGTGAAAGTCCTCAACTCCTGGGGGAGGAGAAATCTTCTCCCTCAACTCAGAAATACCAATAGGGAGAGTATTGAGCCCCTTGTTACGGAAACGATCGATCAACTCAGGGTTGCGAATGTCGAGGAGCGTGTAGAACACGGCAAGGCAGTCCTCGTAATGCTGCTTCCGCATTCTTGGTGGCTCAGAGTTGTGCCGAAGGTATGCTGTTTGGCCCAGTCTGTCCAAGTCGTTCTCGTACTCTTCCGGACACGTTGGTGACCGATTTTTAAGTCGCTTCGTCACGTTTTCGACCAAGATGAACTCCCGTCCGTCGGCTGAGGTTCTTGACTCTCTCTGTCGAACTTCGTCGAATTCTGACAGGGCGGTCTGAAACTGCTCATCGAAATTGGGCCGCTGTTTTTGGGCCATTGTGTGGCGCATGGACGAGGAGAAACGCCACAGATCGGGCGACCTAGAGTTGATACCCGGTCGGAGTTGTATTTCTTGTTGAGATGAAGCCTTAAATTCGGTATGTGCGAAAAGTGGAAGAGATCAGAAAACAAGTTTGTCTGGATTTTAAATCAAGATATGCAGCGAGAGCAAATGAGAAAGAGGGTGGGAGAGGCAGCCCGACCGCGAGCCTGATCCTTCATGATTTGTGAAGAGGGAGGGGTGCGCCGCCTTGGTCACCTCAACCTAGATGATGTGCGGCTGAGAACACCGAATTCCCTCTTCGTCGTCCTGGGGCGATGAACAGAGAAGAGATGGATTCTGGGGTATCCCAGCCCTAGGCAACCCAAGTCGCTCAAAGTTAGCGATGGACTCGTTGAGTAGTCATCCTCTGGCTTGGATCAGGAGATCCGAGTTCTAACAAGCTCAAATCTCCAAATGAGCCATGGGTCGATACAGTTGTTCCCACGATAGACGGAGCCTTTTGTGAGATGCGGAAAATAATGTGGCGTTTCCTGATGGAAACCATGGGGGCTGCAGGCAATGGCATACAAGTCCAGCCGCCACGTTAACGGACCCTTCAGCTTCGTGCAAGAAGCAGGTGTCAGGTAGGTAAGTGATTTGGGGTTGGTGAAAGGCCGCGGAGCAGGCGGCCTTCTTCCCCCCCGCCTAATGCTCTCGGGGGAGCAGATTGAGCCTAGCATTGCTCATCGATTTTTCACCCTCCAATAGTATACATGAAGCAAGGAAGGGCACGGAGGAGATCACCCGATCTTAAGCTATAGACAATCGTCACCACAAAGTTGCCCTGAGAGCTGTGGGTTCTACAACTGTGTGTTCTCAACCTCCTCACTGAGGCTCATGCCCGACCAGAAATCGGGCGGTTCCTAGTAACACTTTGTGACGAACCACGTCTTGATAATCCCCAAAGACTGATTGGCCGTGATTCGCAATTCATAGGCATCCGGTCTTCCAAGGCGGACGGTTGCCTTGTGTCAGCCTATTCGGCGATGCCCGCCCAGGTTGCTTCGACGAAACAACGCTGGATCAGTTCAAAAGGGGCCAACCCCGCGCATTTGGAATTTCGCCCCAGACTTTCCCTGCACCATCTTAAACCCATGGCACTACCGCAGCCTGATTGAGAGGACGAATGCTGCTTTTCTACCATTGCAAAGGACAACACCTAACGGCGCCGAGTCCTCAGCAGTTGGCTGCTCTGCTTCTGTCGCGAGAAGCCCGGGTCGCAGCCATCCATATGCCCAGAGTCATCAGCCATGTCGCCACCAAAGAAAAGTTTCAGCTGGTCGAAGACGCAGCAGCCTGAAGACATTCAGGCGGTCCAGAGAACGCCGACACTGCCTTCGCCTCCCGATGGCTGGGTCCCGGAAACGGTCTCGGCGTACAACCTCCAGTGGCCTCGACTGCGCAGATATCTCACTAGAAGGTTTAGAAGCCAAGGATCAGAGTTTCCGGAGAGCCAGGTGTGTTCCATAACATCGGTCAAGTGCTAGCGAATGGTTCAATAGTGGCTGATGAAGCGACCGGTCAGGGGATGTACCAGGACACCTTTTATTTTTACGTGCCGGAGCGCCTAACAGTGGTAAGGCGTTGAAATTATCAGTTTCGTAGCCCAAACAACCGCTAACCCATCCAAGCAAGATAGGTCGGAAATCGAACGGCTACGTGAGAGAAGGAAGGAGGACGAGGAGAGGCAATTTGATCGGCGCCCGATAACTCCCGATCGTCCCCCGCCACGAAATTACCGCCGTTTCTGAGTGTACTCTTTCGCATGTTAACGGGTTATGGAGTTCTGGAGGGAGGCTCAGCAGTATTCATGTCAATTGTTCTTGCAGGGCGAAAACTTCAAGGACAAGCTCTACGGGCTGCAATTACAGCTAGTCACCGACTCAAAATTGATAAATTCTTACGATGGCAATCTACTGGATCATGCGTGACCTAAGGAAGAGGCTTAGCCAAGCAGGCTGAGCGCCATATTGGATAGGCGCTTACGCACGCCATGTTACATCACATAAACATGTTCAGGCTAACTAGGCATTCATCAATTGGCCTAGCCTAGGCCACGGGAGCTCGATGTCTGATGCTGTTTTTCACCAGTCCGACTGCTTACAGGCTTAAAGAAAAGAGCCTTGGTGTGAGCCTAGAGTCAGGCTCTTCATCTCATGATCCAGAGCCCCGTGATACACATTCTGAACAACAGTAAAACAAAGGATATTTGCGAGTTTAATAAACGCATGGGCTTCATAGGAAAATTGGCATTCGTCGTTCCGATACCAGATGCATGAGCCTA
This sequence comes from Colletotrichum chlorophyti, assembly GCA_001937105.1. Taxonomy (NCBI): domain Eukaryota; kingdom Fungi; phylum Ascomycota; class Sordariomycetes; order Glomerellales; family Glomerellaceae; genus Colletotrichum; species Colletotrichum chlorophyti. The sequence continues at coordinate 108,282 of MPGH01000132.1, read as the reverse complement.
GATCGAGACTCACCAGGGAAAGGCTTTGAATATCTCAAATCTCACAAACGTCTCTCGTTTCCGAACATCCAAAGCAATACCACGTCTACGATGACTTACGGTGTGGATCTAGCTACTTCATATCGAGTGTTCGATCAAGATCCTGCCAACTACCTATACAGCACCCCGCATGGGCAAGATACGGTCGCTCGGCTCTGGGAGCTCGAGGAAAAGCTCTTCATTGGGAAGGAGTGGAAGCTGAAGGTTCCCGTCAGGGACGTGTCAACGACGGGCACTGTCCAAAAGCTCAACATCTTCAACGATGGTGAGCTCCGAAAATTCCTTGGCGACGTCTGCCCCAGGAACGATTCGAACATAACCCTTTCTACAGCCTACAAGCCTGATCAAAAATGTCGATTTATGTGAGTTTATCTGAGTAGCACGAGCGTTGCAGAACAGGTTAATTGATCACGAGAACGGAATAAGGCCCTGACCAGCAGTAGACACTTGTGTATGGCAAGCACGATCGGTCCGTTGGAGCTGGACGTCAGAATGCTTCTCCGTTTGATGACATTTTACCAAGTCATGCCACAGTTTTTGGACTTCTTGTACGTCTACGCTTCGTCTCACGGCAGAGACAGAGAGCTCCGCTTCAGCGGCTTCAGAACGGAGAAGGTTCTCGGGGATGCGGCTCCCGGGTCGATCATTCCAGAACTCGGGCGAAGCGGGAGAAGGTATCAGCTTTGTTTAAACCTCAAGACTGTAGCGAAGAAGAACGACGGGGATTGGAAGGTCAGGCAGGCCACGATTCATCACCAGTTCGATGTCGGCCAAGGCACGCAGTTGTGGATGATTGGAGATCCGCACGCCGTCCTCAAAGAGCGAACAGCCCGGCTTTTTCAAGCGGGCAACATCTACCCCACGAGCTTCAGCACAATGCAACAAGGATTCGCATCTTCTCTGCAGGTTCACCTGGACTTCATCCAATGGGCGTCTTCAGATTGGAGATGGCACATCCTTTTCCTTGAGGAAATAGCTGAAGAGCTGGTAAGGTCCCGGATCGACTTTGTTGTAGGATTCTAGAAGACTCACATGCGCGGTCTAGACCAAACCTGTTCGGCTCAGAGAGAAAGCTCACATCGAGAAGCTAGAGCCGGCGTCACTTGGAGATGTGCAGAAGTGGGAGGAGAAGACAAATGATACCATCATGGCCATGGAGTCCAATGTCAATATCATGAGGCTCTTGCAGAAGTTCTACAAAGAGCTTGTCAGAGACGATCGGTTTCCCCAACGAGAGCGCCCACAGTGCAGCCAAGCAGTGAAAGGTTTCTCCTTCCAGTTGGAAGAGTTCATCTCCGAGACGCAGATGCAGATCGTACGAGCGAAATTCCTGGCCAAGGTCGTTGCAGACCGAAAGACCATCGTGAGTGCTTTGCCATCAGAGTGTGGCGATAGACATTACCAAAAGACGAACTAACTGGGCATATGATACTCGCAATAGCTTATCCAGCACCTGCAGACGCAAAGTGCTATAATCTCCTCAAAACTCGCCGCAACCATGTACGAGCAGGCCGATCGCAGTGCCATGGAGGCTATCGCGGTTCGAATCGTAACTGTTGTCACACTGATCTATCTGCCTGCTACATTTTCAAGCGTGAGTTTCAAAGAAAAGACTCAATAGCCATTTACGTCAAACCTACTAACTCTGGACAAGACTTTCTTCAGCACCGACGTTGTTAAATATCAAGGTGGTGAGGTGTTCTCGAGAATCGCGCTAGAGCGATTCCTCGAGGTGACTGTTCCGCTCATGCTACTGACGTTTGTTCCCGCCGGTATATGGTTTTCAGTAGAATGGCGAAGGAGAACACGGAAGTCTATCAAGATTAAAAATCACTTTATTGACTTATTTTCCAACGAGGCAGACAGGAGTTTGTTACAATAGAGGCTATTTCCTAGGCAGCTTTACCTCATGTAGAAGAATTGAACACTTGATTTAGGGGATGAGAGTGTAAGAGATGATGGAGACTTCCTCCTTCTCCGAGACGTTCGCGGGGTCATATCGCCGTTTTCCGATTCACGTGTCTCGACCTTGGACTTCCTTTGCGAAACAACTCATTCTCAATGCCGACTTCCTAGAGAGAAAGTGATTGTCCGCTGGCATTTAGCATCATCCAGAGTTACATTTGATGTTGTATATCTCATCACATCACAACACAGATTTCACACACAATAATATGTTGATCATGCGTCTAGTCGTTATATTCGAGCTATCACTGCTACGCCAAATCTTCAGAAGCATTCAAGTGCCTCACATCTGAACGGTGAATTACAGATAGGAAACCCGGACCACCCAGTCCACCAATCCGCCCGTCGAGGCATTCGCGTTCATACCTTTTTTTTTTTTTTTTGGAGACGCAATCATCTCTCGTCCCAACACCTCTCGAATAAAAACGCACGAAACACACAAAAAACACAACCGCACCCCGGAGAACACCACTCATAACCTCTATGCCTTGAAGAAATCGATAACGGCTTTGGTGAACTGGGTAGGGTCCTGCAGGGGCGCGAAATGGCTGACGCCGGTCAGGATGGTGACCTTGCTGCCCGGGATGGCCTTGTTCAGGATGCCGGGGACATCCATGTTGACGGCCTCCTCGTGCTGTGCACCCGCGATCATGACCTTGGACCCGGCGATCTTGGCCAGCTGGGCGCTGGTGAACTGCGGCAGCGTGCCCTCCATCGTTGCGACCTTGGTGCCGAACGCGGTGAAGTCGACGCCGGGCTGGAGCTGGGCGTACTCGGTGCGGCAGCGCGCGACGAACTCGCTGTATACCTTGGTATCGGTGAAGGTGGCGTTGGTCTGTTCGGGCCTCGACGACGCGCCGAAGAGGAAGGCCTTGTTGATGGGCTTGGTCATCTTGGCGTCGATGAGGGCCGCGAGCGTCGTGATGCCGCCGTCGGACCACCCGACGACGTTGTACTGCTTGATGCCTGCGCCGTCGAGCAGGGTGTAGATGTCGGCGGCCATCTGATCGTACGTGAAGACGTCGTTGGCGTTGAACGTCGAGCGGCCGTGGCCGCGGCGGTCGACGGCGATCACGTAGTAGCCGGCGTCGATGAGGCGCTGCATGACGGAGCCGAAGTAGGCCGAGTAGCCGAGGCCGCCATGGTCCATGACGATGGGGATGCCGCCTGCCTTCTCGTTGTACTTCTGGTACCACATCTTGATGCCGTTGACGGGCTTCGTTGTGGTGTTGAAGGGTGTCGGGAGCTTGGGCGTCGGAGGCAGGGTCAGCCAGACCGGGGTCTGGCGGACGGCCAAGCCGGCGACGGAGCTCACCAGCGCGGCGGCGGCGACGAGGGCGGTGTTGAAGTGCATGCTGCTAATGTCTTGCGAGTCGACCTAAGAAAAGAGTGTTCCGACTGGTTGTTTGAAACGAAAGTGGGTGGAAAACAGAACAGCAAGCGAAAGTGAGGGACTAGGAGCGAGTGACTTGCGATTTGGGAAGCCAAAAGCGCGATACTGGGCGAAGAAAGAAAGAGGCGAGGAAATAGAAGTCGAGCGTCGGCACGTGTAATTAAATACAAGAGGAAAACAACCTCCACGATCTCCAAAAGGGTCGTGTTTTCGTCCTCTTTTCCCTCTCCCCCCGCCATCCCGAAGACCTGGAGCCAGGTCCGTGGAGCAGCCCGTCCAGTCGTTGCGGGGCCGGCATCTCGAAATAGGAGGTGCTGTCAAGGATCACGACTCAGGCGCTCGAGTTTAGAGTTTCTGCCAAATTTCGCGTATTATTCGCACTCTTCGCCCTCCCCGGTGTCCGCGCCTCGCCGGGATCGGGTTTGTTTTGTTCGAAAGCTCGGTCGGGTATCTCGGCGGCCGCACCGAGTCCAACTAGAACTATCGAAACTGTAACGTCTTGTTGAGAGGCGTTTAGCAATGTGCTGTCGGGGAGATAACGCAAGTCCCCGAGCCCTGACTATCGAGCAAGCACGTGTTTCCTGAGCGACGGCCGCTTCGGTCTAGAACCAGGAAAACATCGGGAGGTCTGGCCGTCCCAGCTACGAGCCGTAGGGCTCGCACTCTCGGGAGGGGCCGATGGTTTGTCAGGTTGACATGCTCAGTTGCAGGGGTAGCCTGCACAGATCGCGCCTTGAATTGAAAAAGGGGGCTAGCTATACGACAATGCGTTATTCACAGTAGCCCGGTCATGAGCCTCAATATGCTATTGAAATCGGCCTTGCTAAGTCCGTCTCCGTTGCGCCGACTCCGCCGAGCCCGGATGTGTTGGTAGTCGGCCGCACCAACGAGCAATCCAGGAGACACTGGTCCACCTTTCTGTTTTCACACACGCAAGGCCATCGAAAGCACAACTCCAAAGCCTAGGATTGACTTAACAAACTGTGTTCTAAATGTCTACTGTTTGGTATAACAGTTTTGGAAATGACGTATAATCTTGTTCTATCTTATTGGTTTGGTCCCTGTGTTGGACCATGCTCAACCACCTTTCCTTTATCCAAGCGGATGAAATAGTTCGCATCCTGAACGGCCTCAAGACGATGAGCAATCGTGATGACCGTACTCGTAGTCAACTCAGTCCTTATAACTTCCTGCACCCTTGCAGCTGTCTCCTTGTCAATCGATGCCGTGGCTTCGTCCAAGACCACCACCGGGCTTCTTCTGAGCACGGCACGACCAATACCGATCAGTTGGCGCTGCCCCTGACTCATATTCTTTCCGCCGCCATCGACATGCGAGTAGAGGTCCCAGCCGGGGCCTAGCACGCGGTGTAGTACCACGACGCACTCGGTGTCGGTGTACTGATGTAACGGGTCGAGGTTGTCCCGAAGAGTCCCTGGGAAGAGAACCGGGTCTTGTGCCACGAAGCTGATCCTCTGCCGCCATGCGTGCACATCCACATCAGACAGCTTGTACTGCCCGATACGAATGACTCCTTCGGAAGGGTGGATCGTCGCGAGGAGGGCAAGAGCTAGGGTGGACTTACCAGACCCTGTTCTGCCCAGAACGGCACAAGTCGATCCTCCGGGGATTGTGAAGGAGGCACCCGATATAGATGGATCCAGGTCGGGCGCGTACTTCAGGGTGACATTCTCGAAACTGACATTGTCGGAGTGATGGGGCCAACTAGTAGGTGGCGTTATATCTCCACATGGTTCCTCGTCGATGTGCAAGAGCTCAATGACGCGCTCTACCGAGACAAAGTCCATCTGCAACGTGCCGTATTGCTTGCAGAGGTTGTGTGTTGCGTCGACGAAGGCCGAGGCGGTGGTCAAAACGAACGCGGCCAGACCAGGTGAGAGACCCTTGTAGATTGCGAGCAGCGTAATGGCAAATGTGGAAATGGCTGACAGCATGTCGAATCTGTACATGAGCCAGGCTTGCAGACTCCAATAAAAGTGGTCCATCTTCTGGAAGGCGTCGGTGACCACGATGTTCATGTTCTGGAAGTGATGTTGGGCTTTGAATGCCCGGATAGTCGCGAGGCCGTCCAGCAAGATGCCGAAGTTGGACATGAGCGGGCTCAAAGAAACCATCTCCAACCGTCGCAGGCTCTGAGACGTAGGCAGGAATCGCATGAAGATGTATACGAACCACACGGTCATCCCCATCGAGAAAACAAGAAACACCGGCGCGACGGAGGCGATGACAACCATGCTGGAGATCCAAGAAATTGACTGTATTGCAACTTCTCGCAGTGGCCTCATGATCCCGCCATCAATCATGCCAATGTCGGACACGAGGCGGTTCATCAGGCGTCCAATGGGTGTGGTGTCGTAAAACCGGAACGTTGCGCGACTGACCCTACTGATGACGCTGTGGAAAAGGTCTTTAGCAGCCGTAATGACCATAAGCAGCGTGAGGCCCTCCGATAATGTGAAGATCAGGGATTGCAGGAGGGCGACTCCGAGATAGACGAGCAGCCACGGGCGTAGGTCAGTGTCGGGATCGGGAAGGCCGTCAAACATGCGGGAAAGATCCAAGGAGGCTGCCTCTACCGCAGTCTCGTGCCTATAAGCTTCACCCCAAGCCTTGAGGAACCAATAGTTGAGAAGGCTGCCCAGCCGAATGAGGCCGAAGACCAGGATGAGCACAGCCCACCACTTGAGCTTGCCGGCCCTGATGTAAGTCCAATAGACCGATAGCATTACGCCTCCGTGGGCACGATGCTCCTCTTCGATGAACTTGGACGGAATGGCGGCGTTCTGCTGACCCTCATTAATAGTATGTTCCTGCTCATCGAGGTGCGCGGCTGGATCGTCGTCCTCGAGTAGAAATTTGGCCACTTCTGCTGACGCCTCTTCTGCGTTCAGGACTCGGGCCGTGCCGTCAACAACTTCGACCATTTGGGCAGCCAGATGAAGACACAGGTCGACTCGGTGAGTGACAAGGACCACAGTACGGTCCTCTACCAGTGGGCCCTGTAGAAGCTTTCTCACGATGGACTCGGCGGTGTTGTGGTCAAGTGCGGCCAAAGGGTCGTCCAGCAACAGTACTCGAGACTGGCTGTAGACAGCACGGGCCAGAGCGACTCGCGCTCTCTGCCCGCCTGACAAACCGATGCCGTTCTCGCCCATGTCAGAGAGGTCGCCGTATTTAAAGTTCGCCAGGTCTGGGAGGAGTGCGCAGGCATCCAGAACCTGGCTGTATCTAGCCGGATCGAACGGTGCTGAAAAAAGGATATTGTCTCTGATGCTCATGTGTTGCAGCCAGGGACTTTGAGCACAGTAACCAATTGGCTCGGTTGGTATGATGACATCGCCAACCTGACGGTCAAGTTCGCCCAGGATTGCCTGGAGCAGAGCAGACTTGCCAGAACCGACTTTACCAAACACCACAGTGAGGCCTTCAGGGAAGCTGATGTTGAGATTACTGAGAACCGGCTGTTGATACCCAGGCCAAGCGAATGAGGCCTTGGTGAATTTGATATCGTTCGTTAGGTGGTCTGAGAACACGCCTTCCTTGTCAGGTTCGGCCATGAAATCATCAATGCGACCCATGGCGATGGATGCGTTGAGGATGACGGTGATGAGGTTGGGCAGCTCCTTGAAACTGGTCTCCAACAGGGCGAACAGAGACAGAGCAGGAAAGGCGATATCGACAGTCAAAGTCCTGCCGGCAATGAACGTGTAGGCGAAAAAGGTGGCGACCGGGAACAGAGTTCCAGAAGCAATGTTGAGCGTAGCAATCGCAATGCTCCATAAGCCGGTCATGATCCTTGTGCTCAACTCGTGTTTTCTGGTAACCATGATGCTTTCGAGCCACTTGGATTGCCAGTCGTACCACCGCAGATGCCTGATTCCTTCGACAAATTGGGACGTCGACTGCAGCCTCGCGTCAGTCGCGGCCCTTCGCACGCGCTCCTTTTTGAGGAGCTGACTGATGAGAACTGCGTTGAGGAGTTGGGCGACAATGACACAAGCCATACCGAACAGGCAGGAATATCCTAAAAGCTGCCACACAAGAACGAAGGCGAAAATGAATTGGAGCGGCTTGGTGACGAGGGTTGGAAACTCCCAGAACCGTTGAGCAACCTCGTAGACGTCGCTCCTCAGCAGGTTGAGGATTTTCCCCGTGGTAGCAGGCTTCCCTTGCTTCTGCTTCTGCGTCTCCTCGTGCTTGGGTCGGCCAGCGGGCTTCTTTCGGAACCAGGCAACAAACCTATCGTAGCGGCTGTTTTGCTCGGCATTACCAGCGTCGTTGTCGCCGAGGTCTTCGTCGTTCTCGGCGTTGACCTCGCCGTTGGGAACGTCCTCAATGGTCTTGTCGGCGGCGGGTTGTCCGAAGAACTTGCGTGATAGAGTTTTGGCGTAGATGGCGGTGATCATCTCGCCTCGGGATCTCTCATAACAGCGTCTAGAGAACCACAGTTGGAATACGGCTGCCTGGCAGGCGACGAGACGAACCGACAGAATCGCAATGGCGAACAAGATTGACACCTCGATGTTTTCCGATCCGCCCTGAATAGCCCGCAGAAGCTGCTGCAGAAGCATAGGGATGGACAAAGCTGCGGCACACTCAATGATGCCAAGGCAGGACTGGATGATCAGGTCCATACCATTGGCTGCAAAAAGCTTGGCCGTCATGGAGCCTCGGAGGTCGCGGAATAGGGTGTGAAGCCGCTCATGCTGGAAGTCGAACGGAAGCTGCCAGACATCTTCGTTGTGCAGCTGCTTCTCATAGCCCCGGGCAATCAAAGATCCCATCCAAAACACGGTCATGAACCTCCACAGCGTAAGGTTGTCCTCGGGACTGCGGAGCTGGTCGGTTGGCTCGGCGTAAGCGATATTAGAGTCTCCCAGAGACGGGTCACGCATTGGCATGGCAAGAATACCAATGATCGCCGCTAGTGCGATCAGAAGATCCGCAAGAGCTGGCGTGGAAATGGTCCCGTAAAGCCTGTAGCTGAAGGCCGTTGTGACAATGTCGCACGCCAGAATGGTGATATACTGGCAAAGAAGCGTTTTGGGCAGCTTCGTTGGCCGGTCGATGGAAGTAGTTAGGGCTGCAACAAGCCAAGGGACGACATCGACAACGAGAATGCCGTGATGCGGCGGTTTTGCAGCAGCGATAATAGCCTGGATCAGGCCAGCCAAGGCGGCAGCAGAGAGATAGACGGTCCAAAAGGTCCATGATTTCTTCAACGAACGGGGTGCAGCGTCAGAATACAGCGATTCTGGAGCAAAAGCAGAACACCAAGCAGGCCGCTTTCGAACGAGGGGTCGCACGAGTACCAGGGCCAACAACAGGGCCGCAACGGAGGCGCGGACGATGTTGGTGATGTCCATAGCTTTAGAGGCTCGAACGAGAGAAGCTGTGGTCAAGGTACTGTTTTCCAAGATGGAGAGACGAGGTGAGATGTAAAGATGGCGACCACCGATAACATCTTGAAGGGCGACATGGCTATAGTATGCCCACCCCCCGAATGGAGATAGGTCGCCATCAAAGTTTTCGTATCTCTCCATGATGGAAGATGGTTGGCAGCAAGTGCCGGTTGAGAGTTGTGCGGAAACGTGGTTGCGACACCATTAAACCATGAGTCGTGCGGTCGTGGACCAGTGATCAGGGTGAGGTTGGAAGCGGTCCGTCCAAATCCAGCACGCGCCGTGACGATTCACCGCTTTCCGGGTTCTCAAAGACGCATTCGCATTTGGACGTTAAGGCGCGGTACCTTGGAACCTTGTAACCTTAGTAAGTGTTTTCGAGTCCTGCACATGACTACTCACGTGTTATCTCCGGAACCTAGCATTGCGTGTTATGTCTCGTCAGGATCATCCGCCGCATTCGGTAAATGTGGACTGGCTTGGTCAGGTGAAGGATAGTATTGCGTTCAGAGCGCGCCTCAAGACCTTGAAGGTCTGTTTCTGGATAGACGAGATTGTCACACAACGAACCGGAGGGGCCAGAAGGCCGGAAATCTAGACTAGCAACTGAGCAACCCGGGCGGCGCTGCTGCCAATGCCCCCCGATGCCAAGGTCGGAGTTTCCCCGGCCGATGACATAACACTGTGTGGGGATGTCGATGCCCTCCAGATGCGGTCCGGCATTTCTCCGTTCAAGTTTTGCGGCATACCCCTATTTTCCGGGTGTGGTCCGGGCGCGGGAGGAACCTGTCGACAGCCAACAAAATGAATTACGAGACGGTCCACAATGCGAACGCGAACCCGAAGCCATCCAACATGGCACCCCACCAAACCACCATGGATCTACGTTGCCAAACATCACCATTCTACCCGGTCGTGTCCTACCATGTGCGGTGTTACTCTGCACCGGCCAACAATGTGGGCCTCTGCCAACTAGTTCGGGTCTTTCATCTAATCAAACGTGTCGCGAATGCGCTGATGCGGGGAGAACAAGGAAAGATGGAACGCGTGTGGACCGCCATTTGGCTACGCTACTCGACGCCAGGGGCAAGCGGTCTAAATTGATTAGGGGGGGAATCTAGCATCCCAACAAGCATCTGGGTTCTGTGACGAATTCTTGTTTCATTCTATCAATGGGACGAGTACATAAGACAAGAGTCGCCCGTTACATGTGGTAGTTCGTCCGTAGTAGGGACATCCTCATGATCTCAAGGCTCGCGAGATAATCATCGCACCATGTCCAACGCCACCGCTCCCGTCGCCGCAGCCGGCGTTCTCGACGTCCAAATTTCGCAACACTGGCCCGCTGCTACAGCTGGATTCATTTTCCTTGCATTCGCCTGGCTGGCTCAGAGCTGGTTCAAAGTCGACCCTCTCGCACACGTCCCGGTTGCAGGCAAAGGAGGACCATGGGCGCGAAGAAAGCAGTTTCTGCAAGGAAAAGCGACCCAGCTTTACATTGACGGGTATAGACAGGTTGGTTCCTGTTTAACCTTTGTCATCTTCGAGTTGGTCTCTAACGATCGAGTAGTTCAAGGACAGCATTTTCCGCATCACCACGTCAAGGAGTAAGCAAATCAAGCCCTCCAAATTGCACTGACAACAAAGTTGACTTCTTATCCAGAGAAGGACACCATTTGCGTTCCTCCCAAATACCTTCCCGACTTGAAGAAGCTTCCCGACAATGTCATCAGTTTCACCAAGGCCATTGACGAGGTTAGACGAAAATTCATCCACGACGTCGCAGGCTTATTAACCCAATCCAGTCCATGCAAGTCAAATACACCAAGATCGAGAATGACATGCCCATCTTGATCCATGCGGTCAGGGCCTCCTTGACCCCCGCTCTTCGTCAGTAAACCCGAATTCCCCCCTTGCGTTGCAGCAACGCTGACAAGCTCCCAGCTCGGTTGAACGCCAGCATCGCCGACGAAGTGGTCGAGGCGATGCGTCTTGAGCTGCCGCAATCCAACGATTGGGTTGAGGTCAAAATCAACGCGAAGCTCCTCCGCATAATCGCCATGGTCTCCGGCCGAGTCTTTATCGGATCGGAGCTCTGCAGAGACGAGCGGTACCTCGACGCCTCCATCAACTATACCATCGACGTCATGACAGCCGTGCACGTCATCGCACTCGTTCCATCCTGGCTGCGTCCTCTGGTTGCGCCCTGGTTACCGACGACCAAGAAGCTCTACAAACGTATCGATGAAGCCGAAGCTGTCTTCCGCCCTCTCGTTGCGGCCCGTAAACAGGCAAGCAAGGACATTGACCACAACGAACCCGACGACATGCTCCAGTGGATCCTCAATGCCCAGACAAAGTTCGGCCAGCTCAGTGACCGGGAACTCGCAATGGCCCAACTGGGCATCAGTTTCGCCGCCATCCACACGACCTCCATGACAACAACCAACGCCTTTTACTGGCTCGCAGCCAAGCCCGATCTCATCCCCATGCTGCGAGAGGATGTGCAACAAGCTCTGCTGGAAAGTGGAGGAAACTTCACTAGTTCGGCGCTGCAGAACATGAAGAAGCTTGATAGCTTCCTGAAGGAGGTGCTTCGATGCTCTCCGCTTTCGGCCTGTAAGTTCCGCGGCACTGCAACACCAAGCTTTCCGCGTCGCTCTCGCGTGTTGGCGGTCCAGGCGCGGTGGATCGCTTAGATGGCTTCCCAAAAAAAAAAAAAAAAAAAAAAAGCTAACCTTAAAACTCCCTGTTCAGCTTCCTTCCAACGCAAGGTCCTCCAGTCGTTCAAGCTTCCGAACGGCCAGCTCATCCCCGAGGGCATGGTTCTCGAGGTCCCCGCCGCCGGTCTGAACAACGACGCAGAGATATTCCCAGACGCAGAGACGTTCGACGCCCTCCGGTTCTACAAGCTCCGCGAGGCCAAGGAGCACGCCGAGTCGGGAACCAAGGCGGCAGAGGTCGTGATGCAGGCTCAGTTTGTCAGCGTCGGTACCACGCACCTGACGTTCGGCTACGGCAAGCATGCGTGCCCCGGTCGTTTCTTCGCCGTCAACGAGATCAAGATGATCATGGCCAACATCTTGACCAATTACGAGATGAAGCTTCCCGAGGGCGTTACCGAAAGATACGAAAACCTGTCTTTTGGCTCGAGTGTGAGTAACAAACAACCCCACGCGTGTCTTGCTATAGCTAACGTGCAATATTGCAGTCCGTGCCCGACCCGAATAAGACCGTCATGATTAGGAAGTTATGATTTGAGGATGGAAGCCGGATCCGGATACGTATACGAATACGTGGTTTTATTACATTTGTTTCATAATCATCTCATCTAAGCGACAAAACAATACTTATCCGATGCTCTCACTCTCGTATGCTGTGATTAATCAGACGGAAACCCCGTCGGGGCCATATCCTAAAGACACAACGCGAATAGGCTATTCGCGATCATGCGGTTTCCCCGGCCAGACCTTGACTTGTGTGTATCATTGATTGGGGGTATCAAATTCAAGCTTCCATTTCATCAACATCGATCTCGTCTACCAAACTCCGTTTCGGCCACGCAATCCAGGCCCGCCACTCATCACTCAAAGCCTCGTCAATCAAACGCATCACAGCACGACTCCATCCCTGAGAAAGCCAGTCCCCGGCCTCGCTAATCCTCGCCAATGCAGTGTAATGTGCCAGTATGACCAGCGCTGTCGGGTGCCTGTTGTTGATCATGTCAATGAACAGGGGAGGAAGCGTGGCCGCCCAGCCCCAGACACCACCGGTAACGTGCTCTGCGTTTTTGCACAGCTGGTGTGATCTCCGCAGCGTCTCGAGCGCTAGCACGCAAACAGTCTGGGGGTTGATGACGTCGGAAAAATCGGCCGGCACCTCCCGCGCTAGGGCGGTGACGGCGTCTAGGCGCTTTTGGAACGGCGTCGACGCCCGTATCGGGAGAGGCAGCTGCGGGGTGCGTAGAAGCGCGTCAAGCGGGCCCCCGCGCTGCCTCCACTCATCCAGAGGCTGGAAATCAAGGATGCCCTTTATGCCGTGCAGGAGCATGAAGGACTGCGTGACGTCGTTCAGGCTGATAGACCGGCCCAAGGTCTCGACGTGGGCGACGGAGCAGATACTCACGATGAAGATGAGCGTGGCCAGGAAGAAATAGGCCTCGCAGTTGTCCTTGTTGATGTCGTTCAAGCGGGCCGCGAAAAATCGCAGAGCGAGGTTCTGATGGTGCACCGAGAGAATGTCCCACTTCTTCTGTTCTTCCGGGTGGAGGTGGGCATAGTGAAGCGCTGACAGGGCGAGGAGCCCGTGCATGAGGAATTTCTGGCGTTATGGTTCGTGAGATGAGCTAGCTCGGAAACCCGCCTCACTGACGACACAAGAGCGGCGACGTGATGGGAGGGATGTTCGACAAGGGGGTTACAAGGGGGCGCGGGACGAAATCGGGCAAAGGAGTTTTTACGTACGTGGGAGCAAGCCATCTCGGGTATAGCCGTCTTCCACAGCTCTTCGGTGCTGGCATCTTTCGGTAGGACATGTCGGGTGCTGGTACTGTAGTGGTGCATCAGGCGCAAACTCTCAAGCCAATCCTGAGATAGATCCCAGGGATCTGTGCCGGGATTGCGAGAATCTGGGGCCTGGTGGCATGGGTCTAGAGAGTATGGCGAAGTAGTGCTCACTGAAGGAAACGCTTGGTTACATAATGGCTTTGGCTGGCGACGCTCAGTCGATGGCAGGCTCTCTCATACCTGATGGAGTGAAGCTGACTTCACTCGATGCCTGCTGAGCTCCATGCGACGTGCGAGATGGTGCATTTTGTGCAGGCTTGGATGCCGCAGGTGGCGTAAGCGGCGCTGCCAACAACGATGGTGGGGGATGATCTAGAAGACTGCAATGCGCCCCATGAGATACGCATTTCTGGCATGGCCGCCCTTCGTCACACTGTCAAAAGACCCAGGGTGTGAGTTACAAGGTTGAGAGTCATGCGAAACATCGGGGATTACCTACTTTGACACGGCGCGCTTTGCAGCGCTGGCATCCGTTCCTTGACTTCTTATGGCCGAGACGTCGAGTGCGCTTTTCCATGATACGATTGCCCAGAGCACCGATGGACGAGTGACGTTTGCAATGGATGAGCACTGCGGTTGAGGTGGGTCAGGGAGCGCTTGCGCTTTCGGGTTCGCAAGACGGGGCGTAGAGAGGGTGATGAAGGGTAGAAAGGAGAAAGAAAAACATGGGTTGGGAAAGAGAATGCGAGCACACACTGATTAGTACCGGATGGCCACCTCCTATCCAATAGGCGTGCCGGTAAGTCCCGAATACGGCGGCGGCGGCTGTTCTACTTTTTTGGTACCTAGTGTCTTTTACGAAAGGGATCCCGGAGCTAAGAAGAGCCTCTGTGGAACTCACTCAGAAATCAGACGGCGGAGATTCACGGTTGACCAGGGGGTCGCAGATGCGAAAACGAATGCCAACAGATACGAATCCGAGACCGGGCTGCTGAAACACCCTGTGGACTTGCGTTCGTGCGATGAGTTGTGTATGTCTTAATTGAAAGAGATGACGGAGCAGTTGATTATGAAGGGCTAAGGTTGCAATAAAAATTACCTATAGTAGATTACGGTTCTCAAAAGTTGACAGTCGACAATTGGAGTTTGTTGTTGCCCTGGTGCAAGGGTTTGACAAGGAAGTATAAAGGACGCTTGAGATACCTAGGCCTTACCACATCAGGATTTTGACTCTGGAGGTTCGCCGTCATTGCAGATAAACCTCAGTCATGCCTCAGCTGGGCATACGAATATTCAGCACAGCCGTGATATCACACGTAGAATGGTGCTATCCCTCCCTTCTATTGAATAGTCTGCTGCCCCTTTCGAATGCCGCAATATCATATGTAATTACCGAACACGTTTTTGACCTATCTGCTGCACATAAAAGAAATGTAAACTCAACCAGAATAGTGAGCAGAAGGAAATGAAGAAGAAGTAAGAGAGCCGACCCAGTATTATGCCTAATACTGAGAACTACCTGTCCTTTGAGACGTTATGCGCGCTCACACAAAATCTTTCAGCAGGATTCAGCAAGGTAGCATACTGCTTGACAGCTCTAGTCGGGTTGAAAAGACAAACTAATAATGCGCATTTCTCATTGCGCGTATTTACGTTGAGTAATGGCTGTCTCGTTTGAAAGAAGAACGGATCTCTGCATTACAGCTAGCACTGATGGTACCCCCTGTTGTGATTGGATATCTGAATGCGTTCTTGTAGTTCTTGATTGTGTCCCGCCTTCTAGAGGCTTTCCGTCGATTGTTTGCAGACCTTGATTATTTCACTCCGCTAGCCTTCCTGATACGCCACTAACGTCGGTCACTCACCCACAGGCACCCCCACTTCCACGCACCACCAAAACCCACATTACGATGACCACCCCTTAACGCAAACTTCTCTCTGTTCTTCAAGTTCTATATAATACTACTATTTTTTCACATCAAACATTCTCATACTAAATAAGCTGCTATACGAAGGATTGTATTATTTAGCCACTTGAAACTGTTATAGGTAGTTCACCAAACTATGTAGTATTCTATGTAGCATCCGCCATCTGCGTGTGAATAGTCACGCGTAGACCGAGCACCTGTACACAGGTCCCCCCTACCAAGACTACATCGTGAATCAACCATCATACATCACACATCTCAGGACCTACGGGTTGCTTCTCTTACATTGGCATCCACTTTGTCAGCGTTCTCATTCACGGCTTTGCCATACCTGTAACAGTCTTACCCCTTTCGCCTTAGTAACCAGAGGGCAGAGAGACTGTGACGGGTAGGGAGAGCAGAGTAATTTATTAAAATAGAGAGTACTGCCATAGTAGATCCTTAGTGCTATACATAAGGTGCTTAAGTAAGGGACTTTATACATGCTAGGCCATAGAAGCTATCTGCGGTATAGGAAAGCTAGCTTGCTAAATAGGTATATATTTAAGCTCTTATGGGCTTTTCTCTACACTATTAGTAGTTTTGCCCTTCTGCTGCGCGTCCTTCTTCATACTGCGCCATTCCAGAGAGGCAGCACCGAGGATACTCACGCATGCGAGGATAACGCCAATTAGGTACACTTGCCGAAGCGAGTCGTTATAAGCTGCTTTGACGATGGGTTTTATCGACTCGGACAGGTCAGTCAACGCGGTCGCACCAGTGTCCAGGATCGTTTCTGGGTTGATGCCTTGGATAGACGACAGCCGGTGTACTAATTGGTTGCTGAGCACGTTCTGACCGACTGGCACGAAAATAGCTCCTCCTAGAAGTTGACAGAAGAGCAAAAGGGAAATCCCCATTGGTACGTCCTGCTTCGGCAGCGTAGTTTGCGCCGCCAAATTAGGAGCTTGAATCCCCAGGCCTCCACCCAATCCATAGATGATTTGGTATCCAATCCACTTGGGGCTCGAAGAGTCCACCTGGAGAGTGTAAAGCAGTCCTGAACCTATAGCCATAAAACACACACCGACGATCAAGAATGGTGTATAGTAGCCGACTCGGCGAATAAGGATACCGGACGATACTGAGCCCACCACCATTGAGAGCATCGTCGGGAGGAAGCGGATGCCTGACTCGATGGCTGAAGCGCCCTGGATGCCCTGGAACCAGACTGGAAGGTAGTAGGCTGCATCTTGTTAGCGACTTGGGCTGGAATGAGGACCCCGTACGTATCATACCAAATATCATCAGATGAGCGCCATTACAGATGGTAGAAAAAGATCCGGAGATGATGCTCCGTTGCTTGACTATCCTGGGAGGGATCGTGGCCGTCTTGGGCAAGAACGTTTGCACCAAAATGAAACCCACAAAAAGAAGACCTGCAAGCACGAGCAGGACAATTATTCTAGCACTACGCCACTGTTCAGTGTCAGCACTGGCCAGTGATTTCCAATTGTTTCCTCAAACTCACAGCGTATGTAGAGCCGCCCCATTGGAGTGCTATCACCAAGCAGACCATTCCAGGCACAATGGCCATGGTACCAAGAAGGTCCAGTTGCGCAAGCTTCTGCTTCAGTGGAAGCTTGGCTGACTCCTGGTCTGCCACCTTTAGGAGCAGGTACACGGCCACAGCAGCCAGACCACCCAAGGGAAGGTTGATGTAGAAGCACCACCTCCACGTCGCTTTCGTGGTTAAAGCTCCACCCAGAAGAGGCCCGACAACAGAGGTAACACCAAATATGGCACCGAAGAGGCCTTGGTACGTGGAACGTTTATGGAGGGGGACGGAGTGTACAATAGCGACGATCTGTGGAACGCGTATGAGCCGTCGATTCTGTAATGGAAACGTGAGTTAAAACTTACCGTGCCACTCTGAATTCCCGCGGCGCCTAGCCCAGCAATGGCCCTGCCAATGATGAAAGCGATTGAGCTCGGAGCTGATCCACACACGGCCGACCCAAGCTCGAAAAGGAACAAAGCAGTCAAGAAGGTCCATTTTACGCTGAAAAATGTGTACATCTTTCCGTAGAGCAGCTGGGACGAGCACTGCAATAGTAGATATGATGAGCCATACCAACCGATGTCGTTGACGGAGTGGAAATGATCTGATATCCTTGGTATGGCCGTCACGATGATAAGACGATCCTGGGCTCCTGTCAGTGCTGTGGTGCCAACTTGAAGAGTCGAGCGATGTTTTCACGTACCAGCTGGGCTAGGAACGTACACATGAGTACGGAAGTAAGGATGAGTCCAAGTTTGAGCCCTGTTGGATACTCGGCATTTTCTTTCACGGGACCGGGTACTTGTTTCTCTGTGAGGCTTGGGGAGATCGAGACCGCATCTGGGGTAGTTCTTGTCTTGATGCCTCCTAAGGATGGAGTTGAATTCTTCCTGTCTTCTAGTTGAGACATGGTGTGAAAGGGTCGTTTGTAGACTGATTAAGAAGACGCTAGATTAAAGAGTATTATACTGGTATAATGAAGGGTGAGAGGGTTCAATTGCAAGGACACAGCTCGAAGTTCAAGAAAGGAAAACGAAGGCTAACACCGAGGGTTAAGAGGCTTTTAAAAGAATTGTACGTCGACCCCCGATTGCAATCATCGTCTCGGAGACACACTTCCTCTCTTTCCATCATGACATCTCATTGGCTACGGACCCGAAACTCGCAATGATCAATTCGTTGATTCGGACTAACCAACTCCGATTTCATGGTAGTGACACAGTTCGGGCCCGAAGGACCCCTACTGGGCTAGAGCAGAGTGTGGGACCTTCAGAATGGCCAATTAAGTATAAGGGCTGGGGGTGACTAAGCTGCGCCGAGATGAACTGCACTTGACCGTTTTGAGAGCTGAAGGCTCCGACACTACGACGACACCGCATCTGCACATTCCGCAGATTCAAGGATACTCGGACTCACACGCTGGTCTACACACCGTACTTACTACAAATCCAATAGGCAGTGTTAGAAATCTTATGAAGTAGGTCAGAAATATCAGATCCTAAGCGTCGATCTCAAGCGGCAGCGTCACATCTGAGATACATTGGGCGACCATGAGCGCAAGTCAATCGGCATTGCATCAAACTCACCACAAGCATGCCTGCTCACTCTGCGCCCGCCGAAAGGTCAAGTGCGACAGAAATGAACCCTGCTCAAGCTGTGTCAAATCTCAAGCTGGATGCTCATATGAAGCTCCGGTGGCGTCTAAGCCACGAAAGAGGGCCGCTGATGAAGACCTGCTCGCACGGATCTCGCAGTATGAAGAGCTGATGAGGAAGCATAATGTCGATTTCACGCCGCTTTCCTTCACATGGGTTCCATCTCGCCCTGGATCAACAGCCAAAGAAAACGAGGGCGAGAATTCTTCGTTGGCGTCGCCTCCGCCTTATAGCCTTCAGCCGAATAGCCAGCCAGTGAACACCACGGCGACAGGGAGAAATCGGTAAGCTCCACGAACACTCGAAATCAGAAGACGAAGACAATTAAATGGTCATTTTTTCAAGGTGTCTCTGGCGGAGCCTGAGCCCAGAGGTATGTATTCGTTTCGTCATTTTGTCTTGCACGCAGCTGACGACAGCTATCAAGCTCAAGTTCCCTCCCGTCTCAACCGTGACTCATCAAGACGACCCCTACGTTTTTGACGAACTACCGCTGCATCAATTAGCATACAACAACCAGCCCTCGCTCAGAGAACTACATCCACAGCCGAGGCATATTTACAGCTTGTGGCAGATTTTCGTCGACAAGGTCAATCCACTTCTGAAAATTGTTCATGTTCCATCCCTGGGGCGGCGTGTCTTGGACGCCTCTTGGGACCCAGGGGCTGCTTCAAAATCACTCACAGCAGTCTTGTTTGTTATGTACAATCTAGCTGTCGTGGCTATCTCTGCAGAGGAATGCCAGGCGTCGTTAGGTCAGCCTAAGGAGGTGTTACTAGCACGTTTCAGAATGGCATCGTTCCGGGCGCTTGTGGAAGCAGATTTTCTGACTACAAGAGACTTCGAGGTCCTTCAAGCTTTCGTTCTTTTTCTCTTCGTTGAGCCGGACTCTGATTTAACATCAACCTTGACGGGTGCGGCCATACGCATAGGTCACAAAATAGGCCTGGATCGCGACAAACCCGATGACAAGCTCTCCGTGCTCGAAAAAGAGTTGCGAATCCGTTTGTGGTGGCAGCTGAACGGTGTTGACTCCCGGGTTCGCTCGGTCAAGGGCCAGGCGATGAAAAACGCTCCATCAAGGAGCGAATTTGGGAACATTCGTTCACCTCTCAACGTAAACGATGCAGACCTCCATCCAGATATGGCGGAAATTCCACGCGAACACATTGGAACAACCGAGATGTCCGCCGTACTGCTCAAGTTTGAGATTTACGGCTGGCTTCGGTCATCAGCCAATGCCAGCAAGCTCATGGAAATCATCATGCAGGGCTCATCAAGCGGCGTGCCACCCAAGCTGACAGCTGAAGCACTGCAAGAACTTGAATCCAACTACAATGAGAAATTCCTCAGACATCTAGACCATAGCATACCTCTCCACAGGCTGACCTATGCTGTTGCACGACTCAGCACTGCCCGCATGCAGTTCAAGCTCCACCACCCTCGGGGACAATCTGCCGCGAATGACGGCGAGGTTCACATGTCTCAGCACGACAGCGATGTTCTCTTCAAAGCTTCGGTGACATGGTTGGAAATGGTTGATATGGCTATGCAGAGCGGGTTTTCGCGGCGCCTCATTGCTCACTTCACGTCCAAGTCTACGGTAGATGTTTACATCTACATGATCAGCGAGCTTCGACAGCGCACTTCGGGGCAGTTGGTCAACGTTGCATGGAATTTGGTCGAGGCCCTCTACAGTAACCATCCGCAACTCATTGAGGAAACCGACAATAAGTTCTTTGCTGCTCTCGGTGAGTTGACCTTGGACGCTTGGGAATCCCGCAAAGAGGCCTTGGTCCAGAGCCATGGCGACCAGACTACGCCACAGCCACTTCAAATGTTATGGAGGGCTCGGCGAGGAGATAAAGTGCAGAGTGAGGAACTTGGCATAACCGATGAAGCTTCTCTCAACGACGTCGGATTTCCAGACGATATAACTATTGATTGGGGTTATTGGAGCGATTTTTTACGTTAGTCAAACTTGGCCAACCCCTTGGGGACTGTCTTTGTGGAGGTTTTATACATCAAGGATTAGCTTAACATAGGTCTTAACCTGTACTCTTAGATTATGCTACCAAGGATAACAAGAAAGCCACCCTTAAAAAGAATAAGCCCGTGGCTTTAGAGGAAGAAATTCCTAATATAGCATATGAGAATAATTGACCTCTTAGCGAAGGATTTGTCGAATAACATGTCGGGATCTGGCTGTGACAATCAGTGTAGCGGCTAGGCAAGTGGCTGACCTCCTTCAACCGTTTGATACTCCTGCCACTGCTTTGACCAGGTCTGAGATTCTTCCTTTACACACACCAACAAGCAATCAAGTATCCATATAGTTACCTCGTCAAAATACGCGATATCGCTGGCACTATGAAACCAACAGATAGGGGCCGTCAGGGGAGGGATCAATATCTCGAACCCAGGCTGTATGGCCATGAAGGGTTCTTACGCAGTACCTCATAGCAGTATCCCAAAATTTGAGCGTCTTGCCTCTGCTAGAGCCGGCAAAGTACATGTCCAGGCGATGGGCCCCGCGACTACAGAAGGTATAAAGCAAATGGCGCTTACACTATGATCATGGCCTGGCAAGATTCGGATATTGCTGTACTAATTCTCCGGGTCCTGTATTTCGATAGTCCGCTTAGATCTACAGGTTGATAGGAGATAAATGTCTTCTGGGCCACCGTTGACGACCAAGACGGGCCGAATGTGCCCTTTGATAGTCCTCTCTGGCTTACCAAGTTTCCAATCCATGCTGAGCTGTCATAATGCCGTCTTCTAAAATGTACGCACTTATATCACGGTGAAATTCATGCGAGTTCTGAAGACTTCTAAGCTGTCTTATCGCTGAGACCGCTCAAAGGTATTCCTTGATGCGACATAGCGCGATGAGGCCCTTGAGAAGCGCGCCTGTCAGGGGTATATCCGCTGCACGCGACATCAGACGCCAAGAAACATGTTGTCGAGCCGAAACAACTCGCCAGCACACCAGTAGTCCCTGCTAGCTTACTTGAATATTTTGCTATTCGGCCCACTATATATTACTCTCTGATGGGCCATCTTACACTCAAGGCATGCATTCCACCCCTGCCTGATCCTGATGTGATTTATATGAGCTGTTGCGCGAAAGTCCCATTGAGGGACAAACCCTGTTATCAGAAATGGTTGAAAGAGTATAGGAAATCCTCTATGGGCTAGTTGCCTTCTAAGGGCACCGATACACAATAGAGTCTCATGCATAGCCGTACCCGTCCTACTATGGGGTTCGAGTATTGGTTAATTTCACGACTCGATTATGCAATGTCCATCTGAGTAACTGTCAGCACATGGCACGTTTGTTGAGCGCGCTGTGTACTGCTTATCTTATCATAATGTCACTTTTTCGGGTAACGTATATATCCCTACTGGACTGGGGTTTTCGGCTGCCCCTTAGCGTAGCTGATTGGTTGGAGGTACCAGTGGTTGCAAAGCCGTGCGCGTTATTTAAACGCTATGAGCCCAGTAACTCTTTCCCAGTAGGAGGCTAGGTTCCACTAATGCAACGAGTTGCTACTGTTCTTAGTCCAAAGACGTTGGAAGCAAGGTAGCCGACTCACATCTGATTCATGTTAGTCTTAGCCTTTCGTAGCTGACCCAGCACGGGCTCCCCTAGTACAGATTCTGACCTTATCCCTAGCAGAGGAGCATCTGACTGATCTGAAACTCGAAATAGGGGCTCTATCGTGTTTTATGAACGTGACTACGATCCGGCGAAACATGGCATCAAGAGAGCGCGAAGAGAGGAGGGCCAATGTAAGAAGGACTAACGTTACCGCTTGTACGCGATGCCGGTCTCGGAAGCAACGATGCGATCAAAACATTCCTGCCTGTTCTAACTGTGAACGAGCCGGTGTTCCCTGTATGAGCACTGATATCGACGGTCAAGTTGCTCCTCGAAGGTCCGTCCCCTCAGTCGCTAGTAAACAAAGAGAAAAGCCTCAAGGGTTTGACAACGTGCTTCAGTTACATCAAAAGCCTTGAAGATCGAGTCGCTTATCTGGAAACTCAGCTCGCCAACAATGAACCTCTCAACCTTCAAGCAGCCTCGACTGATTCCGTCCCGAGTCCCCTTGCTGGGAACTTCCTATCCAGAGACCCAGTTGAGCAAGTTGCTTTTCAGAGCCTGGAAGCAGACGCATTCTTAAACACCACCACAACCTCTAATGGACAGTTACTCCTTCGCTCGCTGTTGGCGGAACCTATCCGGAGTGTTACTCAGTCATCGAAACGAAGCGATCACCGTCCGTTGTTAGACGAGTTACCAAGTGAGACGCAAGCAGCCCTACCAAGAGGAGATGCCGCCAATCGACTGACCGACGCGTACTTTGAGCACTGCGAGTTCTTTTCGCCGATCATGTCGTCCAAGGAAGACTTTCTCGCTGCCGCCGCACTCGTTACCGGCGAGGGCCCGAGCGGCCAGAGCGTAAACCCTACGGACTCTGCGACAACTCTGGCGATGTTTCGTTCATACACCGTATTTGCCACGGCAGTCTTATTACTGAACAGAACGGATTCCACATTCCCCGTATCTAGGGCAGAGGGCTATTTCGCGTCAGCCACTCGGCTTCTTGCCGAGAATCCGGCCGTTATCTGCACCGGCGATCTCCAACACCTCTACAACCTGCTTCTCGTGGCACAATACAGTTGCTTCGCCTCGAATCTGAGTGGGGCATGGCACTTCCTTGGCCTTGCCTCGAGGCTAGCCATCGAGCTGAATCTCCACGACGAGCGTCCCGCTATTACAAGGCTCAGCCAAGATCAACTCAACCAGCGCCGGTGGCTTTTCTGGGCGCTATATACAATGGAAAGAAATCTTTGCGTCATCATCGGCCGGCCATTCTCTATCCCCGACGAAGCTATTCATACCTCACTGCCGGAACTTACAGAAGGCGACGGCAGCCGGGCTCTCGCTCTACACTTGATCAAGCATCGCAGACTCGAATCCGAGATTTACGTGACTCTGAATCATAAGCCGCCTCATAGAGGCGCCTCAGTCGACCTCTATGCGTGGAGAGAGGACATTAGGCGGAGATTGATAGCGTGGCTAGATTGTGCGCCAACCCCAACTACTCCATCCACACAATTAGCACCCTCAGACATCTTCGAATCTATCTTGTACAACCATCTCGCTCTTCTCTACTACCCTTCGCAGTCCTTCCCGAATCCATCAGAACATGATGTTCTCATTCTGGCACGGAGTGCCGCCGAGAGCATCAGCAACTACCGCCGGACTTTTCGAAACGGGCAACTCCGGTTCTTTTGGCGCACGACGCACAACCTTTTCCGAAGCGGCGTGGCCATGGCCTACTGCGTCCACCTTCAAGCTACAAATAACTATTCCGATCTTAACCAGGCGGACATGGTCGCGTCTATAAACACCTGCATGTCTGTACTCTGGGCCATGGTTGAGAGATACCCACCTGGGTCCGTGTATCGAGATGCTTTCGAGGGCCTGGCAAATGCTGTTCTTAGGCCTGCAGATGGCGCCGGCAGCTTGGATAACATGCATCGACAGGGAACATCTGTGCTGGCATATGATCCATCTATACTAGCAGACATGACATGGCCACCGGCATCATTCGATGCCCTTTACTGGGGCTTTGGCAATCTAGCTTAATCCCGAGGTCTATCAAGGAAATCGTTCCCAGACCATCAGTCGATGCGTGAATCAGTGACAAAATGCTACCAGCCGATAGCCTAGAACTTCATCACGACGATACTCTTTGGAGTTTATACACAAAAGCATCCTTGTGCCCTGTACGTTGGAAGACCAAATCATTGGAACGTCCTGCCCATTTGAGATCATGTGGGCACAAGTTGCGCATAAAAGTTTTTTCTTATTTGTACTACAAATCCTTCAGCGGGTCGGGTGGCGCAGGGTCGTTCTTGAGGCTTCTCTGGAACTCTGCCCTTAACTTGAACATAGGCTGCAAGACCCAAGTGTTGTAAGCTAGAATGTCAACCTCTTCCTTGGGGTCCCTAATAACATTGAAAAGGTAGGGTGACTCCAGCTTTCCACTCGACTGGTTTACTTTCGGCTCCCAGACAAGATGGAGCTTCCAATCCTTCCACTTTATAGCGCGCAACTCATCCTTGATGTAAAACAAGAATCCTTGTCGGGATGATGGCGCGTCCAGAGGCTTTAGGAAGAACTTTGTCTGGTCAACGCCGTCAATTGGTCGGTCTGAAGGCACCATGGTGTGAGTCATGGACAGAATGGTTGTAAACAGATCCGTCACATGGACGGTGCCATTATGGGTCACGCCTCGAGGCACATGATCTGGCCACCGGATGATGAACGGGACCCGGAGGCTGCCTTCCATGGCCGTATGATACGTTCCTGACCAGGGGCCTGCTGTTCCCCTGTATGGCTCTCTGAACTCTGGACCATTGTCCGAAGCGAATATGAAGATTGTGTTTTCCCGTATTCCCAAGTCATCGATGTGGTCAAGGATTTGGCCCACCCGATAATCCATCTCGGCCATTGAGTCGGCAAACTCTCCCTGACCTGTCTTACCAACGAAGTCCTGGTGCGGGAGCGTAGGGAAATGCAGATGAACCAGGGGATGATACAAGAAAAACGCCTTCTCAGATTCGGCCTGCCGAGAGAGCCAATCTTTTGACTTCTCTATCAGCATCTCGTCGATGAGCCTGCGCTTCTCCAAATCATAGACGCAAACGTTCTCCGAGGGCTCGCCCGCCTTGCCCTTCATAATGTATGGTAGCTCGGCTACCTCAGGGGTGTATCCAAGTGCGCTGGTGAACTGAGTTTCATCCGTCGTTCTAGGGATGCCGAACCACTCGTCGAAGCCCCTGTCAGAAGGGTACCGGCCGGGAATGTCCCCGAGATGCCACTTGCCGTGGTGCGCAGTGGCATAGTTATTGTCTTTTAGGCATTCAGCCATGGTTTTCTCCCATGGCGTAAGGCCTTGAGGGAACCCAGCAGGCACAGACTGGCGGCAGCCCGTACGAATCGGGTGTCGACCAGTCATCAGAGCGGAACGCGTAGGGACGCAGTCGCTTTCGACATTGAAGTTGTGCAGCAGGAGGCCTTCGGTGGCCAACTTGTCGATCCGTGGCGTAGCTGCACCGCGAAGTTCGCCGCCGCCATAACAACCCAGCTCGCCCCAGCCAAGGTTGTCTGCTAGGACAAGCACCACGTTCGGTCTAGTAGGATCCTTGGACATGTTGAGGATTTACTGGTCTCGTAGTTTGGGGTGTGGTGACGCCGCGAGGTGTGGTACAGAATTTTCACCTCAAGATGTCGGCTTGATATATTTTGAACATTCAGAAGACAAAAGTAGAAGGACACGGGAAAAGACATAGGTCAAGGAGAAGTGCCGTAAATCAGATCCTCGGGTCAATGCTAGAAGGGCTACGCCTTCGGCCCCACACCGATGGCTCCGAAGCCGCTTGCGCTCACCTCCGACGGCCACCGCCGAAAGCTTCTCAATGCTGGAGAAAGCATGTTCCCATCGCCAACTTCTGTCGCTCATCACCGCAAATGCCATTTCAGCTTGCCCCAATATTCCAAATGCGTGCTTTACGCCTCGAATCACGACATCGCTAAGACTGGCCTCGCGGGCGAGGGGCACCGAGCGAAAGACAGTAGCAAACCGAAGGAGGATGGCTGTAAGTATATCTAGCTTAAATCCCATGGATTCCAGTTTCAAGTGGGTATCTATCCATATTTTGAAGTTGACTTTGGTTTTGCTATCAACACGTCGCTCTTGTTCGTGGTCAAAATGTCCAGAGATATCCTTCCAGAGGCTCAACCCTCCGAGTTAGCCACCGATGACGCCAAAGAAACGTCGCCAAAGAGCTTCGACGATGCCGAGCCTGAGTTTTCATGGTCTCCTCAGGAAGAAAGAACAGCTTTGCAGAAGTAAGTAGCCTACTTCAGACCCTGTGCACGCACTTTGGCTAGATTGGCTGACGGACTAGGCTCGATTGCTATCTAATGCCTCTGCTAGTGGCTGGCTTCTTCGTCCTCCAGCTCGACCGCAGTAACATCGGCAATGCCATGACAGATACCATTACCGAGGACTTGAAGATCACAAAGAACGACGTCAACCTCGGGGGCCAACTCTTGTCTGCTGGGATTGTCATCGCAGAGATCCCTTCCAACCTCATCCTGCAAAGAGTCGGTGCTCCTGTATGGCTGACCTTCCAGATGGGTGTCTGGGGAACCATTTCCCTGACTCAATCTTGGTGCACCAACATTCATTCTTTCTTAGCCACGAGGTTTCTGCTGGGCGTGTTCGAAGGCGGGTACATCCCCGGTGGGCAATACATACTTGCCCTGTTTTACACGCGTGAGGAGCTGGCGTTACGCACAGCAATTTTCTATTTTGGCAACTACTCAGCCACGGCAACCGGGTCTCTGATTGCGGCTGGAGTCTTGGACATGGGAGGCATCGCTGGACTTTCTGGGTGGCAGTGGCTATTTATCAGTACGCGACTCCTTCTGGAACTGCCATCTATCCCCCGTTCCGGCACCGTCGCTGACCCAGTTGCAGTTGAGGGAGCGTTTACGCTTGTAATTTTCCTTGCCTTCATCGCCTTTCTCCCCCGAAGTCCCAGACAAACAGCCCCTATTCACGGTCGTTTCGACTTTTTCACCCCTCGTGAACGACAAATTCTTCGGGCACGTATCATGGCCGATGACGAGACGAAGGGTGCCGACAAGGCCCAAATCACCCTCAAGTCTTTTGCCCGAGCCATATCAGACTATCGACTCTGGTTGCACATGCTGCTAAATGTCGTTTCCTTGGCACCCAAGGGCGGCCTGCAACTCTACGGCCCGACCATCATCAAGAACCTTGGCTTTTCCCGTACGAATGCGAACCTCCTCAATGCCGTTGGCAGCGTTTTGGTCATTTTGTTCTCATGGATCATCTCATTTGCCTCAGACCGGACACGCTGGCGCGGGCTGTGGTGCATCGTCGCCTTCTCCTGGTCCATCATCTTTGCAGGGGTGCTGTATGGTCTACCCATGGGATCGGGCAAATGGGCACATTATTCAATCTTTACGCTGCTCAGCGGCGGCAACGCACTAGCACAGGGGTTAAATGACGCATGGGTGAGCATCAACGCCGTCGACCCGTCGAAAAGAAGTATCGGTCTCGCCATGGCTGTGATGGGCAGTAACTTGGGTGCTATTGCCGGCCAGCAGTTGTTCCGGGACGATGACGCACCGAGGTACACGAGGGCTTTCGTGGCGATTCTGTCTCTGTATGCCGCAGCAATACCTGTGACGCTGGTTATTATGTGGGTGTACTGGAAGGCAAACAGAAAGCTGGAACACGGAGAGGAATCGAGGATCAATGGGGAGGTCATCGGGGCACCAGAAGTAGGAAGGAAAAGATTTGACCTCTAAATTGTATCGGTCATCAAGTAGGAAGTTTGGATAACTACTTTGCACGTTATCTTGAAGGGCTCGGGAATTACGAGGAAGCCATAGTCACACCAACATCCCTATCAAAGCCCACAACAACTTTAACAATGAAGTGTTGCCAGTATCGGCAAATTCTTGGCGTTTATTGCATTGTTTGGGTTGTATCATACTGGTTAGATCATACCCATGTACGCCACTCAAAGCTGCTCCACGTTGACTCAGATACTAGGCGACATCTTATACAGCCATGGATGATCATAGCATTGCATTGCCCGCCGTATCAGCTACAGCCGCCGTAATTGAATGAACCACTCTTTTTGGGGAACACTAATTGAATTCTCCTGCTTTGCAGAACCCCGAAGGCGGAAGAGAGCTTAGCCTTATAACCTTTATCCATAAATATCGGCGGTGACGGGTCTCCATTCCCGAGATGGCCCTCGAAGCCGGTAATGAACTGCTGCCAAAGCAATCTTTCGAGACCATTTGGCTCAGGCCTGTAACCTTGATCAACTTCTACAGTTCTCCTGAAACTTTAGATGAAATCTCATGAACCGTGCTGCTCTCGTACATCAGTCCCCAGCAGCGGACGAAGGAGCTACCTAGGAAAACTCGTGTCAAGATGATGGAAATCCGGACGCGAGTGCTCAGGACCTATCTATAAGTGCCACCTGCCTTCGAATTAACTTGATACATGTTTGATATTGCCTAATCAAACAATAAGTACAAGGCGTTTCCGATTGCGTTGGCAACTTCTAGAGAGAAACAACTTTACTGGCACCCTACGCAGATGCGCAACCATCCACCGCACGAGCTAAGGTAAATGACACATTCCATCCACACAAGAAACCGTCATATAGAAGACGCAAGAGCTCTGCCGATACAGATATCAGCAGATCATCAGCTTGCAGAAAGAAGATACGCCCAGAAGACTACTAAGCACCCCGGAGCAGATTGAATAAGCTTTTGGTTCCGCTGTGGATAACAGGCCCTAGAACATGCTCTAAGTGGCGTAGAAGCTAGCTATGACATGGGGTTGTTGGGACGCTCATTTACAAAGTCACCCGGTGTACCTTGCCGTCCCAGAACTACGGCAGAGAAGTGCTTCAGCGAAGGTCCTCAAACGCATCTGTGGATATCGTAAGAATGCATCAGAACAGCAAAGCAAAAAAAAGGGCAATGCCTTCAAAGACAAGCGAAAGCTTGAATCATCTTTAATTTGAGAGAATCCAGCTGCACTCGTCTCTATTCGCTTGACTCGAGCGTGCTACGTTGCGACGGCTTTCCTTGTCAACAGGCGGTTGAAGTATCCGCGTACCACGTAAAATTACCTATTGTACAGGCCGTATGAAGCCGATCTATCCGAGTATCTCGTATGCTTTTCGTATTGCTCAACCCTACGTAGTGAGAATTCAGTCAAATACGTGCAGGGGAAGCCCTGGCGCTATTGCGTACTCTGGACGCGCAACTGTAATGTCCTGGTTCATCGTTTATGTATGGGGAGCCACTCAGTTTCAACGCCGACGATCTTATGCCAATTTCGTCTGACTCGCAGATGAGTGCGTTGGGCAACGCGCCAGACGAACGCTAGACTCCGTGATTGATTGATTAATTAATTACTCTTGGGTGAGTCCTCAAATATCCCGAATACAACGTCTTGCAGTTTAAGCCATCGATATCTCCTCTGTAAGGCCGTTCCTCTTGCTTTACGTCCTCTCTTACACACACACTTTCATCTCTCATCTTCGGTGCCGCGGACCTTTTACAAACACCATGTTGTATACAAGTCTGGTTGCACTTGCCCTCTTCGGCGCAAGGTAAAACTCAGCGGTAACACTCGCTGCTACATGAGCTAACGTAACAACAGCTCTCTGGCCCAGACATTGCCCTTTTTCTGTACGGAACTCGGCAAGCCGAACGACCGTGACACTCACTACCGCCTCACCACGACCTGCTGTGGCAAGAACACTTTCTCGGGGGTAACAAAGACTCAAGCTGAATAGTTCGACGAATAGACGGCGCCGATGACTGACATGATGCTTAGAACCTCTGCTACGTCTCGGACTCCACAGGTTTCTGCAACTGTTGCAATGGCAGCGGCAAGGTTTGCAACAGCGCTCGGTAGTGTTGTGGTCTGTGAAGATCTGTTTACGCAGTGACGCTGGTAGAGGAGAACGGGTCATTACCCACGTAACGGCGCGAGCAGTATGAACAGACTTTATCAGAAGGAAGCATTCATGCGCGTATTCTTAGGACCCCATGGCAGCGTTTTATCTCTTTTATACCTTACCGGACCATATATGTTTAATCAATCTCATTTATTGCTGGCACCAAGTTGAGAATTTCTACTTCCGGAGCACTGGCACCGCCAAAGGCATTTGTCAGGCTCGGCGCAGATACCTTGCACCAAAAGGGTTGAGCCACTTACGGAACGGCTTACGTTCTGGTCGCTCTCCATACACATACTAAGCCAGTCTAGTATCCATATTCAGACTGAGTACTTGAAGCGGAAACTACTCGTTTGATCATCCTGGTTCGTCAAAGGGCAGCTGGTCTCGGAGGTGCCTCGATCATCAAAAGCCAGTCAAAGCCATTTAAATGCACTGTGAACGTAAACATAAATAGGTATCATAAAACGGAAAAAGTCGATTCTCGCGGCATCTCAAGAGGGGGGTTACGACAGTTCTTTTTGCATAAAAAGAATTCCATGGGCGGGAATATTCTATCAGCGAGATGGCAACGGAGTATGAGGATTATACTTTCCGTCTGTTGTCCAATTAATGAATTCCCGGCGCCCCGACCGGAATGGCAATCCCGGAAATATGGGCCCTCTCGGTTTCGTGCACTTCCTTCCGGCACCCAGTGCCCAGAACTGACTCGGTAAAACGGAAAAGCTCTAATCCGGCGCATCCGCCAAAAATCCGGGAGAACCAACCCGCAAACTATCAAACCCACCAATCCCAAGCTCCCTCACTCGACGAGGAGGAGGAAAAGAACGAAGCCAAGCGACGCGGTACCGCTGTCTCCACGAACAGCACCTTCACCCAATTGCTCAGGCGAAGCCGTCCCTCCTGAGCTGAAAGGAACGAAAAGAAACCGAACCCCCGACCACCGGCGTCTCTGCGCGCCACTCCCAGCTAGCCCATCATGAGACCCTCACCCATCCTCCAAGTCCTCAAGTACAAGCACCTCCGCCTCACGACCAAGGACGTGAACAAGGGCTTCTACAAGGGAAACCGGACAGGCGCCATGGGAAGACACACCAAATTTGGAGGATACGTCATCGAATGGCACAAGGTGCGGACGTACGCCGTGCCCGAGGGCTTGAAGGACACCAAGGTTAGTCTCCCTTCCGCCCATTCCTGTGTTCGACCGTCTGCTTCTCGCGTCCTGGCCCATAAGAAGAGACTCGACCGTTGTTGACTCGCTCTCGCACAAGCTCACGCCCTTCGTCCCCGAAACCGTCCGTCCGCTACGAGGATCCTACCCGTCGAAAGAGGGCCCCCGCGACCCCAAGCTCTACCTCGAGAACTGGAAGGAACAGAACGGCGTCGATTAAATATTGAGTGCATGAACCAGATGAGACAGCGAGAGAAGGAAAGTGAGCGTGTCGTCTGATTGTAAGAACAATTGTTTGGCGTTGGAAGACTACAAAGGGGGTTGAAAAGGGAGCAAGCGCCCTTCGGAGAGTGTACAAGAACTGTATATACCCTCGACACTGTAACAATATGTACGAAAAAAAAATATCCTCACATCCGGAGCGATCAAACAACTCTCAACGACAGGAATGAGATCAACTAGTTGTGGGCTAAACTAGGGAAAGCTTTACTACACACTACGGTTACAAATTATAAAGTAATGCTGATGAGCTTGTGTTTCTAGATACAAACCACTCATGGCTTCTGCTCAGAGACTCAGTCTGCAACCTCCTTGCCCTTGCCTTTCGCTGAGGGGATTATCTCGGCTGCTGTGACGAATGTGTCCAGCGGGGGTCTCGAATTCTCGCTCTCTGGAGCCTGAGTGGGGGCTTCAGAAGCCGATGACCCCTCGATCTCGGTGCCTTCATGGTCCGTCCGGTTGATGGGGGGCATAGGGCTCACAGGCCGACTGTCCGGGCCGCCGCCAGACATAAGCGTCATCATACTCGCAGTCTCTGCATCTTTCTTGCCGAGGCTGAACGGTAGAGCGATGCCGTCGAGGAACGGTCGCTTGCCCGCCACACCGGTAGGACTCAAGTGACCATCATCACCGACCTCGTGGGCTTCCTTCTCTTGCTCCCTTCTTTTCTCAATAAGAGCAGCTACCGGCGTGTCGTCTACCTCTGTGAACTCTGTGGCGTCTGTAGCCTGGGACTCTACTACCTGCGAATCGAATATCTGGGAGTCGGATGCCTCCGAAGTCTGGTGCTCGTCAACGATAATCTGCTTTCTGCTTCCTGGCCGAGGGATAGATGCTGGTTCTTGATGCTCGACATCCTGAAACGACCTGGCTCCGTCGCCCCCTCCCTCTATGGCCGTGGCGGGTTTTACACCTGAATCGGCCTTCTTCTCCCTTTCAACCGTCATCTCGTCGTGTTTCGAGCCCCAGAGTGACCACAAGGCCAGACCGATGCTCTTAGACTTCTTACGATCGATCAGCTCATCTGGCGCCTTTCTTCGTCCCGCAAGAGCGCTTGGCGGTGGCTGTTCTCCTTCACCAAAGTCCAGGTAGCCATCTGCCAGTTCTTTGATGATGGTTTTATGCACCTTGGCTTTGGCGCTTGAAAATTTCTTGTCGAAGACGGCTTTCGTATCAAGCCACCTCTTAACAGGCGTCGGCCTAACTACACCGACCTCTTCTGACTTCATAATGCAGCCAGGTAGCTCCGATTCGGGAACGAGGTCGTGGACAACGCCATGCCGAGTGATCCTTTGCCGGATCATGTGTTTTTTAAACGGGGGCAACGGCATGCCGGCTTTCCCAACCTGCTGCGGAGGTGATACGTCCTCGGTCCCTTGTCGATTGTCGGAGTCGGTGTCTGAACTTGAGATGACCGAGATATCGTCATCGTCCAAGATCTCGATCTCCGTCTCCTGCGCCCTCGCCAAGGCCCAGGCGCCGAATTGGGCAACCGCTCGATACATGTACTTGGCAGGCCGGGTGAAGCTGAGTGTCGGAGCTACATGACACAGATCATCCCACACCTGAAGCTGCACATCTGTAGGCTTGTACTGCTTCAACTGTGCCATACCCGTTTCGTCAAGGTTGGGCGGCTGATATTTCGCAGGATTGGCACACTTGTGCGCGAGATAGATCTGTTCATCACGGAGGACCTCGCCTCCTCCAACCATGATAAGCAGAGGCGGGAGCCCACCAAGTGTGGGCTGCATCACGGGGCTAACCAAAGGGTGAGACAGTAACGCATTGGTTGTGTACATCTGAAGTGGTTAGCACATTGTACAGTGATATGACAGTCCTCAGCAACCTCACCT
The DNA here is from genome assembly GCA_001937105.1 of Colletotrichum chlorophyti. Taxonomy (NCBI): domain Eukaryota; kingdom Fungi; phylum Ascomycota; class Sordariomycetes; order Glomerellales; family Glomerellaceae; genus Colletotrichum; species Colletotrichum chlorophyti. The sequence goes on along the minus strand of MPGH01000132.1, from coordinate 74,930 downwards.
GGATCTGGTCCTTGACCGTAGTCAGTTTGCCGTCGATGGCGACAGACAAGTGTAAGGCTGTCTTGCGAGGGTCAGAACCGTCTGAGGTGTCAGGACCCCCTCCCACAGCAGTGTCGGCATTAACAGACGTGAATGTGATCGGTGCAGCCTGCTTCTTCTCAAGAGTATTCAGTTTCGTTGCATTTTTCTCTTTGCCAGCCCGCGCTTGAATGGCCTGCCCCCTCATCATCTCCATGTCATCCTCGTTCGGAGGAGGCCAGGCCCTAGACGGTTTGTGGTGGAAGCCGGAAGACGGGATGTAATCTAACGGGTTGTCGCCAGACACACTGGGGAACGAGTGGGTGAGGTCAACCCACGGGCTAATCAGAATCGCACCGGCAGGCAGAGGAACGCCCTGGTCTCTCAAAACACACATCATGGATAGAACCATCCCACCGCCAGCTGAGTCCCCAGCGAGCACGATGGTACTGGGATCTTGGATCGTTAGAAGATACAGGTAGGCCGCCAAGCAATCTTGCAAGCCGCAAGGGAAGGGAAACTGAGGCGACAGGCGATAACGTGGCGCGAATACCCTCGCCTTCAGTTTCCGGGCATGCCGTTGCATCTGGTAGCGGTGTTCGTCGACGCTACCGAAGAAGTAGGCTCCGCCGTGTACGTAGAGCATCACCCTCTTGGTTGTTCCGCCGTTCTTCTTTCGCTCGTTATAGTCGGCTCGCATCTCGATCCATTCGGCTTTAAGAGGGCTATGCGGCTTCCGCCACTTCCACCATTTGCGACCTCCAACGGCATGTATACCGGCAGGCCCCAATTGTTCTTCGATGAGACCGGCCGACTTCTCAATGTGGTCCTCGGGGACCTCGACATCTTCGACCTTGACCCATTGTGGATGCGGGACCCATTGGGCCGTGAATGCCTGCAGCTCCTCGACGGTATGGTGTGAGGCGAACTCAAGGAAAGATCGGACGAGATGCAGACCCTCGTCATAGGACAGATGGGCTGTCGGACGTTGCTTCAACGGTTTTCGGTTCAGAAACTAGGGGGGAGGTGAGTAGGTTAGTTGCCTATCCACAAGTGCGACCACCAAGCTTTCTGCGACATATGGCATCTACTACGTAGGGCAGGAAAACATGGGCAGGAGGTTCTGGGTTTGAAGGTACTCACATGTGAAAAGAGGGTGGAGACGACGGTTGGCGTCACTGCCAATGACACTGAAGTTGTGTTGAGTCGAAGGGGATTCATGTCTGCGTCGTTCTGGTGCAACAACCTGGGCAGCCAAAGGGCGGCTTTCCCGGTCGATGGCGGGCAAGGAGCCTTTTTTCTTCTTTGAAGCCCTGGAGTTTAACGAGGTGGGCAATAATCGTATCGCGAGGGCCGCAAAGGGAAATGACGGGGAAATCGACCCTGAAACTCCCCCAGAGTTGATTGCCGGAATAGGGGACCGATGACATCACTGCAGCGCCCAAGTAGATGGCAATATCGGAACAGTTGCTGTGTGGATAGAGTTCAGTGTCGGAGCTTCAATAGTACTGCGTGGAATGAAGAGCATGAAAATAATGCAACGCTCACACAAATCTTAATTTCATCGTTAGAATCGATTACATTGTTTATTTTCTCATGGGGATATCTGATTAGGTAAATCCCCTAAACACCTTTCAAGTTCCAGGAGCAAACACATGGCGCCATCAGCGTGGCCCAGTGGGTGTTGTCACGAAATTGGGAAGCTACCTAATTTCAAAAACAAGTTCAGCACGGGTCCCTACCTTAAGCTGCCCAATTCAAAGTAAGGTAGCTGGCAAGGTACCTTGGCGAGCTGAACGCAGCATCGCTTGCCCCACACTGTGTTCATGACAGTCTAAGTCGTCGCATGCACTATTCACATCGCATACATGTAGAAAAAAAAATTGTGATTTTGGGCAGAATTGTCACCGACCACTTTGCCCCTCCAAGAACCCCGCGATTCAACAAAAGTCAATATGGCTACCACGGGCTCTTCTACCATCACGGCCGGTCAGTACAAATTCCTCATGAAGAAGATGCCATGAGAGTACAATCAAAAAATGGTCAACCTAAACTAACATTGCACGCAGAGGCCTGCCAGTCGACGTTTGAGCAGGGCGTCGCCCTGTCGCTGCACATGTGGCCGGCCCTCACCCTCGCTGTCCAGAACAACTGGGGCGGCCCGGACTCGGCCGACAAGAGAGACTGGTTCGCCGGCGCCGTCGTCGAGCTGTTCCCTTCCTATACCAAGATCACCAACGGCCAGGCAGTTCCTGCCAGCAACGGCCCCGAGGAGCCCGATACCGAGTACGTCGAGACCATGCTGCTCCAGGTCATGCTGGACGAGTTCGAGGTCAACGTTGACGACGAGACGGGCTTCGACGTCGCCGATCGCATCATCAAACTGAGGGCTGAGTGCGCCAAGGGGAACTTTGAAGTCGTCGAGGACATGCGCAAAAAGTGGGAGAGCCGCAAGGGCGCCAAGGTCGATGGGCTCTACAAGAAGGTTGAGGGCGGTGACCAGGACACCGACTGGGAAGACAGCAGCGAGGATGACGAGGATGACGATGTCGACATGGACGACGCGCCGCAATTGGTGTCCGCCCCGAGGGAGAAGCCGCAGCCAGAGGTCGACGAGGACGGATTCACCACGGTAACCAGGAAGAAGAGATAAATGGTCACCCGCAAAGCGGTAGAAGGATTCCGACTTGCTTCTCAAGAAATACGATGAACTACGGATCGCGGCCGATGTACAAGAAAAATAAGTTCTCAAATTCAAGAGCTTTCATCCGAGCCAACGAAAGTCCAGGTCCCAGCCAACGCCATCCAGCAAGAGTCAAATCAACCCAATCCAAACTCTTACTCTGGGGGGGTTTACTCCCAATCATCATCGCTGTCGTTGTCGTCCGCCTTACGCGACCCCTTGGGGCTGTTGGGGGCTTGGCTGGGGACACCCGAAGTGGCCCCAACGACGTCGTAGCTTGCCTCACTATCGGCCTGGGACTTTTCGTCGTTGGACTTACGGGATTCGGTTGGCTTAAGATGGGTAGTTGTCTGGGCAGGAGGGTGAATTGTGGTAGAGGATTCGGTCGAGGGAGGGCGAACCTCGGACTGTTCGGCCTTGAGGCCTGGGGCAGCAGCTTGGGAGGCGGCTGGGACGGGCGCGGGCGTGGTGGTGGCAGCAGGAGCAGACTCGTCATCAGAATCGTCGTCCCATCCGACTTCGTCTTCAGTAGACGCAGCTTCGATCAATTAGCGTATTATCACAGCCTCTTGGCTATTCAACTCACCCTTGAGCAAATCTCGTCGTCGAGCCTCGGCGGCCTCAATGCCGTGTCTGAGAAAGTAGTATCTCTTCCAGAATTCAGCGTAGGGAACCTGATCGGGGACAAGCTTCTCCATTGTCGTTCGCAGTTCGGGGTATTTGTTCAAGTCGTCGCTAATGTCTGCCGTCTTCTTCTCCACATCAAAAGCCTTGGACCAGGTCGCGAACTCATCCGTTGCGGGATCCTTGGAGAAGCTTTCGGTGTTGGTGTGGATCACGTGGAGCTGTGCGTCTTGTCTCGAGGCGTGAATGACCCGTTTGCCTTGGGCGTCCTTGCTTTCGAACAGAACGGTGCTTCCCTGATTGTTAGAGTCGGAGGGGGGCGCGATGCTGACCGCCTCCTTGAGGAAGTTGCTGATGTTGGTGCCAAAGCGGAGGAGGGCCTCATCTGCGGCGTCTTCGGCCTTCTGCAGCTCCTTAAGACGCTTTGCTGCCTCGGAGCGCAGCTTCGCAAGGTATGTCTCGGAACTGCTCATCGCTTCGTCCGCAGCCTGGTCTCTTGTCGTTGTCGGTGTCGTCTGGCTATCGGATGCCTCCTTGCTCTTGTCACCAGACGCGTCGCCTTGTGTCGTGTTGACTGTCAGCGAGCGGGTGCGATTGATGATTGAGCTGAAGCCCTTGGCCGCATCTCCGCCGAGCTCCGTGACCTCTTTGGAGGCCTCCTTGTACACCGATTGCCCCTATCATCAGGGTTAGCCGACCATTCCGCACGCAGTTGCCGCCGCGCTATCCTCTTGCCTGCTTGACCGCATTTCCCAAGAAGCCACCAATTCTCATGCCCCAAGCACTGGTTGACAGAGCCTTGTATGCCTCTTGAAGGTCATCATTCAGCGAAGACTGTGGCTGGTCCGGCTTGGTGTCCTTGGTGTCGCCGGTCTTCTTGTCGGCATCCTTTGGGAGCGAGCTCTCCTGGATATGATCGTACGCCAAATCCATCGCGAGGCTGCCGGGTCAAAGAAGCTACTGTGCAGTATTAAGTCGTGCAGAGGAGGGTTCGGATACCGTGTGCGAGGCTGGGCTTTCTGGTGGAGATAAAGTTGAGGCGCGAACCGCAGAGATGAAGCTGGCGGACGAATGATGTCTGGCTTCTGACATGAGGCTACTTTCCCCTTGAAGGGCGGGGTGGTCTGGACGGCTGCAGGGTGGTCAATGCGAGGGCACGTCGACTGGTCAGGCCTGATCACGGGTACCTTTGCTAGGTGCACATGCCCAAGGGTGGGTCCCGGACGGTCGCTGCCGGTGCCTTTGTCGTATTCCCGTGCTCGCCGAAAGCCCGAACAGGCCCCGTTGCTTCCGTAACCTTACCGATCCAATAGGTCCTCTTAACTTTGCGTTTAGACAGGATACAACCGAATATTTCGAATGATTCGGGTAAAAATGAATGGTGGGTTGCGGTAGAAGACTGGGCTGTGGCTGGCTCTGATCATCTTCTGCGCGGAGGGACCTGCAAACGAACCTCGAGTTGGTTCATCACGCATTCCCAGTACCCCCAAGGCCGTTGGCCACGGATAACCCCACAGTTTCCAGCTCGGTTGCGGGTTATATCTTCTGTTTGCTCCTATCAGTGTTGGGATGTCATCGCTGATCGGCGCTAAGTTCACTGCAGCTTAGAGGTTTCGCAATCGGCAGCTCTTTACATCCGCCTGCGCAACTAAGGTGATTTCGTTGGGAAAGACACGCTTCACGTTCCAATACTTTCTACCGTTTCTTGCCTGTGGCTTCTGCGCACTTGGTCAAGTACCCTTACGTGAGATAGATCACCTCGCCCGGTGCTTACAGCGTAAGCTTTTCGGGCGGAGTAGTTAAAGGTCTAGACACCCTCATGGGCTGTGGCAATTTATACAAGAAAAGAAATCGGCTGGTTGATCATCTGTGGCATCTGCGGTTCCTGACCAACATCGACCAAGAGTTGCGCTACAGATCACGGCACGCGCGATGTCGCAAGAGCCAGGCAACTCAAGCACATCAACCGTTGTAACTGTCGACTTCATGCGCTGCAGACGCCTGATGCTGCGACATGCGCGACTGGCGACTAGGGTACGTATTTCACTGGCCATTTTGCGTATGTTCGGATGTTGCTATTTGCCATCTTGGCTTGTCTCGCCTGGCCATCAAACATTCTGCTCGTCACGATCCAGAGACCAGCTGGGGAACCATGGGAATTATTGACGTGCAGACCGTGGCCGTTGGAAAGATTTTAAGGTTTTCAATAGGTAATCACGCCAATCTCCAACACATCCGATTTTGGTAACAGTGGTGTGAGATTGAGGGTTGGCGTGTTCCGCACTTCGCACTTAGTAGTCCGGCCGAGATCGTCGTGCGTACGTTGTACGAAGTTTTACAGTGTGTGTTCGACAAGGTAATGGCTGATCAGGGCGAGTCACACAGTGCTACGTACACCAGAGCTCGTTGAGATACCTGTCATTACAATCGGCGGCAGGGATTTGAACAGGTAGGTAACCCTGACTCATACCCAGTAGATCGGGCGCGCCGTTTGAAGAATTGGCACTGGCAGGCTGCAGACGACGGGCTAGTGCGGCATAGCCCAAGGCAGACGATTGTTGCACCAAGGGAGACAGGGTCAGCACCGCGCAGCGCGGGATTTGGTCCTTGATTCTGGGCCAATAACCCCGCCACTCGCATTGTAACGCAGTAGGGTCCATCCCCACGTCATGCGACATATTGACGACTGTGGTTTCCAGCCAGTGCTGGGTAAATCCGAGGCCATCCATCGTTGCTAAGAGGCTAGGATAACGGATCACCGTGTATGAACATAACGACGTGGACAACTGGGACGTTTGTGGTCGTTCAACGAGGAATAAGACGGAACGCTACTGTACCGGGCCCAATGTTCCTTCGACTACAACGTACAACGTACCCCTCCCCGCCCCGTCTCCGATGCAGAAACGGAGAGACACCAGGCGGGATGCGTGGCAAATGCCCTTTTCGAGCAGCAAAGGGCGCTACCGTGGCAGGGGGACGCGAGTTTCGTGGTCGGGGAAGGGGGAAGGGATGAGAAGGAACATGGCAAATATGAGAGGTCGACGACTGGATGATGCGAAAACGACGGGGTCGCGCCCTTCTTGTTATCGCTGACAACCGAGGGCGCAGCCAATCGATAAGCTCCAATGGAGCATCATGTCCGCTGTGACTCCCTCCGGCGTGCCAGGACAGTATGTTTCCTCCAGGCACTAGGCAGGCACCTTCCAAGTGCCTTGCCGGAAGAGGTACCAACTGCACGCAAGTACCTTACCATGTGGATCCCTTTCGTTGGCCGACCCCCTCTATTTCCATCTTCCCCTGCTTGGATTGGCGTCCATGACGGCTGACAAATTGACCCTGAAGGACGCTGAAATTCTTCCCCCCTCCTCACCGTCTGCGGTCGTCCATCCAGTTCGATTCTCTCCACTTCCCCCCTCAGACGCACTGCGACCACCAATCCTAACTTTTTCACTTCTTCCTACCGTATACGCATCACGCCTACCCTCCGAAAGCACGTCTTCCTCCCGGATCCCGTGGAAACCCTGAAGTTGGGATTTTACGAACCCCGTTCACCACCAAGAAGGAGCAGGTGGCTTAGAGACTTGCTCTGCCCTACCTATGAGTCAGGCAGCAACTTGAGAGGGAAAGGCATCAACTTGCACTTGCATCCTACCTATCCCAGTGTTGGACCGTATCATTTCGTCATTGTTCTCCTGCGCGGATACTCCATACCCTCTTCTCCTTAGACACTTCACTCTTGACGTCGACTCTGGCGTCTCGGATCGTTTCTCAGAGAAGGATCAAAGGTGTCGCGCGTTACTCGAGTAGAACGATCTCGCCGTTTTACCCAGCTCAACTGGAATCTTCGGCATCTTGACTCCGGCACCCCCGAGCCGCGATCGGCCTCTCGAGTCTACCTCTCTTCATAGCCCTCTCGCATCGAATTGATTTCCATTCTTTCCCCATCCTTTATACACGCATTACACAATGGCCTCAGCGACGAACAGTGGTTACCCGACCAATTTCATCTTGACTCCGCAGCAGCAAAGCCTGCTCTACGCTGCGCTTAATTCCAATAAGCAGCAGCTGGCCAGTCAGTCTCCGACCACGAAAGACACCTCTATGTCACCCTCTTCTTTCCAAACCTCGCCCGCCCAGGGTGCCGCCCATGGTTTCCAGGAGAGTCCCTATCTTGACAATCTGGATTACGACTTTGGCGACTCGAGCTTCGACTTCGATCTCAGTACCGTCAGTCAGGCCAAGATGATTGGTGACATCCCTGGCGGTGCCCAATCGGCCAAATCGACGAAGTCAGACTCGACTGACAACGACAACTCGGATAAGAGAGCCCATCCTGATGACGAAGATGACGAGGGCAGCCCCGAAAACGGCGCAAAGAGGAGAGAGAGCGACAAGGTCCCGAAGAAGCCTGGGCGCAAGCCGCTTACCTCCGAGCCGAGCTCAGTATGTCCCACAGTGCCGCAATTTGGATTTTGTACTAACAACCGACAAGAAGCGCAAGGCTCAGAACCGTGCCGCTCAGCGTGCCTTCCGTGAGCGCAAGGAGAAGCACCTGAAGGATCTCGAGACCAAGGTGGAAGAGCTTGAGAAGGCGTCAAAGGACGCAAACAGCGAGAACAGCCAGCTTCGGGCTCAGGTCGAGAAGATGACAGCCGAGCTCAACGAGTACAAGACCAAACTTGCAGCAATGAGCACACGCTCGGTATCTCAGACCAAATCGCAGATGGGTTTCGGGGCACCCGCCATCGGCAACCTAAGCGACGTCAACTTCCAGTTTGAGTTCCCCAAGTTCGGTGTTCTTCCGGGATCGCAGATGCCCAGCAAGCCGGTTCAAAGATCATCTGCTTCGCCTCAACAGGCCGTCGGCAGCAGCCCCGTCAGCCCTTTCACGAACGACAAGAACAACAGCCCCAACGTGATTGCCGGGCTCGACTTTGGTGGTACCAAGGATGACCTTGCTAATTTCACTTCGATCTTCAGCCCGTCCCTCGCGAATGGCTCGGCAGGCACTGGCACGTCGCGCGCCAGCGTCGATTCCAGTTCTTACGGCATGAACAACGGCACCTCGACCAGCTCGCCATCAGCCTCTTCTCAATCAAATGCCGGACCAAGCTCATCCTGCGGAACGTCACCGGAACCGTTCACACAGTCGCCCATGGGCTTCAAGCCCGTCGACACAATGACTACTATCGGCGAAGAATCCACTGGCCAGCAATCCTTGTTCGCTGGTATCGACACCAATAGCTTTGACTGGATCGCACAGCAGAACGGCGGACAGTTTGACCCTCAGCTTTTCGGTGACTACCGGGAGCCACAAGAAAACATTTTGTCGGGCACGACCTTTGACGACAGCTTCTTCAACGACGCGCTTGACGCCGACTTCATTCTACCCTACAACATGGCGCCAAGCCCCGCAGTACCTAAGAAGAACCTCATTGACCAGATTGATGCCGCTAAGAACGCCGATGACGACGTAGTCAAGGAGGCCGTCAAGGCCGAGAACTACAACTGCAATAAGATCTGGTATGATCCTCTCCTGGCAACCACCAAGTCTCCTGCTTACAATCACGACAGGGAGAAGTTGCAAAACTGCCCCAGTGTGCAGAATGGCGAATTTGACCTCGACGGTCTTTGTACTGAGCTTCAGAAGAAGGCCAAGTGCTCGGGTCAAGGCCCAGTCGTTTCCGAAACGGACTTCCAGACCGTTGTCAACAAGTGGATGGGTAAAGACGCGGCTGCTTGTTTCAACGGCAAGTCCAAGGCTTGATATGTCATCTCCTTACACAATTTGTACATTGGTACGCTTGCCCAGGACAACAGGTCAGAAGGGCACTTTCGGAAGCATTCCAGGGGCATGGGTCAGGCACATGGGGGATGGCAGGCGTTTATATCAAGGACCAAAAACAGGGCGGGTTCAAGGTTTGGTTTGACCCGCAAGGGCATGGCGAATGGCTACTATCCGTAACGGAAATCTAGATACGGACCAGGGGATCAGGGGATCTGGTCGGGCAGTAAGTACATGGGCACTGGTCNTGGAGACCTCTTTCGAGGCGACTGAGAAGGTGATTTTTTTTTTTTTTGGTGGTTACGATGATGATGTTTACTCGGCCAGACGGTCGTTTTTGAGCCGGACAGGCTCTTTTTCTCTATCTTTTTATTCGCGGACGTTGTCCTTTTCGATGTCATAGTACCTAGTCAGCTGCGTTGTTGTATCACGACGAACGAATGAGAATCTCCCCATTGGATAGGCATCTTTTCACGCATCTTATTGTACACAGGGAGCCCAGAATCATAGAAGAAACTCAAATGCAGTGATCGCCTCATGTCTATCTTGGTCTCCATCATCACCGTATCATCCTGGCCTGCATGTTGTACATTCACAGGACAAGATCTGATTACTGGGCATTCCTGCCTCTCCACCTCGACCGGCACGACCCGACGGACTAGGAGGATTTCAAGTCTGCCGCCGTCGTAAATCTCTACGAAAGTGATCGACTTGGCAGGAGAAGGCGGCCCCAAAAGGCGGGCGGCCCCTCCTCCCAGCCCCCGGGTCCCCGGCTGCGCTTGACGGTGCGCCATGCCTGCATCCACCCCGCACTCGCGCGCCCCGTTTGACGCCCCCCTTCTTCTTCTTCTTCTTCTTCTTCCTTCTCTTACTTTTCTTCCATCTTTATCACACAGACACCAGTCCCGTAGTCCCAATTTTTCCCCATCTGAAACACCAGTCGAGAAAGGGAGAAGCGGGTTCATGGGAGAATAGGAGGGAGAGAAAGAAGAAAGAAAGATATTAAAGAAAAAAATAATACAAAAAAAAAAAAAAAAAGGCCTGAGGGGGCGGATTAGGAAACGAGGAGAGCGAAAGCCTCGGTTTCCGTCAACGGTGTTGATGAGTCAGGGACGAAAGGCACCCTTACGGCATTTGGCTCGCCCTTTGGTGCTCACACTACTCGTTCACACTCACCCTTGGTTCTCTTGTTTGCCGCCGGCAGCACCCCCTTCCTCACATTCGTTCCCTCTTAGCATATGCCGGCGTCCACGAGCCTTAACACTCTCGCCTCGTCCCCCCCCCCACTGCCCCCTTGGTAAGATTTTGGGTTGCGGGGAATGGAGGGGGGGAGGCGAAAAAAGTAAAGTGACGGGATAAGAGGCACGTGGCAAGATCTACCTTTTTATTTTTTTCTTTTTTTTATCGGAAGTTGGAGTGTGAGCGAGAAAAAGCGTGGAACCGTAGGCTGTGAGGAGAGGAGGCACAGGATGGTCTTGTTGAGTAAACCGTAATTGTGACCCGAGGCATAAACGTGCGGTCATGGTGTGTGGATGCCGCTGCGGCATGAGAATGTCGTCAAACTCTCTTTTCCCCCGAATCCTTCTTCAGCCGTAGTCTGTCAATTTTGTTTTTTTTTTTTTCCTTGAAAGTCCAAACGTCCCAATAAAGCCTCCCCCTTCCGTCCATCTACAAATGGACGATGTGATATTTTGGACGGCAGGGAGATGATCGTTCAAGATTACTACAAGCAGTGACACTTCCTCCGTCTTCTATTGGATGTTGTTCCCTTCTTTGTCGTGCCGGGTGCTTTACAGTAGTGTATAACCCTACCAAGCTAGGCTCTGCCCGCCAAGACAAGACCATGCACGCGCTCGGTCGGGAATTGATAGCAGTGAACAAACCCGAACTCCCGGGTTTGTAGCCCATCGCCTATCAAAATCCAAAAAGGGGAGGGGGGAATCGTACGAAAGAAAAGAGCAAGGGAGGGAGGGGTTAGATCTGCAGTCGACAGAACCTCGACTGCCGGTTGCAGTGGGAGGATTCAGCCAATGAGAGACCAAAGAGGTTCTGCAGCTGGGGCCAGAATCGCTCCGCCAACTCAACAACCCTCTCCATCCGATCGACCCGCCCAAGGCAGATGGGGAAACTCAAAGACGTGGATTATCTGCCCGCCCGCCAACGTTTCAGACGAGACCGAAGTGAACCTTGGTCTTCGAGAAAAAAGAGCAACGAGTCAAGATGACAAACATACCACAGCTATATCGCATGTACGAGGCCGACTGGTATTACAATGGGTATATTCTTGGTGATGGACCTAGTGCTTTCCCCTAATCCCTCACTGCGTCCTACCTGACAACTTCATGAATCAGTTGCTCCTCGGTTTACCCTCGTACATCTGTCCATCCTCGTGGGTCCTGCCATCAGACGGCCTCGGATACCGACTCCGGCGTACGCTACGGCTTGAAAGATGACCGCAGCAACCGACTTCGGGCCCGCAGAGGAGCGTACCTGACTGTTGGCATGTTCACCGCCAAGGCACTTCGGCCCGACATACAGCTTGGGCCGGCCTTGTGCAGCCTGCTTCCTCGACGTCGGTAAACTGTTCCTTTGGATCCTCTGCAATGTACCCTGACTGGGCGCGCTGGCTGTGCTCGGTCGTTAGAACGCCGTGGTCTCGCCGTCCTCGAGCCATTCGCAACGTGTAATTGGGGAAGGCATGGTATCATGGTCCCTTTGTGCCTTGCTGATATCCTCGGGTATCGATCCTTGTCACTTCCTGTGCGCCTTTCCGACTCTTCAACAGACGAAGATTGTCTCCTAGCCAATAACATGTCTGGCGCCCTCCTTGCCCAGTACTCCCCTTTCCTTCGGTTTCGGGCTGTGACCTCTTCCCTTTTTGCCACGTAGGAAACTGAAAACACCACTCGAGCCTTCCGACTTGCCATCGGGGACAGCATTTGCATCCGTCGGTAGCGTCGCGTCTTGCCGGGCGAGGTCAGACCAGCTGCCACCACCGTCCAATGTAACCTGCATACCACCAGTGGGGCTGGTAACCCTCTTCCCTGCAGGCGGTACCGCCCTTTGACTAGAATATTCGCTGGGGTAGTGCGGTATCGGAGGCGGCTTAGATACTGGTCGACGGGGCACTCCACTATGGCTGCTTCCTGGACGCCTATCCAGGCTCGAGCTCTTGCGCAACGGCGCCGGGGGCGGGGCCGCTCTCGGCGCTCCTCCGTTGGTGGCCATGGCTGCTGGTGTGGCCTCATCGGTGGTTAAAGCCTGCGGCCCGTTGATATTTGCGAGGTCGCCGTTCGGGAATCCGCATTCCTCGCCTTGACCGGTGATCCTGAGAATGTTAGCGCTTGGCCGTAAGGAGCAGGTATGATGGGGCTTCACTTTTTGTATGCAGCCAACGTGTAATCGAACGGACGGAACTCGTTCTCAATCATCCTGTAAAGCTCGTCCTCCCTAATTTCCTTCTCCGACGCATCCTCCTTTAACCGCTCACGGGGCTTCTGTCGTCTCGCTCTCGCTTCAAGAGGCGCTTCCTCCAAAAGCAACTCTTCGAGGTCGTAGGTGGCGTCGAAGTTCGTCTTGTCGGCCGCCGGAACGAACACGGGCTCGATTTGCTTACGCTCCAGCGCCTCAAAGTCGATCACCATGAAGAACTCGTGTTTGGTGAAGCTCTCCCAGGTCGAGCCCATCCTCTTGTCGCGGTTCGGCTCTAGGGCATCTCGGATGGCGTATAGACAGGGCAGGGAAACGGCCGGCGACGTTACGGGGTATTTGGGGTTCGCAAGCTGGATTTGCTGGCTCAACGTGCTCTCGGAGTTGCCGTCGAATGGCCTCTGCATCATACTCTGTCAAAAAAAAAAAATTCCCAACAGAGCATACTCAAATCATCGTGGGACGCACCTTGTTGTATATGCACTCATAGAAGAGTACACCGAGAGACCACCAATCCGCACGCACATCGTAGCCCTTGCCGGCGTAGACTTCGGGGGCGAGGTAGGCCAAGGTGCCAGATTTGCTAGATAGGACCTTGCCGGGGACGATATCGGACGCGACGTTCTTGATGACCTGGTAAGAATTCCATCGAGAGCAGTACACATGGGTCGGCACTTACGAAATCGGTCAAATGCACATGGCCGTCGGCATCGAGGAGGACATTGTCGGGTTTCACGTCGCGATGGATGATGTTTTGGCTGTGGATGTAACGCAGAGCGCAGCCCAACTCAGCAATCCAGAAGCGTACTGCTTCTTCGGTGAAGGTTTTCCTAGAGATGTGGAATCGTAGGTCACCACCGCTCATGAGATCGACGACGAGGTACCTGCAGCGTTGTCAGTGATGCCGAGGATGGTAAAACACGTGTTGATGGGATGTCCGCACATGTATTCGATGTCTTGGAAACTGTATCGCAGGTTGCAGATGAAAGGGTGGTTCACATGCTCGAGCATGCGGCGCTCTCGAATGATATTCCGAACGCTTTCGGACCGTACGACTGTTTATTGGAGGGGGCATCAGCATCGGAGCAATCCAAGTGAGAGGTGCATTACGTCCCACGCCGGGCAAGATGACGATGTGATGGAACGAAGCGGTGTGGTATGTACCTTCATCTTTGCGGATATACTTCAAGGCGAAGGACAAGTTCGTGTCCTTTCTCTCGACGATACGCACTTTACCGAAAGCGCCTCGACCGACTACTCGTAACAGACGAAAATGGTTGAGATTGACTGCGGGCGGAAAAGCATGATTAGCATTGGCGGTGGTAGCATGACTGCGATGAAGGTGATGGATAGTGAGTGGGTGACGATAGGAGGCGGCGTTGTGCAGTGCAGTGCAGCAGCTTCAGCGGCATCCATAGTGGTTGGTGGGTGGGTGCATCCAGCGCGGGTGGGAGAGGGGAGGGGGGGAGAGATTGCCAGACACACCTTCACCATCCAAGTCGATGGGCTTGCCCTGGCTATTGCCCATTGCGACGTGCAGTCGTCTTCAACGGCTCTGCTTTCTCGTCTGCACTGGGGAGGGGGGTTGAATTCAAGAGAAACAATGTAGAGTCGTTGGAACCATGATCCAAAATCCAAACCGGGAGGACAGGTATTGTTCGGTTTGGCCTTTTTTTTTCCCTTTCCCTAGGGATGAAGGATGTGGGTGAGTGAGGAATGAAAATAGAGATTCGGAAAAGGGGGCAAAAATGAGAGAGAACACAGAAAAGGACCAGAAACGGCAAACGGAGAGGGAAAGAGTTTGAGAGGGGGAATGTGTGAGTGAGAAAAGACAAGAGTAGACACACAAACCACAGGAGCGGAAGTGAGAGGGAGAGAAGAGATGGAGAGAGCGAGAGGTAAGGTAAGGTACGGATAAGGTAAGGTTAAGGAAATGGAAAGAGTAAGAGAACAGCAGCAAGAACGGCAAGGTGGTTTAGGTACAATACCTTACCTAGGTAAAGGTACAGACAGGAAAGGGATTCTGAGGTGGACAAGACAAGGTAGAGGCAGATAGATAGGAGTGGAGTCCGTCACGGTCAGCTGGCACGGGTTGACAGGGGGTGTTGAGTGGTAGTGATGGTGGGAAAAGCCTCGAATGGCGGTCTCAGTGCCAACTGGCCCTGGCTCTTTCAGAGTCTGAGGCGAGCTAGGTACTCGGAGGTACGTGGATGAGCCTCAAGGTAGTCGGTACAAGATTTGTGGGTTCTTCGGGCTCAGGACGACTACGTATCCTTTACCTCTTCGGACGCTGGACATGTGTTCCCCTTTGACTGCTGGCACGGGAATTGGCATGGAAGCGTGTTGGAACAGGACAGCATGGAATGTTGAAACGGAGCTGGTCAAGCAGGCTGAAGAGCGACGAAAATGACTGGATATGTTTGGCATGCAGAAAAGAACAATAAGGGAAGGACAACGCAAGATAATCAAAGAAGCACATGCATGCACGGGAAAGGTGCAATATCGGCTTGGGGCAGAGGCGTAAATGAGAGCCGAAGAGAGCAAGAAGAGAACAGGGAGAGGGACGGAGGAGGGAGGGGAGGAAGGAGGATATGAAATGAAGATGAACAAGCACCAACCAACCAAGCGACAATGTCACACGAAAACGTGGATTGTTGCTTTTTTGTCTTTTTCTTTTTTTCCTTTTCTGAACGTGTCGTGGCTGCTCACTGCGAGTCTTTATTCACTTCATTCAAGGTACATTTGCCTCTGCCTTTGCCTCTGCCTCTGCCTCTGCCTCTACCTGTGCATCTGCATCTGCATCATGTCCTTTTGGGACTTTTCGGATGGCGGGGAGAAT
Source organism: Colletotrichum chlorophyti (assembly GCA_001937105.1). NCBI lineage: Eukaryota > Fungi > Ascomycota > Sordariomycetes > Glomerellales > Glomerellaceae > Colletotrichum > Colletotrichum chlorophyti. The sequence goes on along the minus strand of MPGH01000132.1, from coordinate 59,552 downwards.
CGAGAGAGGGTTGGAAAAGGAACAAGTGCGTTTCATTTCTCGTGCGTCTCGACTCCGCCTTCGCTCTGTTTTCTTTCATTAACCTCCTGTGTCTCCCGGGGGAAGTAGAATTTGCGGCGTGTGAGGTGAGGAGGCCAGATCGACCTAGGCCAACAGGAAGCAAACAAACAATCCAGAGGGGACCAATACCAACAGGCGGACAACCCCCGGTTGGAAGCACGTTCGTCGCCGTCGTCATCTCCGGGACCTGGTGTCCTTGACGGCGCGGCCGACGGATACCCTCCTACGCTGCTGTTGCGGACGGGCGCGCAGCAGAGAGGAGCTGACTCTGGCCGTGTGCGTAGGGGTAGGAAAATGTACCGTCTCCTTTCACGTTTCAATGGAAGGCACATGTCCACCCACCGCACTGCGGATTACCTCACGCCTACGGGATATACTTTGGACGGCTGCGGACGTGATAGCGCGCGTGGCGTCTCTACCACGAAGCGGTACCTGATTCCGGATCGTTCTCGATACCCCTCTGAGACACGGAGAAACTTCCGCTCCTTTGGCACCACTGGTGGGCGGCAACCAATGAGATGAGTTCTGTCTTGTGCCATGGAACCCCCGGTAGCATTTGTTTGGTCATTGGTCTAGGTTCATCCAACTCAAACCAAGTCATTGAAGTGAGGACTCATGGCGATCCGACTTCGACATGGCGACCTGCGTTGTTAGACAGACAGAACGCACTTCCTCGACGGCTGCTACGCGGTTTCTTGGATCTGAATACTCTCGGGGCTCCTTCACTCTCCGGTTGGCCTCTGTACTCTGCACGGGTCCAGAGTCTGGTCGAGCTGATGGCAGAGGCGATCAATCATGTTGGTCAGCTACCACGTACAGGTAAGGTTGGATGTCNAGTGCCGTGTACTGTGTACCTATACCCGGCAAAGGTGTCCGTTCATCTTAGGGGACAAGTCAGTCGACGTGGGCTGCTCGCAGTGAGCACTGTTACCGTGTCTCGGCCCCCCACAAAGTCTTTCACTCAGAGTACACGTTCCATGTCTACATGTAGCAACTCTGCGATGGTCTATGGGTTGTCATTTCAGTGAGATTGCAGTAACCCTCTGCCGTATCTATGCAAATCACCGTACCACGCAAGAGATGGGAGATGCGTAGTGATCAGGAGACGGGCGGTTGGTAATAGGAGGGTTGTTTGCATCTACTGTAGCCGGGGGTGACATACATGCCGGTGCAACAAGACAGGGATCAAACGCCATAGATTGTGTGATGGATGAAGAGACCGTTGATGGATGATGCTAGCGAGCAGTTCTACCGTACCAAACCACGTCGCGATAGTTACCCGTACATGGTGCCTCATTAACCTCGTTGCTTTTTCCTTCCGTTTTCTGCCCTTTCTTCTCCACCGCTCTTCTCTCCTCACAACTTTTTTTTTTTTCCTTCCATTACTTCGCATTGGGCATGCGGGTCGTCAGCCCGTCACCGTGAGGACGCTAGAACGCTAGAGGGCCCCCCGACTTATGGAATTTCGCACGGAACAAACAATGATAACTAAGCTTACCAGGACCATGTCGCTCAGAGACAAAGAGACGCCAGGTTTCAGATGCTGTGACCTACCCTTAGGGACGAAGATGCTGGGCTTTCCAGAAGAAAGCGAGGGAACGGCAACCCTCTAGCTAGGTACCTACCATCGGGATTCCCACTTCCCTGTCTTAGCCTGGGGGCGAGGTGAAGGCCGACTTGGCCTCCATGACACTGCCGTACGTTCGTCCATCCACGGGAGGTGGCGGCGCATTCGACCATGGGGTCACCCCGGATGAATCAGCCACAGACCAATTGTTTGTAGTTTTGTCGTCGTCGGGGATTTGGGGGGGAGATAACATACAATGACAATAATTGCAATAATAATGCGGCCCGTGTCGATGGGCATACACTACGAGACTCCATCAGACAAAGAGTTGGATCGAGAACGGGCGTGCGGACGTAAACGATACCGAAAAGATGACTTCAGTTTACTACTGCACATGCCCTACATCAAGGCTCTACCTGGCATGGGCCTGAAGCTAAGCTTGTCCTCTGTGAGAGGACATGGTGTACAATGAAACTTGAACTTCTGAGCAAAGTGTTTGGAGAAGCTTGCTCCAAGGTCCCTTCGATGAGTTCCTCCCAGGCCCGCCTCATTGGTTCAGTCGCAATGTCCACGGCGATTTAGCAAGGGGGGGGGGGGATCAAAGGTCCCAACCAGGAGCGCTAGTTAGCAGAGAGAGTTGAGCTCTCGGACTGGCTAGGACAGACCTGTCTGTCGAGATAGCGCGTCCGCTTTCCGTGTCAGCCATGTATCTCCAAGTACATTACTACCTTTAACCTCGCGAATGCCTGCCTTACAA
>MPGH01000132.1:45799-57160 GCA_001937105.1 Colletotrichum chlorophyti | reverse complement strand
GGGCGGGCGAAGAGGCATCGCAGTTTATCTTTTACTTCTACCAGTAGCACGTCAACGTCGCAAACGTCCTTCCCGGTGAAGGCAAAGTCGAAGTCTGATGCAGAAACACGACTTGCATTGTCGACGCTGCTTAAACTGAATCGGTCCCTCCTTGTCCGACTGTCTAGGACCCTTGGAGATTCCCGACGACGTTGTTCTATGCGCTCTGCTCTCTCCATCTGTGCCTTCCTGCGCTGACCTTCATCATGTCACCATCGAAAAGAGGCACGAAACATGACACGATGCATTCCTAGTACTTGTCCCTGCACTGGCACTGCTCCCAGATTCCGTGGATTCCTCCGCCCCTACCTGCATATGTCATCAACCGGATTCCAAAATCGCTCTAGCCATCTCGCGCGTCAACATCGATAGTCCACAGCCCAATGAACTCAACTCCCAAACCACTGCTAGCCCTATCGGTGCCGTGCCATCCGTTAGGCAAATCAAAGCACAGCCTCGGGGCGGCCTAGTGCTTCCCGGCCACGAGGACTATCTGTTTCTAGATCGTCGAACTGCCGAGTCCCAGTGCGCTTTGAACATGCGCCGATATGGAGGGCAAAACTACAGAAACGACTCAACCCGAGACATCAGTCGAGCCGGATGCGAAAGGACTTCGGCTTCCTTTCTCATCAACCCCCCAGACATCTGTCCGAGCAGCTAGCCACATGAACACCTCGTGGAAGAGGACAAAACTGGACGCACAACGGACGAGAGGGTGTCAAAAAAAAAAAAAAAAAAAAAGACTCTCTCAACCCCGGCTTAGCCACGAGGTACTCAAACGCCCAACACGGAATAGGAATCTTCTTCCGCGCAACCGCCACAGCTCGTGTGAGGCCCGGTTCTCGGTGCCGAAGCAGCCCTGAACAGGCCGTTGGAACGGGATGCTTCAACCATCAGTGGGTTGACAAGGAGACCAGGAACCCCGTAGCTTTGACATCGTGGAAATCACACTCTGGTCCGTGGCCCACCCGTCCGCTGCAGGACACGAGAAACAACGCTTGCAACCGTCCAGTTGGAGTGCATGGAACCCCCGTGTCAAGGCGTGCTTGTCACCTGCTGGCTCAATCACCGGCGTATTCGGAAAGCCACTTATTCAAGGTACGAACGCAGATGGGTACGATACCGACACGCTTGACTGCAAACCCACCTCGCAGACGAGAGGTGTAATTGTTACACGAGTCGGGACAACTAAAAAAGACGACAGCACAGGAGGTGGTGAGGTGAATCAATGCCGACATCCTTGCCAACCACGTGCGAACGATATTACACAGTATGATGATGGCGGACCTCATCAATCGTCATGGCCTTGCTTCAGGAGTCTAACCGCAGGCAGCCGGCTGCGTCCAAGAGGGACAATTTCATCACCAGAAGGGGAATTTCGACTTTTCGATTATGTGGCACAGCGGCCGGTGGTCGCCTTTTCCTTCGCCCAGGACTCTCTACCACGCATGTTTGGCAGCTGGGGCACCTTATCAATCGACCAGGCTACTGCTCCGCTGTCTAGTTCCTTCTCAGGAAATAGGGCCGGGTCTCCGATGGCCCCTCAAGGGTCGAGTTAGAAGTGCAAGGAAATGCCCTCGTCGGCGCATCTGGATGGTTGGAGACCCTCAGCGTCCACTTTGAACCTCCGAGAACCATCCATACAATCACAGACACCACACCGGAGGTGTGGAACAGGAATCAGTTCAACGACAACGCGACATGTTCGCGAATTTCGAAGCCATGCCTTGTTATCAGCTTCGAGCAGCCCCAGGCCAAAATTTGTCACGTTCGTGTTTGTTACGCCGCGCCGATACGAAACCGGCGCAGATCATCACAGGGCTGGGCCAATCTGAGACACCGGGGCTTGCGTTGGGTGCCCAGCGGAATAAGCAATCATTACATTGCGCGACCTTCTAGAAGGATTCCAATCGCAGCCCATTGGGGGGTTCAAGTCCGCCAGATTAGCGACTCGACTCGTTTCGCAATCATACCATGGTCAACACCGTACTGGATGGGCCTTGCTCATCCCCTTCCCGAGCCACACGAAGGGACCCTGCATGGCGCGATACACTACGGCGATATGTACGTGTACATCAACTCGATGGCCACCATATAAACCGCTGTCGGGGTGGGGAAAAAAAAACACCAAAGCAGCCAATTTCCCGCCAACCGCACCACGCCTGCTGCCCGTTCCAATTGAGTAATCGTCATGATGTTAATCAAGAGAGATCAAGGGCGACGGCATTTCTTTTGACCAGAGCCAAAAATAGACGGCAAATTTCCAGAATACGTGACTTTATCCCCCTCACCAAAAACCACCATCCACAAAGCACACCAGGGACATGGCAATCTCTACAGTGTTCAATTTTCCGAGCCTCGCTCCACAACGCAGGGTCGACTTCAAAGATGATCCCAATCGATCTATCTGCAACTACGTTTCAGAAGCTCCGGTTGAAGGAGAACGCCCGTTTTCAACCCACAATCCATCACCGGTCATCTCCGTCAACCACATGGAATGATCCCGTGTTCCCCAGACGACCCCCTTATTTCCCTTCTCATCCGACATTTGACAGCTGATGACACGCTGGCAGACGGTTTCTGCAGCCGCGCCCCGGGTCCCACGCGCAAACGTGTCCGCCGGTAATAACGCCTTGGTGGGTTCGCTCTAGGCTTCGGTGCTTACGCTGCTGATCCTGCAGATCACATTCAAACCCAAAACAAGACTGCCGCGAGAAACTCGGTCCGCTCGCCCATTCTGGCAGGCCCCCGTCTTCAGGGGCCGCTATTAGCCCCGCGAGTTCCTCGAGTTTGGCTGTTGAGCGTATGGTCTCGATGCGTCCTGCCAGGAACCTCATTTCGACATCCCCCGGCACAGATGAATTTAAGCTTGTCCACCTTCCGCATTGGAAAAACAAAGACGATTCCGGCCCTGGAGATGGTGTGTACAACGACATGGACGCAAGAGGCCGTTTGAAGACCGACAACTCCACGTCATTCTGTAATGCCCAACTTCGCAGCAAAGCCAACCCTGCGCGGCAATGGGGTCAGGATTCTAAATGTCTTCTACTGCCAATGGAAGAAGAGAAGAACAACAAAACGACGGGACAATGCATTATGAAGTGGTATATGATGGCGGGGCAGTTGCGATGCGGGTCTTCCCTCATCGTCGACAGGCATCATCACGGTGTCAATGCTAGACCCTTGTCGAGATATCAGCCTGGAGCGCACCACGAAGTACGCGATCCTTCAGAAATGCTTGTACAGGTTTTCCCCGTTCATACAAGACAGAGCGCGGCCGCGAAGCTTGGAGACCCGGATATTTCGGCACTCGCCGGCCAGCCAGACACTTGTGTAATAAGGCCACCAGTGACGGGCAGCACTGCATGATGCAAGAGCTCTTGGCGGACATTGTTGCAGATGAACGACAGCCCGACGGTTTCAACCAGATTGAACCAACCGCACAGGCCAGCAATGGCCGGGACTGCTTCCCAACATACGCCATAGGACGATGCATGTCAACAAGACAGGCCACCGGAGTCTAGAACACCACAGGCTCATTTCCTTTTCGCATGTCGCAGGGCGCCAACAAGTGTTGCGCCTGGCAGAAGGATGATGATGATAAACCCAGTATCGTTTTTGCGAAACTACGTTTACAGGGTTCCATCACCGCCGCTGTGCCGCCTCCTGTTGTCGCACCAGATCAGCTACACCTCCGACAAGGCCTCCGCGGGACACCAACGACCGCCGGCATGTCGCGTTGGTGTTCTCCTTGTCGTAATGGTTCTCGGGTGGGCGCAAACAAGCGGGGGGCTTCCCTTCACCATGGGCAATGGTTCCGAATAACAGACCGTCTCGAACCGCATACTCTACCAAAGCCCATGTACTTGGGGGATCCGGCGTACACAATGGTGCTATGCCAGCGCTGCTACATTTAGTGGGAAGTGAGCAAAACCATCTTGCGCTACCTGAGGACGTCGGAAATCAACTTTGGAATGTCTCATCTGCTCCTTCGGCCGAGTTGTTATCATGCCTGGTCACGGCCGAAAAAAAAAGAAAAGAAAAAAGAAAGAGGAATGCAGAGCCGGCAACACGAAGCCCAAAGCTCGGTGGGCGTCCGCGCCGCTCAACTAGCCTTCGGAAGAGCTTGATGGAAGCATAACGCCATCCAGCGCTCAAAAATGTATCGCAAAGGGCCGCGGAGGTTCAAGAGCCCAACGAGGCAACAAAGGCTCCGTGGGCATCTGAGCTTGGGGGTCGAATATGTACAGGGAGAGACATGCTTGCGCCTGTGGGAAGCTTGGCATGTCTCGCTCAGTATACGTATCATGCCTAACGCGGACTCCGCTGTCACGTCTTTCTGTGCTTGTTGGTTCCTAACCGCACCTCTGCTACAGCGCGGCAAAGTTCTTCCTCAACCGAGCCTACACGGCCGACGAGAAACGAGACATTCTGGAGATGGACGAAGCCCCCTTCCTTTACTCCTTGCGGCGGGTAATCAATTGCTGAACGCAGCAACTCTGACATGATCTCCCATGCCGCGGGGTCATCTCGGCCGTACGTGTGCGCTTGCTGCTGCTGTCACAAAGAATGGAAGGGACCAGAGAAGTTTTGCGACTAGGCCCGGTGGCCTTCGCATCAGCACTTGATCCTCTCGGGTCCGATCGCCAAGTAGCCAAATGCGGGGCCTGGTTCACTGTCGTTTCGATTGTCGCATTCGTCTTCCACTTCCCTCTTTTCAAAAGGATAAAAAAAAACATTACAATGAAAAACTAAGCATTGCGTGTTGGCTGAGTCTCGGAGAGCCTCAACCAATCGAAGCCAGTGCGCGCCACAACCAATTGGACTCCTCACGAGGGGAGAAATATCTTGCACAACAGGTGCCTGGAAAACACCAGGGACAGCGAAGCCTGGTTTATAGCTCACGCGGATTTCGAATCCAAACAATACAAGGACAATCAATGATCATCATGACAATGTTCGGGGGATGGCGCGACATGTCCCCCCCCTCAAGCCGCACATGTTTCTCGGGCACGTATGAATGACGTCACTGATTCGCGGGTGCATTTTCGACGTCTCCAACCACCTAACCTCATCATCATACACCCCGTTGATCGCCTCAGCATCTATCATCCCTTCTACATAACCAACAAAACAGAGAAAGAGGGAAAACAAAAAGTACAACGGATCCACAGGAGGTTTCCCTTAATACCGAGTGATAAAAACGAAGAAGAAGCTTCATCACACAATCCAATTGACGAAACCCCCGACACAACAAACAAGCAAACCAAGAAACAAAAGGACCCCGGATCATACGGATCACGTCACGTCCCCCGGAAAACAATGTCGTCCGCCCTCCGCACCGCCTTCAACCTGCGCGCCGCCGCCGCCGCGGCACGACCCCTCGCCAGGGCACAACCCGCGGCCCGAACCATCTCCAACACGGCCCCCGCGCGCTTCGCGTACAAGGACTCGCAGGACCGCGAGACGCTCAAGCCCGGCGGCACCGAGGGCACCAAGACGGGGCGCGACTCGGAGGTGGCGCACGACAAGGCGGCGTTCGACCCGTCGACGACGCGGCCCGAGTCGGAGCGCGACGAGGGCGGCAACGTGCTTAACGTCTCGGGCGCGAACCAGGAGGCCTCAAAGCCGCAGGGCGACCACGGCGACGGCGAGCGTAGCGTTGGGAAGGAGACGAGGAAGGGAGGCAAGAGCGCTGGTGGCGATTCGCCCAAGGCTGGCAAAGTGTGAGGTTCCCGGGCCTGGGATGCCGGATGGAGAAGGATGATTAGACGGAGGAGAGAAACGGCCTGCACGATATGTCATGTACACGTACCAACCAGCATCAGACTCGGCACGGGACTCGGGAGTGGAATGGCGTCGGGGTCGATACTAAATAAAATAAATGCATACGAAACTTTGAGAGCATTACTCTAGGTCATTGGGGACCTGTTTGTTCGTCGTCTGACGTGAAAAACACGGGGGAATATCAAATGCAACCTCGACTCCAACCAAACTCCGGGCCCTTTTTATTGTCATCATTCTCACACTTCACATCAACACCGTCCACGAGTAACCATCCACTCAAGCGTACAATCCGTCGGGATCATCATTCTCCTCGTCGTCCTCGACGACCAGGGGCTCCTTCTTCTTGGTAAGGTCCTTGCGGCACATGGGACAGCTGCCCTTGCTGCGCAGCCAGGGGCTTACGCACTCGAGGTCGAAGCGGTGGCTGCTGTGGCAGGGCAGCTCAACGACGAGGGGGTACTTGTCGTCGAGGAACTTTTCAGCGCAGATGGGGCAGGCCTCGTCGGGGCCGAGAGACTTCTTAGGCACGCGGTCGAGAGAGTCGAGGTACTCGTGGGACACGCCCGGGATCTCGGTCGGGGGGCTGGCGATGTCGGACTCGAGAGCCTCGACCAAGGACGAGAGAAAACGGGCGTTGTCGTCGTTGGGGGCGGTGGAAAAGAGGGTCTGGAATTGCTGCTGGAGGAGCTGGTAGAGGGCCGCTGCGTCGACGGGGGTTGGCGTCGCGTGGGGGTTTGTGTGGGCGTTGGGTTGGGTTGGCGTGGCGAGATGGGAGAGGAAGGACGTGAAGGAGGACATGTCGATGCGGCGGGTGCCCGGTTGAGGAGAGGGCCCGGGCTTAATGTTGTGTTCGACTGCAAGGGAGGGTTTGTTAGTCGGCATTGAATTTCGAGTGAGACAAGAAGGGATGGTGTCAGATAAGTTTTGGAGAGTGCTTACTCTCGTACTGGGTAGCCATTGTGATGTGATTGATGGCCGTAGAACTAATCCACAGGAACAGCCAACTCGTGAACGACCAATTGCCTACGTTGGGAAATTCGAGATGGCGAGGGACGGCTGGTGAGGTGCGGTATTGATGGAGCGAATAGCAGGAGCTTTGTTCGAGGGCAAGGATGAGGCTGCCGCGATGATGTGGCTAGGCAGTCGTTGGTTGTCGCAAGTTGGACGGCGGGGAAAAGATGGTGAGGGGAAATCTGCTCCCCCCCCACCCCTTGCCCATTAGGGAAGGGCTAAGCTTAGGCAGGGATCAGCACCCCGCGTCGGATACCGTGCCTCATGATCTATCTACCTTAGTTTTTTCGCATTGCAGGTACCACTTCTATAGTCAGCGAAGTTACTTGCTGTAACTCGAGTACCTCCGATGTGGCCAGCTTCGCCTTGCCTAACCTCGCCTCACCTTCGTTCCTTTACGCATGGTTCACACAGCCGTTGGAGGTTGAGCCCGACTGGTAAGCGGCACGGCGTCGAACAGAGTTTTGATGTATTGCATATTTTCACGGGTGTGGTGCGACGGCCCATTTTCATGTGTTCGCGTGAACGTGAATTACTCACTCATTGCAAACGAGTGTGTCATTTCGAACTTGGGGCAGCTCACTTGACCCGTTGTTGGACATGCAAAGTAACTTAGCTTCGGGGGAACCGAAGACGGGCTTTGTGTCAATATTCCGCTCTTGATTCCGCAGCGGGCTTCTGCGGAATCCACGGACGGCGGAGAAAGGGTCCGCAACGTCGTCTTATCGCCGAAGAGGACGAGGGCTCGAAATCGAGTCTGCAATAGATAGACTGGGTCTCTATGAGTTTATCCAAAGGCGCCCGCGAAAGCGTCGGCAAACGCGCACGTAGAAAACTAATCTGACTTGTGAGGCTTTCAGAAACGCGCCTTAAGCTCAGGGTGCAGGTCAGTGTCGTCTCAACCAGGGACCCAAAAAAGAAAAAAAAAAAAAAAAAAAAGAAGGAAACAGTGATGTGGATTGAGGATCCCCCGCGATAAAGTACCGCCGGGAAGATGCACATCCCGAGCTTTCCGTGTAAGGCCGAGTCGCCTGGTTCCTGCTGCGTATCGTTCTTTTCGTGTCTTAGCATTGAGGCCGGGCACAATCTCTGCTGCTGCTCCTATTTCCAACGTCTCGGCCTGTTTCGATCTTCTTTCCAAGTATTGCGAGAAGTTAATCACACCGGAGACTCGAGTGCACTTGCTAGTCATGAGCGAACGTGCGTAGATTTGTCTTGATTTATGCAAAAAGCTGGAATGTCAGGCTGTATGTACACTTTGCCAGGCGAGGCAGAGATGAGACTTACACACTCACCCTACGAACCTAAGTTGGAACACGATCGGATCAGGGATACGGCCCTATCCACCCGGCACCTGGGCTCGATGTGAGGCTATGTTCCTCCACACCGCAAGGCGGATGGATTTTACCAGTCGTTCCGCAGCAAGAGCCACAATACGGCATCGCATGATAGCATCGCAACCCGGGCAAGCATCACCACAGTCTAAGTGGGGTCGCCGAAAGAGGCTTAAGACCGTGATACAATTCCGCTCCGACCTCCGCTGTCTGATCTTGGAAGGGAAAAGAAGAGAGGAAAAAAAATTATTAGACGGGCCCCTCTCAACTTTTCAGCACTGTTCCCTCTCCCTCGTCCTTACGCATAAGTCACCATTTCTTGAATTGTCCAGCCTCGAGTGAGTCGGGTCCTCCGTTGTCAGCAAACGCTCCCCTACGTTGCCAGGCCATCCCAGTCAGAAAGGTTCAGGGTTCCTGCTGTTTTGGAGAGCTGTCCAGCCAGGTACTTCACCAGACACCACCACAAAGCAAGCTCTGAGTTTCCAACTGTCGTCATCTTCTGGGAACATTGCTCGACAATCCTCTCCCTCCTTCGCCGGCCCCCTCACCTTCTTTTTCCTCGTCGCACCCCCTCACTGCCCTGTCTCACCTGAAAGACACACAGACATTTTGAAGCCGGGAAGGGAATTAATAAAAAGACGGACGAAGTAGTAGAAGGCGGTGGGCAATGCAAGCACGTCTCTCCATAAAGCCCGCATCAACATAATCTCACGGACGTCCTGCACTTGACGATTCCTTTTTTTCCTCTCTCCTTACTCCTCCGTTCCACACACAGACAGAAGGGATCGACCGACAGCTGCAGCACCACAGACATTGGCACTTGAACTGATCAACCAGACCGTCGGGACCAACGCATCATCGTCCATCTTGTTACAACTGAGCATCTGCAGCTCAGTCAACGAAGGGCCTACCGTAGCAGTTTATCCAACCTCACTCTTAACATGGCGCACTCGGCCGCAGTGATCGGCTCCACCGGTCTCGTCGGCTCTCACATTTTGTCGAACCTCATCACCTCGGAGGCCTTCGCCATTGTCAACACTATCTCACGCCGCCCGCCCAAGGCTGGCGGCATCACCCTCAAGCCCATCATCGAGCAGGACACATCGGCCTGGCCTCCTAAGCTGGCGGCCCTGCAACCCCTTCCGACTGTCGTCATTTCCGCCCTGGGTACGACGCGCGCAGCCGCTGGCAGCATCGCCGAGCAGTGGAAGATTGACCATGACCTGAACGTCGAGTTGGTCAAGGCCGCCAAGACCGCCGGCGTCAAGGCATTCATCTTCATCTCCAGCGGTGGCACCCGCGGCGCCCTCATGAACCAGGCCCCCTACAGCAAGATGAAGAACGGTGTCGAGGACGCCATCAAGGAAGCCGGCTTCGACCACGGCATCATCCTCAAGCCCGGCGTCATCCTCGGCCAGCGTGAACAGGGCCGTGCCGCCGAGAGCTTTTTCCAGAGTGGCGTCCGCGCCCTCGGCTTTCTCAACCGCGGCCTCCAAGATGCAATTGGCCAGGATGCCGAGGTCATTGCTCGCGCTGCCGTGCACGCCGCAGTCCTTGTCGAGCAGGGCAAGGCCCCCGCCGGTGTGTGGACAATTGAATCTTCTGAGATCGTGCGCCTTGGACGGGGAGAGTGGAAGCACGGCCCATGGCCCCGATCTTAGCAAGCCAGCCCCCTTATCTGATTGCCTTTTTTAGGCTCGTCGCGTTGGACGATATGAGACGTGCGGTATCATGAGAAGCGTGCGAGACCAGACGAGAAGAGGAAGCCGCCATTGTTCTACCACGATACGGCTGTGTAGCAATCGGAATTCCTTTACCCACTGGAGGCTGGTGGTGTTGACTAGCATTGCGAAGTGTTTCCCGCCTGTCCAGGACGTTTGCGAGGCATTTCTCGAGATCAAATCGCATCCTCGACCGGTTGTTGCGACAGAGAGCACCATGACCAAGGTTGCCTCGAGGGGATCATACAATCCCACAAGCTCGTCTCCTGGGCTGGCACAACACACCTTCTTGCCAGGAGTGTGTTAAGGCGATGGTTGTTTTTGTGTGTATGCCCTCGCGTTTGTGGCCATCGTCCTTGTCGCAGCCGGCTTCTCGGTTGCCACGACAGACGTCAGCACTTGTCTAGTTGTGTTTGATGTTGCTTGTCGATACTCTACTACCCTTTTGTTTTGTTGCTATTTGTTGATATCCCCTCAATTGTGTGTAAAAACCAATACCACCACTGTCTTTGTACGAGAAGATTGTTTTATACCCAGGCAACCCAGGTATCCTTTATGTGTTCTTGGTTGTGTGGAATAGTTTATTATACCAAAAAATACAGTCGTTCTGTCGGATTTCTATTTGTTTGACCTACTTTGATGAAGCATAACGCCTCTTCGAATAATAACACACCCACATGATTGCATCTACCATGTGGCGCCTCGGGCATGCGGTGTCAATACGGCACCCTCCGGCGTACCAGACCTCGGTGCTTACAGAACACGAGGCACCTGGCACCCCCACATCCCCCGAAGACTTGCGACCCACCGTATGCAACGGATGATACAGGCAGCCGGATCCTTCATCCCATCTAATCGCAACGTACGGATACACCACCTTAGGTACATTGTAGGCACCTTACCGATAACGATACCAAAGGAGCCTTATCGAACCCCTCCGAATCCAGATTACCACCCACTAAACCCCTCCATAACCTTCATGCCCCACCATCATCTCTCCAGTTGTCATCGAAGAGGGGCGGGCAGGCAGGCGGTCTCGCGACTCAAAACTGCATGTCGCAATTGCGCGCATAACACTCTCACAACTTTTCCCCGGTGAAAACACAAGAATACTCGGCTTCCGNGTGCCTTCCAACCCCCCTCACCCGGGGCCGTTCTTCAACAGCAGCTGATCCCGCCTCTCAAGATTACACTCCCGTGCGCCCGGAATCCTCCCCAATTCACCTCTTGGGTCTTGATTAATCAGCGACCACGCCGCTCACGCAAAACCCGCTCCCTTCAACCCGCGACGAACGAGGCGCAAGCAGCGAGAATGTTAGCATCAGAAACGTCGCGTCCCCTCATTGTAGGCCCCGACGCGGGCCCCGAGGCCCCTTTCCCCCTCAAGATGGAGGGCAAGGTCATCTCCGGCTTCGGCCGGGGTTCCAAGGAGGTCGGTACTCACCAAGTCCCAATCATGCTCGATCATC
>MPGH01000132.1:0-36561 GCA_001937105.1 Colletotrichum chlorophyti | reverse complement strand
TTTTTTTTTCTCCTCTCTTCCCTTCTCCCCAGTCGTCGTCATATTTTTTCTTTCATTCAGGCTTATTCAGCCCAGGACGCGCGATTCGCCTTTTACAAACAAGGCCCCGGAATTAGGGTGGATCTCGTCATCGGCGGGGGGGAGCAATATTCATCATATGCTCCCTGGATGACTGAGTCACTAGGGCCTCGCGATGTTCCTGAAACAGCGACGTGTTGGACATGCTGCGAGCGGACGATGAGGGGAGACTGCCTGCGAGGAGAGGCATCTTCTGTTTGGCCATCTTGGTTGAATTAGTGAGCAATCCATGCCTTTCGTGTAAGGAAAGAAGCGCGCGTTATTTCCGCCGTTTTTGGCCTGCCGCCCTCCCTCAACCATGACGTCGGGAGACCCGACTGGGTATGATGAGCGTTCGGGTAGTGCACACGGGGGTCCCTCGGCATCTGGGGCCGGGGGGGCCATGGATGAGCATGAGACACGTCCTACTGCCAAATCCGCTTGGGTTCCTTGTAGGGCGCAAAAGGGTCACGTCTGCCACCTCAGCATAGGATCCTGACAAGCAAGTGATGCGGAATTCCACCATGGCGAACCGCGAACCAGGGTACAGCGTAAGCACCCAACCCAGCCANCCCCCCCCCCCCCCGAACCATGGGTATTTTTTTCCCTTTGTTGGCAGGCATCAACTTCGACCTCTCGCAATGACCGTCGCTTGTCCCTGTCAGATCTGAGTGAGGGGAGGGGGAGGGCGACGGGATCAATCTATTCACTGTGACAGATCTGACATGACGCGCCCATACCGTTTTGGGAGGGGGGATGAAGCGTGTGGAGCCGCTTTTTTCTCGCCTTTTCGCGATACGAATCGAGGCCGACCCCGATAGTCGCGACTTGGTGCACTTGCCTGACGCCGTGGATTTGTGATCTCGCTCCTCGCTTCCCCCGGCGCCGAAGCACGTGTGTTTATTTTTTCTCCAACGTGCAACGTCCCAACATTAGTCAGAAACTGGATGGAGATGTGTGACTGGACTACGGTCAAGGAATGGATGCCATAGGTTGGTTTCTTTTCCCCTGGAAAGGAATGCCGTTGGTCGAGTNAGAGAGAGAGAGAGAGAGAGAGAGAGAGAGAGAGAGAGAGAGAGAGAGAGCTGCATGCTCGAGCACCATCATTCAATTCCCAATCAGCATCGCTATCATACATGACTAACTACATTGATATCTTACTGCTATACATGTCCATAATCGTTGTCGTTTATATACTACCATCCATCGTTCGTCTTATTCAAGAATAGAATGCAGTTGCTTTAAAGCCCAACCCACAAACGCCGTCGCATGCCAAGCCCCGTTCCCACCCCCGCCGGACCTCCGGCCTTACGTTCGATAAAACTCGGGCAGGTCGTCAAAAGACGGTACCGTGCCGGAGCAGTCAAAGTCCCGATCGTAGGCCTTGGCCGGCAGGATCCCGGCCTCGAGGCCCTTCTTGTAACTCCACAACGGCGCGCTCTCCGTGTCCCACGTCCAGTAGAACCACCCCCAGCCCTTCTCGAACGAGTGCATCTGCGCCTCGGCGAACATTTGCAGGAATTTCTTGTACCCGCTACTGAACGCTTTCGCATCGCCATTGGCCGCGTCGCAATCGCAATTGGAGTCTTGCGTTGGACACCGCGGCTCGAGGACCGAAGTCGATGGGTCCCCCGTATTATACGTGCCCGTCCACCGGTTGCCCCAGCCGACATTGGTGAGGTGCTTGGCGCAATCCGTGTCGGCCTGAGACCACTCGGCGAACATTGTCGGTCCGTAGCCCGTCGACGTGTCCATCGACTCCTCCGTCTGCTTCGTCCACCCGTCGCAGGCGTACTGGACCTTCTTCTGGTGCGTGAAGACGATCTGATCCGTGTTGAAAATGACGTACTGGTGCACATCGAGTGCCAGGTCATTGTAGCCCGTCAACTTGCCCTGCCAGTTGCCCAGGCCCATGAACCCGTCACCGAAAACCACGACGCCAGGGATGCCATTGCCCTTGACCAGCTTATATGCCTGCTCCGTCCATTGAACCACGTCCGAGGAGCTCAGCTCCACCATCCTCGGTTCGTTTGCCAAGCCGTAAAATGTAATGATCTTCTTGTATCGATCCTGCGCGAAGAACTTGGACAGCCGGTCGTGCATGTCTAAGCTGCGTTGCGCGTTCGTCGCACCGTCGGTACCATTCAGCCATCCTATTGCCCCCTGGCGGCCCGAATGATTCCATCCGTTCTGGCTACCCGGGAGACCATGGACGTCAAGATTCACCCGGAGCCCGTATTTGCGGCACCACTCGATAGCTCGGAGGAGGTAACGCCATGAGGTGCGGAAGAGGTATGGATCGCCGTCGTAGACCTCAACGGCCCAGTACGAGAAGGGAATGCGCACGTGGTCGAGCCCAGCATCGGCAATCTGTTTGAAAGTGTCCTCGGTTACAAAACTGGCATAATGCTTTTCGAGAACCTCTGCCGTCTTCCTGGCGCCCAAGTGCTTGCAGAGCGTGTACTCGTCGATGATGCCTAGTCGGGAGTCGTAGTCGAAGAGTGAGGGTGTTATGAAGGGTTCGAGGGACAGCCAGCCACCAACGTTGACACCGCGGGCTGGCCGTTTTGCAAAGGAACCCCAGTCGTCTTCGATCTTCGGCACCTTGTCGTTGGCACGCTTAGAGTCGTCCCAGTCAGTGTAGAGGCCCATGACTGGTAAGTCGCCAACCATTTGATCAGTAAACGTGACGTTGAAATCAGTCGTGTCGGCCCAGGACCATGGATCAAGATAGGTGCCTCGCCATTTCATCGGGACGGTATCCTTGTCTGTGTTGTCTAGGGTTGTTTTTGATGAGTCCTTCTTGTTGGAGTTGTTCTTGCTGACGACCACTGCCACGACGATGATAATTATTAGAAGCACCAGTGCGATACCCAGACAGATCCCTGCTACTGTCAGCAAAATATTGTGTCCACATCTTTGGGTCACTCACATAGCTTCTTCCGCTTCTTGACCGGCTTCGGCGGGTCTTCCATCAAGTGTTCCTTTTCGAAGCTGGCATCTGAGCTATTCCAACCGCCCCCTCTCAGGTGACCTCGGGTTCTTCCCTCCTCCATGATGGCGCCGCTAACTACTCGCCTCTTCTTGTTTTTGTCTTTCCGCGGTTTCTCGTAAGGCACATCTGAGTACTCCTCCCGTTGCGCCCTCTTCGACCTGTTCCTGTCCCGCGGGGAATCTCTGTACTCTTCACGTTCTGGCCTTCTTGCTCTCCGAGCGGCTCTGTCTTCCTCACGCCGGGCTCTTCGTCTCTCCGCATCTTGCGGCCTTTCTGCATCCGATTCCCTTCTCCTCCTGTGTCTTCTTGAGTTGTCCTGATTCAGTCTCGCTAGCGCATCTGCGGACAGTGTTTGCGAGGACCTTTCTCCTCTACTCTCCCCTGAATCGGTGGGCGGTCGTCTGGATCCTTGCCCTTGTGATCGTCGTTTCTTGTGGTGATGCTTTCTGCCCGATGAGTCTCGTGGTCGATGCGATGATGGTCTCGAGGATTCACCGGGCGCCATTTTTTCGTTGCTCTGCAAATATTGTCCGGAGAAAATGCTAGTTATTGTTTCTCTGGAATGTTAGTGAATCGAATGCCATTCCAGGCCTGCGACATCAATCAGTTGCACGACCATTTATTGATGACGCCAAGCGTACCAAGATCGTATCCAATTCCACCTTCCTTGTTTTGCAGATTGCTTGGCGGCTCGGCTGTTGGCCAGGAAACAATCGCTCCGGTCCTGTCTTATCAGGGCGTAAAGTGGCCGCAGGGATTGTTGCCGTTAGGGGCCGCTTCGACCCCGCGAACGCCGGCGCAAGCCGAACTTACATCACCCGCTCTCCTCGATCCCTCGGGTTAGGACGAATTATCCCACGTCTGGCCGGCCTTGTCCATTCCTTCTTCTCTCTGCAGATCTCGTAAAATAAAGCAATTGATCATTGTTTCCAACTTCAACAGTCCAGGTGCACATACAATGAGGTCTTCCGTCTCAATACGCCCGCTTCGGCGAGCACTGGCGCCCGCGGTATCGACTCAGTTTCCCATTGCCGTCTCTCGGCTCTACTCCACGCACCCACCCAATGCGAAGCTCAACATTCCCATCGACTACTCGACGACTTCACTTCTAGCCCATTCCTCCCAGACTGCTCTGAGCACCAAGGAGCTCCCCACCGAGATCCGAAATGGCACAACAAAGAAGATGAACCTTTTCCAAGCCGTTAACGACGCCTTGTCGATCGCATTGGCCGAAGACGACTCGGTCATCGTGTTCGGCGAGGATGTAGCCTTCGGCGGCGTGTTTCGCTGCACTATGAAGCTGGCAGAAACCTACGGCCCTGACCGCATATTCAATACGCCATTGACGGAACAAGGTATCATGGGGTTCGCCATTGGCGCCGCAGCCGAGGGTATGCGGCCCGTGGCTGAAATTCAGTTCGCCGATTACGTCTACCCTGCTTTTGACCAGCTCGTCAACGAGGCGGCCAAGTTCCGGTACAGAGACGGCGCTTGCGGTCGCAGTGTTGGCGGTCTTACCGTACGGATGCCGTGCGGCGGTGTCGGTCACGGTGCTCTTTATCATACTCAGTCCCCGGAGAGTTTGTTCACTCACATCCCTGGACTACGGGTGATAATGCCGAGGTCTCCTCTACAAGCCAAGGGTCTGCTCTTGTCAGCCATCCGCAGCAATGACCCATGCATCTTTATGGAGCCTAAGATTTTGTATCGGGCTGCTGTTGAACAGGTCCCAACCGGATCATACTCGCTCCCTCTCTCCAAGGCGGAAGTCCTCAGGGAGGGTAAGGACGTGACAATCGTTTCGTATGGACAGCCACTGTATACCTGCATGTCGGCCATCCAAAGAGCAGAAGAGGACCTGGGTATCTCGGTTGAGCTCATTGACCTGAGAACGCTATACCCCTGGGACAAAGAGACAGTTTTTAACAGCGTGCGAAAGACTGGACACTGCATTGTGGTGCACGAGGCCATGGTGAACGCTGGCATCGGCGCCGAGGTCGCTGCCGCGATTCAGGAAGATCCGGATACTTTTCTGAGACTAGAAGCTCCTGTCTCAAGAGTCGCAGGATGGAGTATTCCTACTCCGTTGTTGTATGAGAAGTTCAACATTCCAGACGTTGCTAGTAAGTGCGGGCTCGCCCTGTTTATGGTCATGAATACTGACTGGATCTCCAGGGGTTTACGACAACATAAAAAAGGTCCTGGACTATTAAGCTGGAAGGTTCTGATTGGTTGAAAGATGTAAAAGAAGTCAAAATATCGTTTAGTACATACCCATCATTATCTAGCGATTTAAATCCTAAGACGTTTGAAGCTGTTAGATATTTTGGGCCAGGTCTGGTCGGCCGGAGACCACTTGCCATTAGAATGCAGATGGATGTGGCTGAGCTCCGCTTGCAAGCGGATGTTCTGCACTAACAATTTAGCCCCTTTCCCAGCCAATCCTCCATACCCTGTCTTGCCTCCAATTGCCCCGCATTACGTTTCAACGTCAGGAACAGTTCAGGTCACTACCGTAGACACTGCAGCCGCATCATCACCGTCCAACTCGGAACCTGCGCGACCCAGACCTTGCTCGTGCACATCACCCAACAATGTCCCAAGTTGAGACCGTGTCCTCCTTCGTGGAAGGAGCTCCCCCAGGAGAGGTGTGTTTCCTATTCCTCGTTCCCTCTGTGTGTGGGCCGTGCTTGAGCTACCCAAGCTGACCTGACCAAAGCTCGCAGATGTCATCGCAGGTAACGAAACAGCATTCAATCCCTTCGTCCTGAAAGGTCCAGCCCGGTGGGTGCTGACCCAACCCAGACATTAAGTCGCTCACCGTATCGGACCCCGAGATCGTCTCCAGCCTCGAGCCGGCCTTCGAGAAGTACAATGAAGAGCAGTTCATTACAGTGAAGCTGCCAGGCGGAAGCCAGCACGTCAGTCTCGGTCCTGCTGTGTAAAGACGTCTATTCGAAACTAAGACGATACTGCAGGTCATTATTAGCTCCCACAGTTCGCTCGGCGACGGCCAGTATTTTGACGTGGAGAGCTCGACGAGCTTCGCCTTCGACCATACGACTCAGAAAGCCAGCAACGTGCAGAGCTACGTGTTGGAGAGCGCAAACGCGGACTTGATGTAGGTCATCGGAAAATTTGCGAGGGAATCACCGCTAAGAGGACAACAGCAAGTCGACGCTGAAGAGCTTGGGTCCTTACGTCCAGGAACATTTCCCAAACGCCGCATACGGCGTCTATCCCACCGAGAACGACTCCAAGGTTGCAGTCATCATTGTCTCGAACAAATACTCTCCCAACAACTTCTGGTACGCCAAAGAGCTCTTAGATGGGCTGTTTGCACTGCTGACGTCCCTAGGAACGGCCGCTGGCGCTCCCTCTACATCTTCGACCCTTCCTCCGAGAGCCTCGAGGGCTCCGTCAAGGTTGACGTGCACTACTACGAAGATGGCAATGTCCGGCTGCTCACCAGCCGCCCCTCACAGGCGTCAGTCTCCTCGGGCACGGGGGCCGGCATCGTCAAGGAGATCTCGACGTCGGAGAAGAAGTACCAGGAAGAGCTGAACAGGGGTTTCACGAGCCTTAGCGAGGGCGCATTCAAGGGTCTGAGACGACAGCTGCCTGTCACGAGACAGAAGATCGAATGGGACAAGATCCTGACGTACAAGCTGGGAGCTGATATTGGAGGCGGCAGCTCGAGACGGTAGACAGGGGTTAGTTATTTGTGTTGAAAACGGACTTCGTGTTTCAGGAGCAGGCAGAGCGATTCTCTTCTATGCATTCAGTATGCTGAGTAGAAAGTTCTATAAGCCGTCGAAAGCAATGAGGCTTTTGTCAGCGATGCATTTCGTTAAATATCCAAACGAATAAGGACGGCGTCGGGCTATCTTTTGCAACTGGGTGTGAACTGCAGCAAAAACACGACGGCGAAAATTGCCTTTTTAGGTAATCATTCACGATGATTGCCGATACAGGACGTAGTCAGTCAGAGGAGTGCTAAAGTTACCCCGCGCGTTCCCCGCCTCGTGATCTTGGACACGACTGACATCACGATCCGGAGACGTTACGGAGTGCCTCGGCATCATCCCGAGATTCCAGTTGTCCTGCGAGATTGGCACGCGGGTCAAGGTGCTGTGCTGTAGAATTACAGAGAGCTGTGCCTCAACGAATCTGGTTTAATGTAGAAACTGGCTGTTGTTCCTCTTGTAAACTTGGTAGGTTCTGGGTAAGGATGATCTCTTTCAGAGATGCTGAAGATGCCCCCTGTGCTCCGCGGAATCCGGACTTCGTCACAGAGGAGCGCTAAGCAGTCTGTGGGTATCCACAGCTATCTACCATAGTAGGTCGGCACCGAAAGCTTCAGGAGCCCGTGGACCAGCCAGATAATGAGATGACCGAGCCGGGTAGACAAGCACACTGCATATTGGCAGAGACGAGGGCCTAATGTTCTGCAAAGTCGCAATCGGATTTTTCGACGGAGTCCATCTCCATCTCTCGGATTGGCAATACAAGGATACGAACACGAAACGATGGAGCCCGGACTGGAGTTGTCGTGTGGCTGGTGGTCAGGTTCCGGCGTCTTTAGTAGACCGGTGGGGATCTTTAGACAAAGGGCTTCAGATTGTATCCGTACATGATATGCATTGGGGCGATCCAGCCACATCCTCCAGCGGACACCGATAGAACTCCGGTTAAGGGGACCGATACAGATGAGCTAGCCGACTTTAGTCTTCAATGGTCGTCCAAGAGCCTTGTGCGGTAAAGAACAGATAGATCTGCTGTTTCACATCGTTCTAGGTGAGTGAAAAGACAGTACTGAAGGACCAGTTTTGAACGTCTGAAATGGCTACCATGACTCGGAAAGTATGCTGTCGAGTCTCAATGGGCGGGGAAGGAATACGTGGCTCTTTGGACGTGTAATAGTCAACCGCAGAAAAGGCACAGAGTTCAATTCAACTGCCTGACTCCGATGCCGAGAAGGGTCGCCCGGGGACTTTCCCCCTCTCCACGCCTAGAGGTAGTGTACCATAGTAGATGAAGTGATGGCAGTCCGCTGCACCTCCCGTCGGGTGTCCACAGTCCAAGTTCAGTGGAACTCCAGCGAGTCGGGATGATTGTTTGGCTCCTGTGCTCCGTTCGCCCTCTGAACCGCTAAACCATGCGCCTAACACATTCTGTTTGTCCCCCTCAATGTCCAACCCGCCACCTCGACCAATCAAAATAGCCTTGCACTAATTTCCATTAATTTGATTCGCTGACCAACTCCCCCGAGCGGACCCCCGATACCCTTTCCCGTCCAAGCTGTGNCCCAATTTTTTCTGGGACCTGCGATAGTGAACGGGCTCAACAACATCCGAGTACCTCCTTCTCGTCTGATCTCTACTTGTTCGACTTCCACCACCACCACCCACACAACCACCAATCTCGCCAGAGGAAAAAGCCAGTTCCCTCTCACATCTTTCGTTCGAACTCGCTTACGAAACCCGTTCAATTTTCGTCTCGTCGCGCACACCATTCTTCGAGTCCGAATCTCGACTTCCAAGCCAGACCGCATATCGCTCAACAAACCCAAGTAGAAAAAAAAAGGAGCCACGTTTACGCCGGAACCCACCAGAAATCAGTCACAATGGGCGCCGAGTTCACTTTCCAGGACGTTGCCGAGCACAACACCAAGAAGGACATTTACATTGTTGTCCATGACAAGGTCTACGACTGCACCAAGTTTGTCGATGAGCACCCGTACGTCGCCTCCCCCCTCCCCCCCTTTGTTGGCGGATATCCTATTGCTTCCACCGCGCCCCCTCTTCCAGTGTGTCGCAACTAACTCGTGTCCCACAGTGGTGGTGAGGAGGTTATGCTCGATGTCGGTGGTCAGGATGCCACCGAGGCCTTCGAGGATGTCGGTCACAGTGACGAGGCCCGCGAGGCTCTGGACCAGCTTTACGTTGGTGACCTGAAGCGCCAGGTAAGCTGGCTCTTGCCTTCCCATCTTGCGCAAACACCCCTCTCTTGCAGCGAATTCCTCGCTGACGCTCATCTTCACAGCCCGGTGACCCTNCCCCCAAGACGCAGGCCCCCTCCTCCAGCTCCGCCAGCCACACCGAGAGTCCCGGTTTTGGCATTGGCCTCTACGCTGTCCTTCTGATCGGCGGTGTCCTCGCCTACGTTGCCTACCAGTACCAGCAGCAGCAGCAGCAATCCGCATAAGGCTAGAGCCGAGGCCTCTGTTTTATTGTTTTGCAGCGAAATGTGTTTGGTATAACGGAAAATGAGGAACCCATGACCGCCGTCCTTCCGACAGGGTCGAGCCAATTCGACACGCCCCGCCGTTGGCTTTTTGTCGTCTACCTCACGGCGGGACTTTACGAAGAGTCTCGGGCATTGCAATACCTCGACATAGACACCCTTTTGTTGGGGGTCGTTATGAGTCGTGCGCAAGTGGTTGCGGGGAGCCATTGATGTCTACTCAGCGGTGGAGGATCTGGGCCGGTGGTTGCGGCACACAACTAAACCAATTTCGCTGGATGAAGATATCGATTTAATAGAACATACTTTCTGATCATGACTGGTGTCAGGTTGTGTGTTTTCGACACGTGGATGGCAGAAAGGGAGACGCGCCGGTATCGAATCCGGGGGGTTGACCCTACTTGCATTGTCGCGTTGCTGAGGCGCTCAGTGAACAGAACGATTGGTCTGGACCAGGCTCAGCGAATCGCGGTGTGTGATGTGAGCTGCATGATGATTTTTGTCGCATTTACGTCGCGCTATGGCGGTCGCCGGCCAGATCTATGTTCTTTTAGACCTACGAGACATCACCTTATTGACACGGTCGAATCCCTGCCCTCTCGTGTAGCGTTTCCGCTCCTACACTAAACACAGTGAAGCTGGCGTTTCCTCAAATCAACAGATCGCAGTGGGCCCGTGCTTACGGGATCCACCACAGGCTCCAGCATGCCCCGTCCGAAGCTCCTGTAGTGATGTTTCGCGCTCCATTCGGAATTGCAGGAAAACGGAAATTGGTGCTTCCGACATGGGCAAGCACCCCGACAGGTGGCTGAGACCATTGCAACCCGCTCTCTCCAGCCTCGTCTACACGCCACAGTTCCCAACGTCACCTTTGAGAATCAGGAAGCTTATCGACAAAGTCTCGATCCACTTCCACCACTCTCCCTCTTCCAGAGATCGCCTCCCCTAGCNGATTTCTTTCGACCGGTCGCATTCGCCCGCCATGTCTTCTCTCCTCGAGAAGCAAAAGGCCGCCTTCAGCAGCTCGCTCGCATCGGCCGCGAGCAAGCTGTCGTCCAAGAACCCATCGCTCGCACCGCCGTCCCCGTCACCATCCGTCGGCAGCACCGCCTCCAAAAACGATGCGTCGTCGTCAGCAAAGCGCAAGCGCGACCCCAATGCCGTCGTCTACTCGCAGCCGGCCAACACCAGCTTCGGCCAGGAGGTCTTCACGCAGATGCAATACGCCCTCGAGTGGTTGAAGGGCAAGGACGAGCCCAAGACGGGCACCGAGATTTTCGATCACCTGGGCCAGACCCGGGCCACCGACAAGCACAAGCAGCAGCTCGTCGAGGCCATGCGCCGCCACCCGCGCATCCAGTGGATCCCCGACCCCAAGCTGTCGGAGCAGACCTGGAGGACGGGTACATACGTCCATCGCCCCATCATCCCCGGCGTCAGGGACAAGATCTCGCTCCTGCGCCACCTGCAGAGCAAGAAGGACGCCGAGGGCACGAACGTCAAGGATCTCAAGGATGGTTGGCCCGACTGCGACCAGGCCCTGGTGGAGTTGGAGCGCGAGCACAAGATCCTGATTGTCAAGACCAAGAAGGAACAGCACCCGCGCGCCATCTGGCTGGACGATGCGTCGCTCCACCACCACGTCGACGACGAGTTCAAGCGCATGTGGACCGCCGTCGAGGTACCGTCGACCGACGACATCGTCAAGAAGCTCATCTCCGTTGGCCAGAAGCCGGCCAGCGCCGACCCCAGCACCATCAAGAAGGTCGACACCAAGAAGCAACAGAAGAAGAGGGCCGTCCGCCGCACCGGCAAGACGACCAACACTCACATGGAGCACCTGCTCAAGGACTACAGCCACATGGTGAAGCGGTAGACACTATTATATTGGATTTTGCATTTGAGGCGTTGGAAGGAAATCAGCTTGGTGACAAAAGCGGCTTTGGCGAAACGGCAAGTTACTTTTGCTTTCATTTTATAGAAGGGCTCGGGTCGACATGGTCACGGTCGACCATGAAAAAAAAGGCGTTCTCGTGATGAACAAACGGCAGAAAGCAGCATTGAATATCAAGAAGAAGAAGGGACCCAAAAAAAAAAAACACAAAGATTCAGACGCTCTGCTATGCCGTCCCATTTCCTCATTGCCACATGGCTGACACGACCCCCAAAAGAATGATGCACGAAAAACCTCCATCTCCTCCACTCAGGGCCCTTCAGCAACTCGCTCAAACACCCTCAGGAAAACGTCTGGGTCTTGGTTCCCGCCAACCCTCCACCGCCCCTGCACCGTAAACGTCGGCACCCCCGTGATGCCCGCCCGCCTGGCCCGGATGACCTCGTCGTCAACCATTTGGCCCGCCCTGCCGCTCTCCAGCACCGCCGCCGCCTCTACCTCATCAAGACCCGCCTCCACCGCGGCAGCCAGCAGGAACTCGCGGTCAGAGATGTCGGCACCCTCCTGGAAGTGGCCGCGGAACAGCGCCTCCAGCAGGCGCTCCTGCGTGGCGTTGTCCTTTGTCAGCGCGAGGGCGAGGAGCTTGTGCGACTGACGTGAGTTGCCCGTCCTGCCGCTGATTTTGAAGTCGATACCCGCGCGACGGCAGGTTTCGACGACGTGCGCCACGGGGGCGTCATAGTTGCCGTTTACGAAGAATCTGTCCTTGTATATTGCGCGCTTCTCGTAGCCTTTTTGTTCTTATAAATCAGTGGATCGTTCTGGATGGATGCCTGGGAGACGTGAGCACCGGGATTATGTATTACACGCACCGGAAGGCTTCATCGCGGGGCTGAGATAGAAGGGTTTCCATTCAACCTCAAATTCAGCCGAGGGGTCGATCTTGCGGTATAACTCAATTGCGTTGTCGAGATTTTTCTTGCCAACGTAGCAGAACGGGCACAGCATGTCCGACACGGCCTCGATCTTTATGATGGTCATCTTGCGTGAGGTGCGTTGTGGTCGGAGTTATTACTATCGCCGTGATGCCGATGGAGGTTTCGAGTCAGCCCGGTTCAATAGGACGAACCTCGCCGGTCTATAAGTGCAAGCAGAGTGCAGAGGCGTTGGCAGGTGTTCTCCTAGTGCGCGCAGTGCCTGGAGTGTGTCAACGACGTCCTGGCGGTCCGCCAAATCCCTCGATTCGCCAACCCTCAATTCGCCAACCCTCGATTCGCCAACTAGCGAAGCGGGTATCCGTGCCGTTCGTAGTTATGATACGGATCCGGGGCTCCTCTCCCAGTGGGAGAGGCAGGAGAGGCTCTGATGGTGTGGGATGCGTGATCCGATCGGATTTGAATACTAATCACGCCCTACGCCCCCTATAACCCTGCCGATGTGACTAAACCATCAAGGAGGACCCGAAGATCTCGTTGTGCTCGCCAACGGCAAGGAACGAAATGATGCTCAACCTGATCAGCGTGGAAACAGGAATTGTGGTATAAAAGTAACAACGACTAATCAATAGTCGAGTGATTGGCGAGGTGCGAGAGGGACGGATGTTGCGTCAAAGCCAGCGTCGGCCGAAACTTTAAGCACTCCATCAGCACGGGGCTCGACCAAACACCCAAACAAACGGGAAACCCTCTGCCCCAGGCGCTCTTACCCGGCTGGGCAAAGTACGGGGGAATCCGTATTCAAGCCGGCCATCCCCATGCTCGTTGGTACCCATATTATCACCTCAAATCCGACGTTCGACAGAATCATGTGTTTAGTAATCGAGAAAAAAAAAAACAAAGAGGGAAAGATGAAGACCATGTCTAAACGAGACGAACCAATGCAATTTCTGATTATATGATCATGGCGGAACCTCGCAACAAAGCGAAAATACGAGCCTCGGCTGCATTTCGGCTTTTTCTTTTCCTCAACTTTTTTTATTTTTTATTTTCCTCATGTTTTCTCTCGATTTTTATTTTTTTTCTGATGGCTTCTCCGTTTTCCCTTGGTCGTCATGATGGAGCACTCCTTTTTGATCATCGTCTCGTTATAAGCCTCTGTTTGTAATCAGATTACTTAGGCCTGCCGTTTCAAACTGGGTTGGCATCTTGCTCGACTAAACAAAAAGACAGAAAAAGAAGTCATCTTCGATTGTGTGAGTAATCAGGCGGATCGAACTCCACTGATGCTCTGTACTTAGGCACTACCTCGCTAGCCCTTCGATACGTTCATGCTCGTTGGGAAGAATCATGGTATCCGGAGAATGTAAATACTGGTCGAGTAGCAAATCAATTTGATCTATCGCCATGACACGCCCATCCGAGGTTCATGCTACCTGATGGAGTGTAGAACCAGGCCTTTTTCTTTGCTTTACACTTGACGGGCGGCAAGACTCTGCACACACAGACACGGACAGCCCACCCGCCCAAGTTTGCAGCGGGACGTTCAACCCCGGAATACGCTAGCTGGACGATCATCGCGCCTCCACACACGCGCAGAGGGACACGTGGTAGGAGACAGGAAGGATTTTCTCTATTATTTATTTATAGCAAGAGAATCACTGACCATAATGAGGCCGACGCTCAAGCTCACCCAGTACATTACCCACAGATGCTTGGCTTCACGTAAAAGATGACGAGTAAAGGCATTCGGAAAAGACGGTGTCGAGTTCTCAAGTAGCTACGCGCATTCATTGTCTAGTACAGATTTGAATACAGGGATTTTCGCAACAAAAAAAAAGGGGCGAGAAAAAAACACAAAAACACAAAACAGTTCAGTTCCTTTTTTATCGAGAAAGTCCCCCGCCTCTCGGTTTCTTATCTGGAAACTCCTCCCAGCCTTTGTCTCCAACCCATGCTCATGGAGGGACCCAGTCATCATGAAGTGTGTTTTGCCGCCAGTCTATGAGAACAAAAGAAAAGGCGTCTGTAAAACGAACCCGGACGGCTGTCCGCCCTTTTGGTATCTTCCTGACCCATTTCCCGGAACAGCCCGCAAGTATTAAAGTTGTATGTATTTACCCTTCCCGACCTTGCCATGCACAAACTTTTTCGTATCACAGAGAAGAAGAACAAGCGAGTAGGACGCCGAGAAACATGTGTGTGCCTCTGCTGAGCTGAGACGAAAGAGGGGAGATGCCGGCGTTACTGTCAAATATATAACCCCTAATGGGCACCTGCCCACAGCTCGCCTTGACGACCCTTGAGGTCATAAGCCGCAGGGGGTTCGGTGCTCTGAGGCCGGCGGACCTGACCGGGGTTGCCATAGAACATCTGGCCACCAAGCGAAGGGGCGGTTGGGTAACCGTCCGGATCGGGATACGTATATCCGTTTCCTCCACTGCTACTGTGCGAGGGTGACGGCACGTGAGAAGGGGATTGCCAGCCGACGCTGCTCATGTGAGGGCTGCCGCCAGCACTTCCAGGACCTGAGTGCTGTTCAACACTAGGCTCCAGGGTTGGTGGAGGTCCATAACTCGTTGGGTGCGACGTGGGCCGCATGCCGTTGTTGTATCCGGCTGAAGACGTCGACGCAGGGCTGCCGACGTGCATATCCCGTTGAAGGTGAACAGGAAGAGAGCTGTTGCCCATGTACTGGAATTCCGAGCCGGCACGGTGCATGTTGTCGGCGCTGGGAGACATGGAGAGAGTACGTTGGCCAGGAGAAGGCGTCGTCAGCGGCGAGCCACGGTTGGACAGGGCGTCTCCGTCGGAGCGAGTAGTGTTTGGCTTAGCTCCGCGGGCGGCCAAGGCGGCTGCGGTGGCTGCAGCTGCCTCTTCGACGGTGCCGGTATGGTGATTTTGGTGCCTGGTCAGAGTGGTGCGGCGAGTGAAAGTCTTCTGGCAGTCGGCGTAAGGGCACTTGTACGGACGCTTGCCGGAGTGGATGCGTCGATGGCGAGCCAGAGAGCTGCTGTCGCTGAAAGGCTGGGAAGAGTTAGACTTGGAGCTGGAATGGTCGACGATCGAGCAATTCACATACCTTGCCGCACCGTTCACACATGTGTGGCTTCTCTCCAGTGTGTACTCGCTGATGGACGGTGAGTGCGGAACGCTGGATGAATTGCTTTCCGCAATTGGGGAAGTCGCAAACGTGCGGACGAATGCCACTATGAATTCGCTCTGGAGGGGGAGTCAGCTTGCCAATTCAGATTCATCGTTGAAGTCAATGTGCAACGTACCGTGACGGGCCAGATCACTGCGGCGAGCGAAACCCTTGCCGCAGGTACTGCAGGGGTAGGCTTTTGCTGGTTGCTGAGGAGCCTGCTGCTGTTGGTCCGGAGCCTTGTATTGAGGCATGCCGTGGTTCATATCTTGCGGGATACCGGGCAAAATAACAGGACCAGGAGCCATGTGGTTGACGGGCATCTGCATTGGCATGGGAGCGCCAACCATGGCGCTGGGGGAAGGGTATGATCGTGGGACGCCGTCCATGGCGTGACGTGAGTACTGGGAGTGTTCGGAGCCGTGAGGAGAGCCTGCGCGGTCCATGGGTGGTTCAGGCATGTTTCTTGCCGTGAGCTGGGGAAGTTGGTGCATCTGACGTTCCGGGGTCGATCCGGTGGGAATGTGGGCGTGTTGTTGCATAGCGGCAGCTCTTTGATTCATCAAGTTGCCAATGTCCATTACTTCGCCCGGAGCTGGCGATCGCACAATCCGGTGAAGAGAGTCACTAGCGTTCGTCGGGTATCCTGCGTATATAACCAGCGTGCTGAGGGTCTTCGGATGATTATCCGCGGCAGTTGAAGGTGACTTTGAGTTTATATTTCTTAGGACTGCGCGTTCGGGGAAAGTTAGTTGGTTATTATATTTTTTCCCAAGAGCAAAGAGGCTTGACGGAACGGAGTCGGGCGAGTTTGAGAGCCAGCCCATGGCCGCGAGGAGCGATCGTTTGGGCTGACTCCGCAGCCAGGGTAGAGGGGTAGAAAGAGTGAAGTGATTACGGGGATGGCCCAGTAGGCTCTCTGACATGACTAGATGTGCCGGGAGCACCTGGTGGCGGGGCCTTTTTTGAATCAGACTGACGGATTTTGCTCGCAGGCTTACCTGGTACGGGTTGTGAAGGCTATCCGGGACAGACCGGTTCTGAATCACAGACCAGTGTGCTGCTCGTTCGAGTCGACTCAAAATCCGCAGGGTTGACCTTAACTTCGGTCGAAGAACGACCCGATTCGGACTTTTAACGACTTTTACGGCCTAGTGACGATGCAGCTCGTTCGGAAGGTCGTTTCGCTGTTGTCGGTGTATTTGACCTCCTTCGTTTCGCGACGTTTTCAGACCCCTTGCGTGGTACAAGAGACTCGAATATGATGTTCGTCAAAGGCACAGCCCCCGGCAGATTCGTCGATTTATGGTTGGGTCAGACGTGTCCAGACGTGTCAGGTAGTCGTTGTATCCGTCGAAGACGATGATTGGTCCAGTTGGGATATGCGCGGTCGAGGCTGTGGATGGTGAGGGAAAATGAGAGAGGATGGAAGAAGGTCGAAAGGGTTGCCAATGCGACCTGAACGACGCAACTCCGGTCAGTGGTTATCGAGATGATAATCGGTCAATGGTGAAAGCGGAGAGTGGTAATGACGAATGGTGGTGATGAAGCATGCGCAAGGCACAGACCTATCAGGATGGGAAACAATTTAACAAAAAAAAAAATGCCGGTGCCTCCTAGTCGAGGGCGCTCCAGTGTGTCGAGGGAAAGAAAGAAGAGGAAAAAGAGTCTGTCAAAGTTCGCGCATGCTGAGGTCTCGGACCAGAGATGAGGTAACAGGGGCCAAGAAACCTTATGATCGGGGGTGCAGATGGCCCGGCAGGGTTAGGGGAAAAGTGGGGACGTCAAGGAAACGCGACGACTGGAAGGAAGGGAAAGGAACCCAAGGAGAAAAAATTGGTAAGAGGGAAAAAGACCTTGAGGCGGTCCGACGTGTCCAAGGCGCTGGACAGCCCCAGACGTGAGTGGAACCGGGACAGCCACGGACAGGCACGGCAAGACAAGGAAGGGGTGAGGTACGTATCTGAGGGTGCAGCAAGCAGTGCCAGGCAACGCAACGGCCAACGGTCAGGAGCGACAAACGGCACCAGCAGATGAACACGCAACGGAAAGAAACCAAACACAGTCATTCAAACAAACAACGGGCAAACATGGGAGGGAGTCGAACGGGAGTGTGAGGATAACCACGGATCTCGATGCGAACTTCGACCTCGACCTCGCCCTCGAGACGCAAACCGCAAGGGGGAAAAAGGAAAATATAACAGCGACTGGGGAGTCGGGGGGAGGGCAGGCAAACACGGGGATGCAACTCACCTTTTCGAGTTGGAGCAAGTCTCTCGACTTCGGTATGCAATGGCCAGGTTCGTCTTCGGTGTCGGGAGGTATGCGTGTGTCGTCGACTGTCAAGAGACGCCAAGGAAAAGAAAAGAGAGAGCAAAGGAGGGAAAAAAAGCACGGCCGACAGACTTTTGTGGCTACTGCAGAGGGAGCGTCAAGATATACGTGTGTGTATATAATAAGTTGGGTCGAGTAAAAGCTTTTTGGCCCTCTAAGACTCAGGAGGGTAAGTAGAGGTCGTTGCTTGGCTTGGCTTAGGCATAGGGTGAGCAAGGGGGAAGAAATGGGAAGGAAGCTGTGACGCAGCAACGGTAGCAATAGTAGCAAGCGGAGCGCAGGGACTTGACGGACGGGGTTCGGCAGCTATGTGTATTATAAGTAAATGTCAACCTCGGAGACGATCCTTTTAGTGAGACCGGGGGGNGGGGGGGGGGTGTATTTGGATCGATCAGACAGTGGGAAAATGAAGAAAAGATAGAATAGAATATAGACACCCGTCGAAATTTAGATGGGGCCGAAAAGAAATAGGGTTATTTACCTTGTGAATCGAACGAGTAACCTGACGACCAGAAGTGCGAATAAAATCTGCTTATGAAGGAGATGAGACAGAAAAGAGAAATGAGAGGACATCGCAGTACCCAGGTCATGAGGCAGTCCAACTCACTACGCACGTACACTTCGCAGACACGCGCAGACACCACACAAACTGATGTTTTGTATACACATGGACAGATGCGTGTCGCGGTATGGATAGAGGACGATAGTTACAACGGGTCAGCTAAGTACCTGGCTTCATGTACATGCCTGATCGCGCACAACAGCGACATACACCCACGAACAAACTCACATACCCAATGACGGATACATCGTACGTTCAGAAAGCTCGAAGAATCACAGAGCGCACCCTCCCCCCAAGTCGGGTCAAGTGAGAAGCCCCAAGTGCGGAAGCTTGGTGGATTGTTGAAACGAACGACTTGGCTGGGACACATTGGGGATGGAGTCAGTGTCGACTTTTCGGGGGGCCATTCGCACTGAAGCAGGAACGGACCGGGGTGGAGGGACGACGATGAGGGTGCTACAGCATGGAAAGTCGAATACGTACCTCATCGCTGCATAGGTTAAGGAACAACTACGACTACTACGTAGTACTGGAGGCACGAGGGTATGGGAGTACACGTCTATGCAAGGATACGCCTTTGATGTTGTCCATCCACCCTTGCCCAGCAGTGGCAGGAGGCGCACTGTGCGATGTCCCTCGTACGGGGTGCTATTCCACCAACGTTTCCTCCTTCATTCTCCCGCTCATCTCTCATTGCTACGGTCCTCGATTACACAAATCTCAAGTGGGAAGATAAACGGGAAAATAAGAAAAAGATTTTTTTTTTTTAAAAAAAAAAGGAGCAGAATTACGTTATGTTCGTTCAATGCCTTGTCATGGATATGCATCGCCGCTTTGCTTGGCTTGCCAGTACCTCTCATCGTCGTCGCCGTACCCAGTGTGTATGAGTTCCAATGTTCTCTCACAATGCTCCGGTCGAAGGGGGCCTTCTGGCACTCCCTGCCTTCCGCTCCACTCAGCCGGGCCCGACGAACCTGGAGTCAGTGACGATCATCTCTGTGCTGCTGCCGGCTGGGCCACCGCCGCCCGTTCAGGGGTTAGGACCACCATGCGAGCTGGACCTGAAGCAGCCCTTGTTGCTCTACTATGTCTTCAATTGGCCTTTGCATGGCAATGCCATGACTTAGTTACCTTGACTGAGGATGTGAAT
Organism: Colletotrichum chlorophyti; assembly: GCA_001937105.1. Taxonomy (NCBI): domain Eukaryota; kingdom Fungi; phylum Ascomycota; class Sordariomycetes; order Glomerellales; family Glomerellaceae; genus Colletotrichum; species Colletotrichum chlorophyti. Next base: position 17,243 of record MPGH01000132.1, on the reverse strand, counting down.
AGGTGCATCTACAGATTTTCAATGGAAGTAGGTCGGGCTTCTATACTTTTAAACGACAGAGTGAATCTCAACTATGGAACTGCTCCCCGTGTTCTTCAGCTGTGTAATAGCTTCATTCTCATCTCCGCCGTGAGCCATGGAAGAACCTCCCCATCATGTTTCAAACGAGGCCGACTCAACATGCGGTGCACTCAACATGTGTCCGTCACCCCTTACCTCAAGGGATTTTCAATTACCTTACCTTGCCTGCCGTGCCTAGTTGGCCTCCTGTGGTGCTTCTTATTTTTATCTCTTTTAATGCAACGTAGAACCTCCCCTGCTTTTCAACCATGGGCCCTTGCGGCTGACGCTATTACTGCCTGGGGCCATGCCGCCGCCAGGTCACTCACCACTGACAGCCGGCTACAGGCACATCCTCAACCACTAGCACCCATCCATGAGTCTGGGCAAATGAGGCGTAGGGGGAACAGGCATACAATGCAGGCCGATCTGCACGTCCTACATCATCAATGGGGTTCCTAAGGGACCATTCAATCTTTTCTTTCTTCCTTTAGGACTACGGATAATGCATCTTCGATTGATCCCCCATCATCATGCATCTCACCCACTCAGAAAAGGGGGCGAACGGGGCCTGACAGAGCATCTGAACCCCCCTAACCCCCCGGTAACCATTTGCCTTTACTCTCGTCCTGCCTCGTCATCATCAAACAATCGGGTTATTTTTCCCATCATCTCCACCAGAAGGGGGGGCCCCACCTCGTCGGTGCCTGCGTTCACACTCGGTCTCATAATCTCTGTTCTCACCTTACTTCATCGCCCCTCAGACACTCACTCAACCCAACTTCCCAAGCTCACACGGTACACTCGAATCGAGAGCGGGAGCTTGAGACATTAGAGCTACCTTTCTTGTCTCCACAGTTTGGCTAAAACTTACAATGAGGCGGGCCAACCGGGGGCGAGGGGGTTTATGGTTATGGTTATGGGGCGTGTCTTTGCTCGCAACCGTTTCCTGCCGTCAGGGACTGGTCGTTGGCTGGCCTGGCGACTCGAGCATCTTCATTTACTTGTGTACCATAGCACACTACCGTCTCTTTGCTGTCGGCAGCCTGTTAACGGCCACGCTCGACCGCAGCCAATGCTCGTCAAAAAGGGTCAACTCGTGGGGGGGGAGGCTCTGACCTTGGGCTAGACGAACGTTCCAAAGCTTCCATGGCCGTGTCCCATCCATCCTTCTCCATTGGGCCATCGCCGTTGAGGTGGCTGGGACGGAAAGTCAGTGTGTACTTGGCATGGTCCGGGCCAACTTCATGACCAAAGAATACGCTCTCATACCATGCAAGGTCTTCAACCCGCAACATCCCAAGATGTACGCTGAGACAGGGTATACATCAACGACCCGACACGACATGACTTGCAGACGGGGCCCGACTTTGGGTAGCCGCCGCATCTATCCATCTCATTCCCGCTCATCTTCCGCGAATCACCTTCCGAAGAGGTGGCTCTAGGACTAGCTATCGCAGATGCTGTCGCACTCCTTACTGTTTGCACCGCATCGTCTACTCTGCGCTCGTTGATCCTCACATCAGCCAACGAGTCGTAGGCTCACGTCCTCCGTTCGTGTCAAAGCCTTTCGCCGTCTTCTCCCTCCCTCCCTTCTTTTCTTCCTCCTTTTGAAGATAATGAAGTAAAAAACGGCCAACAGGCAATGGCCACGACACGCACTCGAGTAGAGTTTCAAGGTGCCATCTAATGAACGCTCGGACACCTTCGAAATTAGCTTCGGCTTCCAGAGCGCGGATCAAGAGTCGCAAAACAAAGTTACGCTGCCGCTGTTTGAACGGTCCCCTGCTTCTCTGTTCAGCGCCCAGAGTAAATTCGTCGTGGCACGGAGTGCTTTGGGCTATTGCTTTGTCTTCTTCCCAATTTGTCACCATCATCGGGTAGTCAGGTCCTTTCCTCTTGCCATGTTATGTACTGATATACCGTGCCTTTTCGCGTAGGCAATCTCGATCCTAAGCAGCCCCATTGAACGTCTGACGGTCCAAGGTGCAGGGGCTCCCGGCTGCTCCGCCGTATGAAAGGGGCATGGGCTATGGAAGGTCCCCATTCCTTCTGGAAGAAATTTGATTCCCGGTTTCTCGCACCAGAAAGCTACTGACGCGCCGTGACGATGCAGTGACCCGACAATTAGACAGGAGCGAGCTCAATTTTACCAGGCCTACCAGTACATGGCCCGACGCTGCCCCCCGTCATCGCTGTTACCATTCCACCCGTCATGCGTTTTGACCGTTTTGAGATCATTGTCGAGGAACGGTACTTGCGATGAGAGGTGGAAGGGAAGATTACCGTTGAACCGTTCTGACGATGCTCTCCTGGCAACTGAGCCGCTCACCGGTCATCCCTCTACTTTCACGCTTGATCACCCTTCGGACAGTAGAAGAAACACTGTGTGGTAATGGTCCGGTACCTCGCGCAAGGTAACCAGGCTTCCATCGATACGAAGTATCATGAGCGACCAGATTTTGCCCTGCACGTTAGCGGGGTTTTTAATTCAAATGTTGAATGACGCGCCATCGGGCCCTTTAACCTTTTAGCCAGGAGAAGGATAGGTTTTCTGACGGCCGTTGCTCTGCAACCAGTTCCCGCATTGCCAACCCAGCATACACGCACACCAACACACCTACCAAGTGTTCTTCGCGAAGACGACTTTTTCCACGCAACCGCCGATCTCCTTGGCGGAGATTATCAGCAGCATCGACCTGGTCTCTGTCACCATCTTGCAGGAACAATAGAGGGGGAGAGCGTCCACGAGAGCACATGCCCAGCACAAGAACTACCAGAGTAGATGGGTGGGGAGGGGGGGGGGAGACTTTTGGGCCCATGCATGAAGCACAGAGAGATTGTATGGCGCTAGACCTTGTAGGGGGGTATTTCTGGAAGCCTTCTCGAAGCCGTCGACGGCGTGGAAGCCGCCTCCGTGGAATTACGACGTGCGTCAAAGGGGTGGGCTGCGCCGCCGTCTCGCCGCTTCATCTGCGACGAAGGTGGAGAAACCATACGTATTGAACCCCCGTCCCCCCCCCCGGACTCAAAATAAATCCCCCAGCGAAGCGAAAGGCCTCCCTCTAAAATACCCCCCCTTTCTCTCCACTCCTTCTGGAATGCTTCGAGAAGGTTGGCTGGCTTCAGGGGTTCCCGGGTGATAGGTAGTCAGTCGGGCAAGCAAGATTACACGGACTTCCTGCTGCACTGGGCAAGGGCCCCAGGAGCAAGGCCTGCTAGGTCGCATCAGCCTTGAACAGGGTCACTGTAATGGGTGCAGGGTAGGGCATCTCTGCCGTGCTGTGCGACCGATCGTCGAAGCGTCGCTACGCTTCTGGAGGGTTGCTTTCGTGCGTGCCCCTGGAGAGGGAGACGGAGGGCCAGAGGAGAGCTGAGGCGGAGCATCTGCCAGCTGCTGTTCTCCCAAGTATCGTAGCTGCTGACAGCCCGAGTCTCTATAGCAGGGTGTGTGTCGAGAAACGGGCTTGGGGCATCAAAAACAAGAACGGGAACCCGCCGGTCGACCGTGTGTCACCTTTACTCAGGACTTGGAAAGATATGTTTGCTCTCGCCTTGGCCGCCCCTTCGAATAGCCGCATGGCTGCCAAGGCCTTTGCGAATAGGACAGCAGGTTGCGGCAGGGAGACGTGCTAGATTGTCTTTTCGTACTAAAGGACTCGATGACTTCGAGATGCGACAAGCCTTTCAGCGTGACTCAGCTCGAGCTTGATGCATCAGTGTGCACGGCCAAGCATAAGAAGGCGTGTTTTTATTATTATTATTATTATTATTATTTAAAAATGAGCTCGTGATGTCCGATACAGACACATAGGTACCTAACGGAACTGACTGATCACGCATCAACATCTGCAATGGAAATGTTCCACGGCTTTGCTTTCCGAAAGCTCAGACCGGGGACGCCCGCCCCATCGATGGACGACCCTTCGCCAGGAGTACCCGCCTCTCAGACACTCAGCTTGGGCATCTCCCATATGGCCCCCTCACAGAATAACACAAGGTCAACCTTCTTTCAGCCAGTTTCTTTTTACCGACCGGCATGCAGGGTTCAAGGGACGGCCCCGCTATCCAGCAGATGACTAGAAACTTGTGCCCGAGTGAACATCTCACGGAGATTGCCGCACGCAACCTTGAGCAGGGCGATTTCCTGTCTGTGCGGCGGGGAGCGGTCGAATAGACCGGTAGTAGATGGCGAACGAGCCATGTTCTCGCGAGCGGCTAGGTGACATTGACCCTCAGCCTGCCATCATTTGGAGGAGGAGGAAGCGAGAATCTAGAGGTGAAGAGTGGAAGCATAATTACACCAGCACGGACGTTGCGGCACACACCTGGTGAATTGTAGACCATAGCTTCTTGCGAGGCGGTTAGTTTTGAGCGTGAGGCTCTGTCGAGATGATGCGCCGTCTAGTCACGCAAGGGGACCGTCGAAAGCAACAGAAGGGGGACCAAGCAAACTGTTCCAGGCTGCACGAGGCGAGTGTTGGGGAAGGTTTGCTGCTGCCAACATCGTCCCAAACGGCAAACATGGGCTAAGCCATGTCTGTACGACTCAGTGAAGGGGAAAGCGTCTTTGGACAAGCTGTTTCAGGCCAGGCTGTCCAATTCATACGACAATCCCCCGAGGGGAGTATACCGATGACGAGTACCCATACAAACAACCAGACAACACAGTACGTGTTCGTGCAAGTTCGCGTCAAGTCCGAGTCGAGTCCGAGTCGAGGTGGAAGCGGACGTCAGCGCGCGTACAGCAGCATGAATCTTCTTTCCTTCCTCATCCTCCTCCAATCCGATCTGAGATGCTTGATGACGCTTGGCTGGCCGCATGATCAACATGACATGGATGGAACACGATGTGCTGCCCTCAGCCCGGCATCCTTCGAATCAGTCAGTTACTCACAGGATAGTCGGTCAATCAGACAGATACAACTCGAGACCTTGCGCTCGTGCGTATGTCGGGGACTATATTAAAGTACTTCGCCTTTGCATAGCTTCCACGTCAGACAAGGTGCCGCAAGTTAACCTGGCTTTCTTAGCAACTGGTTGACAGCGCGCCAACGTAGTCTCCGATGCCTGAGGCCCTTGGAGCGAAGGATTTGACGGGCTTCCACGATTGTTCCATGCGAGCTTCCACTCATCCTTCTCGTTGTCGCCTATGACTGTGTAACTTACCTTTGGCTCTCCTAGTTCCTGTGCCCCCCACCCAAGCACTGACTCGGTGGTTCAACTTAGTTCTTGGCCCCCATACTGCTAACGTCTAGATTGGCCCCCGTGCCTTTCCTAAGCCATATCACGACGTGAGCCGCTTGTTTGTGGGCCGACCGTGCTTTCAGGGGGAAGGAGTACCTAGTGTCTTGTCTCTTTCATTTGTAGTACAGCGGACAGGCCGGAGCATTCCGTCTGCTGATTATGCCGTTGAAACATTTTAGGACGTGGCGCTTGCTCCGGATGAGGTAACGTGAAGTCCTGCGAAGTCATGTCAAGGAAGAAGTTGCGCGACGGGCTCAGGATTGTTCTGACAAACGGATGAGTCCTGCCTGTCTGCCTCTGACCCCCTCCGCCCAGCCTATACTATACGGTGCCAAACATGAGCATCACCAGCCTCTGCTACTTGCCTTCTCCTTCTCCCCGCCCCGACGCACAAGTCCATCCTTGTTCATCCCAATCACTACTGTCCGAGAACCGCATCGAGCTATGTCGATACAAGCGTCGGTGAGGACCGCGAAACCGAAAATCGCGTCTATTCTCGTTGGTTTGGTTTATGCATGTCATTTACACGCCATAGCTGCCATGGACCCGTCCTTCCAGCGTAACTGACTACCTCGCCCTCAACTGTCTCTTAAACGTGGAAAAGGGACTCTCAGACTGCTGGGGGCGTGACCATACTAAGCTTTTTCTTCCAAGCTTCTCTCGCGACACATTGCCATGCCCCGAGCTGACGTATTCTGTTTTAATGAGCTCACGCAGCGACCGTTTCCTCGTCTCGCCCTTGTCCATCACCTCCCGTTACCACGGGAAAATGAAATCGACCAGCCAACGTCTCTTGCGCCACGCTGGTGACCGCCGGAACTGGGCCACACACGACGAACGCCGGGCCTGATCGCCACACGAAACCGTGATTCATGAGGCAGGAGTTGCCGGACCCCAGGTTGGCGTCCCTCCGTCTAAAGGATTGGTCCGCAAGGTCACCACCCACGCTGCTGCATCACGAGCAAGGACCAAAACACCATAAAGGTTCGTCGACTCAGACTCAACCGCGGAGGTCAGGTTTGTGGCTTTCAATCCCTGTGAGGACGCACGTCCACAGCATGACAGGTTTAATAGGTGTGCCAGATATGCAGATAACTGGCAACAGGGTAGTCAGGGTCAAAGCCGAAAGCAGAGGAAGACGAAGAACCTGGCGGGAAAAAAACGAAGAAAAAAGAAAACATCAACCACTTGGTGCAATGGAGGCGCGAAATAGCTTCCACTCTAGTCGCCCAATCGTGGCAATTGCCACGGTACGTTGCAGGAATGCTAACAACCGTGGCTTGCGGTCGTCGTCAAATTTCACCGACGGCCGTGTCATTGGACTCTCGGTACCCAGCGCCACATGTTCTTCGTCCAAATCCGTGTCATCATCCTTTCTCGATCAGGACATGAAACGGCCGTGCCGAAAACTAGCCTCGCAACACATCTGTCAGTTACCAACGCACAGCGTCCCACGAGTACATCGATCTTTCTAGCTTCACCTGCACGGGCACAGACTTCGCCTTGCCTCGCCTCGTCTTGTTGAGCCTCGAGGCTTGCTTGCCCCTTACGAGCGTCGTGTCCAACGGGCGACAACGACGACACCATACCACACCACTCAATGACCATAGGTCGAATCAACTTCAAGACAGGCAGACACGATACCGGCAATTGGAGAAGGGATGTGCATGTTAAATCTCGTTAGACCCACTCACACGAGGAAACTACGTCCGCTAGCTAAAGTTAGCTGAGTGGGATGAACTGACTCCGAGATGATCACCGGCCGGCCATGTTACATACCATACGCTTCCTCCTCATGCCTATGTCAAGTCGGTCAAGGGAATTTACCTCTTCTGGAAATATGTCAAAGCCCATCGCCAAGCTGTTGTGCAGCAGTGGCGATGGCTCAGCGGGCTGTCGCATCGCAAGGGACGTAAAAGCCCACGGTGATGATAAGTTGGCTGTGCTTCATACTTGGAGCCACAACGCAGTACCACATCTCTTTCCTCTGTCGATGTGACAAGCTGGACAGTGTGCATGGACGCGTTTCTCACTGGTACCTGGGCGGGTCTTGTCTGGTGTCCTTTCACTCAGCACCAGCAACCCATGCGCGATGTGGACAGCCCTCATCATTTCGACGTGGAATCCCAGTCGTTTCTCCATGGATCTCATTGCGGGAGCACCGGCATTTCCGCTGTCCCACAACCACCCTGGCGGCGTGCCAGGCTTCTGTCCTTCTGGAAAGAAACAGGGGTCAAGGGCAACGTATCTGAAGACAACAGCTAGTCGCCCTTGAGCCTGCTCCTAAGCCGAAGCATTGCATTTGCCGCAGAGGACACGAGACCGTTGCGGTCTCCAAGCTCTTCAGTCGAACTCGGCATAACATTATACTCGGACGCCAACCAATGATATTGGCATTTATTGGACGAGTCGACGAACGGGAGTTCGTGACAGAGGCCGTACCGACGCACAATTCCTGCCGCTTGGGGAACTTTGGCATGCCATTTCCGACTCCTGTCTCTTGAGCTTCTGGAAGGCACCCATGCCAACATACTCGTATCGTCAGGGCGATGAGTCCCGGCCGAACTGTAGGCCATCTACCACCTCCACCTTGGGCAGCATTGGGCTTGGTGATTTTCACAATGTTCGTCTCTTCCTGTCCATCGGGACGCGCAAAGAGAGGCGAAGATGTCGCCTGAGTGCATCGGGAACTCTGCAGCTTTTGCCTCCTGAAACCACCGTTGAAAATTCAATCCAGCCGAGTGCTGAAGATCACGAGTCAAGAAACCTACGAGACGCAGGCTCGGCGTCCGGCTCCACACCCTCCTTTATCGGGACCGACGGCTGCTGAATGTATCTCCACTGCTTCAACGGATGGATCGAGACGATTTTGATCACTACCGTCAGTGCGACAACGAGGCCGACAACACTCAGAGTGCAGTCCATGTCCTAAGCGATCCAAAGGTAGCCGTAAGGCAGCGCGGCTGTTATAGCGATGTCTGAGTTCCCGAAATTCGTTGACCGACCATAAATATGTTGCGGGGACATGAAATAGCCTTCACCGGGGGGCTGTTTTCGAGTCTCTGCAGTCCAGGATGGAGGGAGATTGATCTCTAACTTTTTGTTGGTCCCGCAAAGCCTTTCTGAGGGGTCACGTATCCAAGGGACTACGAGGAAACAGGCAGATCCATGACAATAGCACGGCAAGGACTACTTGCTGATGTGACCTGACTCTGTGCGGTTGGGCCGTTGAAGAAATGGGCGTGAACATGGCGCGAGGGTAAGACTGACTCTAAAGCCTGGCAGCGAGTCTGGGTCCTGTCCGTTCGACTGGGTTCGTCGATAAACGACAACATCTTTCACCCGTGTGTGGCTGCTGAGCGGGCCATTGTCCCGACCATACGTCCGTCGACCCGGGGAGGCGATTTCATCATACGCCAAAACGAGGTTGATAGGACCAAAAAAGAAAATTTTGACGACACCGTCTTGGCGACCCAAGCTTTCCCGGTCTGGGTTATCTACAGACGAAGTAGTACACTACTGCTGCCTGTTCAGGATCCGGATCACCTTCTGAATGCAACGCTTCGTCCTCCTATGAGGCGTGTGCGTCTGGAGCCACGGCTCCAGCAATCCCGTGGCGGCCGTGCTGAATTCATGCTTGAACTCCGGCTGTTCCAGGATTTGGCCTGACGTTGTCGAGCAGTCATGGACACGCAGCCATGCAATTCTCCGAAGGCCCGCTATCAACACGAACCAAACAGATTCCGGGAGCATCCCTACCCTACCAGAATCCCGTTCCACCACGGCGGCTGCATTTTCCCTCTTTCGCCATGTTGTTTCTCTTTGCGGAGTCGGCCATAGCGTCGCACCGAATCAACAATCATTTCCCGCAGCTTCCTGACCAACACTTGCAGATGGTGCGAGTCACCCGCGCGGGGCATGTCCTCGACGTGGCCAGAGGTGGGCGGGACAGGACACTCTTGGTCCCCGGATCGCAGGGGGCAACACTCCTTGACACGTAGCTTTTGTCGACGAGCTCGATACCAGCCTGTACGGCCGAACCGGCCGTACATCAGTTCTTGGCCATGCTGTGACACTAGCCGTGATTTGTGCACATTTGAGACCGGTGAGGACAGCACGAACGACACGCAGTGAGCTGGGGGAATTGGGGGCTTCGGGACGTGCCGGCGTTGCATTCGGAGATGGACGCGGCTGATCCGCGACCGCAAAGGCCATCTAGAGGTCATATGCTGCTAGTCGTCTTCTCGACCACGCGGTCCGCTCCGCGCAGGGCCAGCCGGAGCCGGTGCTGTCGGGTGACCTCATAACGGCCCAGGAGAGGACACAGACCAGTTGTTGCCGAACGAACGAACGGCATCCCGAACCCGAACCAGACGGACAACATTCGACGGCAGGAGATCGGTGTTACTGTGCGCCTTTGCCACTTTTCGATTTCTCTGCCACGACCTGTCAAAAGATGTGACGCAGGTGCAGAACGAGTATAATTCGTCGCCCCGAAAGCCGAAAGGCAAGAAATGTGACGAGTTACCCGACGAATTACTCGGCGCTCAAGGATTATGCATAGAGGCGCTGAGATAAGACCTGCCGTTAGGGTAGAGGAGGACAACGACACGTCTTCCCAGAGACGCATTCCGTGTACACCGGCCTTTTCATGTCAACCGGGGAGGTTTTTGCAAGAGTTTTTGCGAAAAGGGGGTGAAAACAACAGAGAGAGTCAGCTCACCCCGGTTGTCGAAGCATTGTGGGTTCTCCATACCGGTGAAGGATGGACGTCGCAACCCCTCCCCCTGCCCTGTGAAAGGGCACGCAGGGTTGACCGGCTTTCTGCACGCTGCAACCGAGGCTGGCTATCGGGTGCCGGGAAAACAGTGGCGATTCGAGGTTTGTCCAACACATCGGGTGCGGATTGTTGTTCGGGTCTGAATTTGCCCCTGACCGAGGCATGCTGTCAGCCCTACTACTTCAGCGAGGACTTGCGACAAGTGCGCCAACCACGGTACTGCTCGTTTTAATCAAGAGGAGGAAGGGAGAGGAACAGGTTCGGCGGGATACTTATCCAAAAACGACGTTGCTCACGGGGTATGTGTAACACTCTGCTTCTTGGTCGTATGACATCGCGGGAGGGGACGTTGATTTGACAGTTCGGAGCAGCATCCGTTTCCGCGAGAATCGTGCTTCTATGCCCCGTCCGGCTCGGCCCCTCCCTCCTATCTGCTTCTCAGCATGCGTAGGAACATCCCCCCCTGCCATGTCTTCTGTCATCCGGGGACCAAACAGACGCCCAGGTACGCAGGTTGGTGGCACTCTCTGTCTCCTTTTCCAAGAGAGACAACAATGCAACATGTTCTTCTCCGGTTTCCTCACCCTTGTCGCTTGGGTCGTTTTCGTCGTCATACGGCCGATCAACCTCCCACACACGAGCTCCTTCCTACATGACGGCCTCAACTCACATGCCACAATGTATCACTTCCGTAGAGGCACAAAGGACTTCTACAGTATAGTATGAAATTGTCGTGCTCGGATAGTGTCAGCATCGGGGGTTATCCGGGACTCGTGCCTCGGTATCCATGCCAAGCTGGTGCACAACCACGGAGTTGGATGCCCGGTCAAGGCTACTTCCGAGGCCCACGATGAATGCCAATGGGGCTTCGGAGCCAACGCGATGTAGGAAGGGGGGTATGTTTTTTTCGATGTCTTCGTCTACTCTTGACTTTTTTTTTTTCCCATAGTGATGATGTGTTGTCCCGATACACGGCGATGCTGGATGATGGGTTGCATCTGTGGGGGTCCCAGCATAACACCCCCTTCCTCGTATTGATATTCGTTAGCAGAGCAAGAATGGGAAGGGCTGAAGATTGATTTGAGTGGTTCATCAGTGCATGATGTGAATCTGGATGGGTATATATACGGAAGCATTCCCTGACAGGTCGACAACAATAGAGACAGCCTCGCAACAACAGTCCTCTGTTTCGGCACCACCCGGAGCCAACCCTCTCCATCGCTCCATCCCCTTCTGCGAAAGCCTCATAAACCGAACCCATTGTCACTCGCCTCTGAACCTCGTGAATCACACGACAGACCACAACACAACCCTCATAAGTCATCCTTACAGTCAGTCATAGGACAACCTTTACCCACCTCACCCCAAAACGCCCTTCAACTCTTTGTCGAGCCCGACGATTCTTCTCTCTTATCCTCTGGTTCTCAACATCTCACACCGACATTAGCAGCTGTACTACTGTCAACAGCCATGGCCGTCCAGTCCAAGAGCTCCATCCCCGCGCACGGCGCTGTGCACGACATCGGCGGCGGCCAGATGTCGTCCAACATCCTCGACAACCTCCGCCGCGTCTTTGCCGCGGCCTCTGCCTACCAGGACACCGACGACTACGACGGCATGGCCGAGACCCCTACAATGCCTGACGAGCTCCTGTACGACGACAAGGGCCTCGCCATCTGGGCCAAGATCATCTTCACCCCGGAGTTCTACCAGACCCGCGACGAGATAGTCCTGTTCGAGAAGAACAGCGACGAGATCGCCGCCTACATCCCCGAGAACGCCACCATGGTCGACCTCGGTGCCGGGTAAGCACGCCTGCTTGATTTTTGCCTTTTGACGCCTCTTCCCTCTCCGAATTCGTGACCACAATATGATTACTGACCGAGTAATTTTCTGTTGTTTTGTCTAGCGACATGCGCAAGGTCAACTTCCTTCTCGAAGAACTCGCCAAGTGTGGCCGCAAGGCCACCTATCTTGCCCTCGACATCTCGAAGCGCTCGCTCGAATCCAACCTCGACGCACTTGCTCCCAGGCATGCCGGAGGCAGCGTTCACATGGCCGGCCTCTGGGGCGACTTCAAGGCCGGCCTTGCCTTCTGCGAGAAGGTCGCGACCCCCCGTGTCTTCCTGTCTCTCGGCTCCGTCCTCTTCAACGACCCGTGGGAAAAGGCCGTCGCCTCCCTCCGCGAGTGGGCCGCCCTCATGCGCCAGGACGATCTCATCCTTGCCGGCATGGACGGACATGATGTCACCTCAATGAAGGTCTGGGACGCCTACCACAGCCACCCGGCCCTCTTCGAGGACTTCTTCCGGAACGGACTCGACCACGCCAACGCCCTATTAGGCGAGGACGTCTTCAAGCTCAGGGACTGGAGCCTCCGCGCCGTCGTCGATGTCGGCGAGCAGCGCCACCGCTTCTTCCTCCGCGCCAACCGCGACATCGTCTACGCCAAGGAGGGAAAGACCCTCAAGCACGGCGTCGAAATTGACTGGTTCGACGCCCACAAGCGCTCCGAGAAGGACGTCGTCAAAATGTGCGCCGAGGCAGGGCTGGAGATCATCAAATCATGGGCCATCCATGGCTCCGACATGCGTCAGTACCTCATCCAGCGACAGTCTGAGAACTCGTGCGACGAGACGGACAGTGCCATCTGCGTCAGCGGCGACTGAAAGGTGCCACGGCGAACAAACATCAAACAAGAAGTTTTCTGTCCGAATAGCAACCAGTCTTCTGTCTCTCTCACTTTCTCTCACGTCTTGCTTTTTGTGCCCTCCGATTCTTTCTTCTTTATTCTTCTTCCTTTTTTCTTTAAATAAAAAACATTCTTCACCCTTCCTCACTCTTATGTCTCCGGAGGGGGCGCAGGAGGACAAGGGACAGTATATGAAAGACGGAGCAGTAGAGGAAGAGACACACAGGAGGATGGGGAAAGGTTCTCAGATATCCGGAAGATCAGAATATGCATATTGCAATGACGATAAATACAGCGACAGAATGCTATAATGAGTTAAACGAAGAGGTATCTCTGCAGTTAAAATGTTGCGACGTTGGATATCCATGCTTCTTAACCAGTGGCTTGAAGAAAAAACAAAACAAGATGAGAAACAGAAAAAACACAAAACGGCGTGATTCGAGGTAGATGATGTGCCAGCAGCAGACGACTTAAATTAAGCATAATACTCCTTCAGTGGCCACGATATGGTCCACGAGAGTCTCCCACCAGGCCTGGCGGTCCGCGATGCGCTGAGAGAGGGCACCGCAAGATGTTTCACCGAGGTCAGTAGCCATCCAGGCGCGTATTCGTTCGAGGGCTTCGAATGCGGGCGGCACGCTCTGCATGAACCGGTCAGTCTGCTACCAGGTTTAGACAAGGGGGCGGGGGCGCGCCCAGGCACACGAGACCTACCGAACGGCAACTTGTGCGGATAACGGCGTGAAACCAGTCCATGGCGCATTGGCTGTGCTCCTTCTCCACGGCTACGATTCCCAGTAGGAACACGGGGAAGAAGGGCGCCTGTGCCGTGAAGAGGTGACCCGAAGTCGGCATGCGTCGGATGTGTCCCGCCAGCTTGGACAAATTGGTCACTACGTCAGGGTGCGACCGGGGGAGCCTCATGAGGCGGCACTGCAGGTAAATGATAGCCGCCAAACGCCACACCTCGGCTGTCAAGGTCGACATGTACTCCCTCGCCTTCTGGAAGTCTTCTTTGTTGAGATCTCTGGATCTCAGGAGGGCAGAGAGGGTGGGGGTGTCCCCGGGAACGTCCGCTTGGGGATCGGCCGAGGGCGACTCTGTCAACGATCCCGGCGGTAGCCACTGGTGAAGCGCCTCCAGCTCGGGGACCATGTTTTCCGCCCAGCGATTGACCCAGAACTCGGTGTTGTAGGGATCGTCTCTGTAGGAGGCGCTCACCTGGGTTATCTGAGAGAAGCGGTTGAGGAGGAGTGGGGACATGCCGCAGCCGCCGTGTATTGTATGGGCGTCGCGTGCTGTTCCCTGGAGCAGCCACGAGAACTTGCCGTTGTTCGTGTCTTCGACGTCCAGCGGTTTCATCGGCAGGGCGAGGATCGCGGCCCTGCTGGCGATGATCATGTTGCCCAGCTGAGTACTAGTAGGCTGGATGTTTTCAGGTAGCCAGTAGCGGTGGCCTGGATCCGTCGCATCCAGCACTCTGCAAGCGAGACGTGCCCCTTCCAACCAGCGAGGGAGTAGATGTCGCGGCCGCCGCTGTTCTGGAGACACAACATCAATCATGTTGAGGAGGGTAATGACGGAGACAAGGGCGTCGGCTTCCGCCTCCGAAGGAGTGTTGACGCGAGCTTCCCGCAACGCGAGATCCAAGATAATCACGGCTTTTTTGTAATGTTCCAGCGCTGCCCGTCGAATGCTCTTTTTGGGCTGATAGTCAAGGACATAGGTGGCAGATAGGGCCAGGATAGCGTGCCTGACGCCAGACTCGGTAGCGGCCATGCGCGGCACATTTTCGATCCAACAATTGCTCTTGTCCAGAACACTCCGGCCCGGGCACCAGTTGCGACAATCAAGTTTAAGTCAGCTTTAGAGTCGGTCGTGCCGGTGATACAAGACCAAGACTCACAGAATACAAAAAGGTTGCGGTCGTCGTCTTGAAGTTCCTTCTCCCAGTTAAAGTTCGGCGTCGAGAACAGCCTCACAACCAAAGTTTGCGGATCCGAGTCGTCTCTAGCTTGTCTAGGCAGAAGGACGGGTTCCCTAGCCCTCTTTGTAGAGAACTTGATATACCCGTTAACGGTGATCTGAGCGTTCTCGCGAGGTCTGCTCAAGACGACGCGGTTATCATCGTCTGCGTTGTCGTTGAAAGGGTTAGACAGAACAACGTCTTCCAGATAGCGGCTCTCAGGGGCGGGTAGTCTTGGCCTCAACAGGATGTTGGGCGGAGGGCGAGGAGAGACTGGCGGGCCATTGACGGATCCATGGTTTCCAGAAGTAATCAACCGGCCAGGGGTTGCTATCTGTAGTCAGTTCGCAATGCTCATAGCGCTATTGTATATCTAAATCTGTGCCATGCTTGCTTTCCCCTCCTCCGCAGCCCTCACCAGTATTACGAGGGACGGAAGCCAACGGAGGAAAGGGGACGGAGCGATACATATGGGATGGATGGTTGGGGACAAAAAGTGATTTGAGCTTACATTGCAGGGTGGATGGTGATTCAGACAATCGACGTCTTCGCGAATTCGGAGCATTTGAAGCTGCACTAGGAACGCATGGTCCGGGGCTCCGAATCTGACAACGGGCGGTGTCGTTTTTGGTGTATTGGTCTCCGGAAGAAGGCGTGGACACAGGTGTGGAGAATGGTGTTGTGGTATGGACGGATACTGTAGCAGTCGAGATGGAGCATGGGAAGGGGTCCTGATCCCGGTCCCGACCCTGGTACTGACATTGATCATCATCTTCGCTTTCGTCCAGGGCACGGAGTCTCTTCGGTGGGCGAAATGTCATGACTGTAGTAGCACTGGCCAAATAACAAGGCAGGGCTAATGTTGGATGGGGCAACTGTGGCCAGGTCGGGTCAGATCAGAAGAGGGCCCAGTCCGAACCTAAACAGATCTCTCTATGAAAGCACGGAACACCGGACGACCAGAAGAAACCCCCGCCGAGACCAAATCTCTTGTGTCTAAAAGGAGCACTGGCGGTAGCACGCAGCGTGCGTGAGTGTGAGTTTCGAATTCAGAGTGAATGAGAGGAGAGAGATAGCGCCGAAGAGGGAAAAAAGCAAGTAGGGCTATGGTTGAGTCGGATGAGTGCAATGTGATGCCTCGTGTTGCGGGGGGATGTGGATGTGGATGCGGGAGGGCACCACAAGAAGCTTGGAGGGCAGGCTGCTAGCGTACACGTCACTTATGGTGAGGTTTGAGCCCAGTCAAGATGTTTGTGTGTGTATGTTGGTAGAGGAGAGAGCAGGCTTAGAGGTCAAGCTCCAGCTTTCAGCCCAGGTTTGAGTGAGATGAAGGAGCTAAGTCAGGTTTGTAGATGTGAGGTGCGGCCTAAGGAGGAAAGATGGGGCTGAAGGAGAGAACAGCGCCAACGCCAACGCCAATGTCAACGCTAAAGTCAACACCGGTGTCGGTGCCGTTGCGGGAGCGAGTGCTAATTCCAGCTTGGGCCAAGCAACAACCCAAGTCCCCAAGCTAACGACACCAGCGGGAGAAAAACAAGATTTGGTAAGCAAGCGCCTGAGGCAACTTGGGATAAGGTAGGTGAAGGACGCCTGGAATGATGCGAGCCAGTCGGCTCAAAAGCTGGTGACTGCCGGTACCAGCTCAACTCGAAGACCGCGTTCTTCGCTTCCAGCGTCCGCCAGGGAGGGGTGGACCAAGACAGAGCCAAGGTAACAAAGGGTCAAAGACCGAAGAGGGATGAAGGTGACGAATTCGATAGACGATGAGATGACATGACCCACGACAAGTGACAGCAGACCACAGCGACTTGGTGACTGACTTGGTAACCTCACTGGCACCGCCGATGGGTGACGGGAGGCGGAGCTCGGGGAACGGGCACTGGTGACGCCCGACGCCTACCGGAACAGGCGGAACCAACCCCCCGGGACTCTCTTCCGTGAGGTGTCTGTAACCTGGAAGGATTGTGGATACCCCTAGCTGAAGGCAAGGTAGTAGCCCGAACTCACATAGGACGCGGGGTAAGAACGTGGAATCTGATGTTCTTGCCGTTGATTCAGATTTAGGTTCAAGCTGACAGATTGCCCTAGCCGATGAAGGAAAGCGCTGCACGGAGTTAGTGAAAACCTCTGGTTAGGCAAAGCAAGTCGAGTGCCCAAAAATGTCTCTCCAGTTTCTTCAGTCCACCATCAGTGGCAAGGGCCGGTCCCTTGAACAATTCCGCAAAATGGAATGCTGCCTTGCGTGAAATGTTGGCTTGTCTAATCTGATGACTCCCCGTAGTTGCCTGTGGACTGAGATTACAGTAGTCTCGGACAGACAAGACCGCTTATCCCGAGTAATGTAAAGGACACAAGACGAGACCGAGGGGTAAGACAAGGGGCATGTGCGACTTGTCAAATGACCTGATTGTACAGGCAAAGTCTGAATCCCAGTGGTAGTGATTCAGGCTCAAATTTAGGCTCAGCTCCTACGCCAGTTTTGTGATGCTGGCGAGGGG
>MPGH01000131.1:16264-193017 GCA_001937105.1 Colletotrichum chlorophyti | reverse complement strand
CGGGATCACTCCGCAAACCCTCAGACTGAACATTCCCTCAAAACAGCTGGGGCGAAGGACCCAGCAGCTTTGGCGTCATCATCACGGGCACCATTGACATCGAGTTCGACCACATGTGCGGCATCAGCGACATGATCATCACGCCAGAGTGCGAGCCCGCCGGCGAACGCTTCGAGGGCTTCAAGGCCGTCGCCGCTGCGGGCAAGGCCCATGGCAGTCTGATGCTGGGACAGGTCACGCACGCCGGCAGACAGGTGCAGAAGAAGATCCAGCCGAACCCCATTTCCGCGTCGGCCGTCCCCTTGGGTAAGTTCCCCAAGTGACGTGAAGATCACGGAACGCCCCTCTGTGAATGCCAAACTGACCGGCTCCCCCTCCCGCGCAGAGCCCAAGATGGGTATGGAATTCGGCTCGCCCCGCGAGGCCACCAAAGAAGACATCAACCGCATCATCGAGGGCTTCGCGCACGCCGCCGAGTACCTCGACAAGGCCGGCTTCGACGGCATCCAACTACACGCCGCGCACGGCTACCTCATCGCCCAATTCCTCTCACGCACCACCAACAGGCGCACCGACGAGTACGGCGTCCAGACGCTCGAGAACCGCATCCGCCTCGTCACCGACATCGCCAAGGCCGTCCGCGCGCGCACGTCGCCGGGCTTCATCCTCTCGGCCAAGCTCAACAGCGTCGAGTTCCAGGATGGCGGCGTTACGCCGGAAGAGGCGCGCGACTTGTGTGCCTGTCTTTCCGAGCTGGGGTTCGATTTCCTCGAGATCTCGGGCGGCACCTATGAAGATATGGGTCTGAATCGGGCGAAGGAGTCCACCCGCAAGCGCGAGGGCTTCTTCCTCGAGTTCGCGGACACTGTGGTCAAGGGGCTCGGTGATGCCGGCTCGCGCAAGACCAAGGCGTACATCGTTGGTGGCATGCGGAGCCTCGGGGCCATGGTGAAGGCGTTGGACGTCGTCGACGGCGTGGCGATCGGTAGGCCCAGTGCTCAGGAGTTCCGGATCGCGGCGGACTTCCTCGAGGGCCGCATCACGGGCGCCATTCGACCGGTCGACATGATGGAGAACGACTTCGGCTTCGGGCTGACGGCGGCGGGCGCGCACATGCGTCAGGTCAGCAAGGGCCAAGAGCCCTTCGACTCGAGCGATGCTGCAGCCGTCGGGACTTTTGCGGCGGACATGCAAGCCTGGTACGGCGAGATGATTGCGGACGGCGACAAGCTGGAGCATCACGGCGCCGTTGACTTTTCGGGAAAGACTCTGCCTTATGGCACAACTGCTGCAGCGTAGGCCGGGTTCGTAGCTTTCAGAATTTTGATTATTGGGCACACATATATAGACACGATTGGCATAGAAATAGAATTGTTTTTTGTTTGGAGTATGAATATGTCGACGGATGATGTTGTGTAAGTGACGTGCAGCGGCTGAGACTGGGATACCCTTCTCAGTGACCTCGGTGAGACCATGTCAGTGATAAGCTGTGAACTAAGGTACCTTGGTTGACTCTTGGCCGCCTTAACCACGAAAGGAAAATCTTACGTTGTCGCGGTATGCTATCAGGAGGCGTAGAGTGAAGATGAGAAGTCTGGATTGTGAACCAACCAATATAAAAACTTGTTGGCCGAGAAGGATTCAGGCCAGTGGTCTTTTTAAGCACGAATTGAGTGTGCCTCCAGTGCAAAGTGTGGCGTAACCGAAAGCGCTGAGCGCATCCTTATGCATCCTGGATTTGTAATCTCAGTGGTTGCAACATTCGTTGGTCCAGTTAAAAGGCACTTGCATGCGGCCCACCTCGAATCCCTTGGATGAGACTCCAATCCCGAGTGGTGGAGGTCTCAGATCTAATAGATATATTACCCCTTTCTCAGCATCTTCCTCTTCGATGCCCCTGGTATCGTCGCTGCAGTAAGTTCGGGTGTTGTTGGCTACCCTAAAAAAAAAATTCAAGATGGAAACTTCATCGCACCGCCGCAAAGGTTAGCTCACATCTATTGGTACCCAGTCGTGACCTGCAGCTGACATACAGCCAGCTTGCGATCTATGCTTCCTCAAGAAGATCAAGTGCGATATGCTCAAACCGAAATGCTCAAATTGTCTGCTGTACAAGGCAGAATGTCGAACAACGACGGTTCGTCGCCGGACTGCGCCAGCCAAGGAGCGCGCACAGCCGCCCAAACAAGCTGCGCCGGAGGAGTAAGTTTAGAGGATCTGGGCCAGGCGCATGGCTTTCTAACGCTTGTTGCAGCTCAAGCAAAGTCGCGGATCTCGAGAGCCGTCTAGCAAAGATAGAAGAGCAGTTGCGACAAGCGCTTGACGCGAACAACCGTCTCGCCAACCAAACACCTGCACAGCCATCGTCGACAACCCCAGACACTGCCGGGCTGCCGTCTGTGGACAGCTGCAGCGGATACTCTACAGAGAGCGCTGAGCTCATCACCAGCTTCTCCTGTAGCGAAAGCCCCAGCGAATGGGTGCAGGAACCGGAGAAACTCAGGCTCCCACCCCTTGATGAGATTATGCCCGCCATTGACGGACTCTTCCTTCGCTTCAACTCGGCCATGCCGCTTTTCGACCAACAGAACTTCATGCGTATGGTCTCCGACTGGTACTCGCCTTCCTCGCAGCAGTCGACCGCAGCATGGGCGGCCATCAATATTGCCATAGCTCTGTCGTACCGGTGCGCGATAAAGCAGCCGGGCAGTATGGATGCCCTGGTAGATGACCAGAAAGTACTGCACCACATGCGCAACGTGCAGTCCGTCGTGTCCGAATTGGTGACCAGAGAGGAAGACTTGCTGGGAATACAGGTCCTCGTCGGCATGGTCGTTCTGTTTCAGGGCACCAAGGACCCTAAGCCTGCTTCGGTCCTCATCGGGACAGCGGTCCGTCTCGCACACCGCATGCACCTGCACGACAAGGAGTCGCAGCAATATCTCCCACCCGATGTTGCTCGGCAAAGATCGCGAGTGTTTTGGATGACATACCTCCTCGACAAAGTAAGTAATGGATTCCATGTTTTAAATGGCGTCGAGGCAGGACCTGACCAGACCAGGATATCAGTTTGAAAGCCAAAACGCCGTCGTTCCAACTTGATGCAGACATCGACTTGCCACTACCTGAAGCAGACCCCGAGGATGGCGCGGGGGTCATGTACGCGAAGAACGGCAGAAAGTTCAACTTCTTCCGGGCGCGAGTCGAGCTGAGCCACATTGCGGGCAAGGTATACGACCTGTTGTACAGCACTAGAGCACGAAAGGTATCGAAACACGAGGCACAGCTGCGAGTGGTGCGGCTGGAGGAGATGCTCGAGAAGTGGAAGCGCAACGTGCCGTTCGAGTTCCAACTGAGCGCGGTGGCTCAACATATCGACACACAGCCAGCTGTGCACATGCTGCTCCTTCATCACCATTATTTCGTGGCCATGGTGATGACGCATGGCATCTACTCGCACGATGCGGAATGGGTTAAGAGCATCAGCTTAGTCAGTCAAATGGCCGTCAGGGGCGTCAACGCGTCTTCCGTGTCGCCTGGCAGCCCGGAAGATTTGCCTCTTCCGGTGGGGTGGAGAAAATGCGTGGAGTTGAGCCGTGGTTGTATGAAGCTATTCGCAGAGTCGGCCAAGTCGGACTGCGCCGTCTGGATCAACTCATGTGCGCATTTCTCGGGGCTCATCATCGTGCTGGCCAACATGGTTGTGTTTCCGGAGCACGAATTTCTGGCGACAGACATGGCACTGGCAGACCAAGCACTTCATTTGTTCGACACGATGCTGGCGTTAACGACCAACGAAGCGTTCCATCGTCTGCATGCTGTGGTCAAGGAGCTCCACCGACGGGCAACGGCGACGGTAGAGAAGGCGGTACGAAGGAGAGAGGAGCGGGCGGCGGCGGCGGAAGGAGTCATGGACCCCAGCTTGCCGTTTGGAACGCAGTTCGACGACGACGTCAACTTCTTCGGGGACCCCGAGCTGGCAAGTTTCGACGGGCCATTCGGTGCAGGTGGCGTAAGCGGTTCGACCATCCACACGGGGTCAGAGCGTCCAGATTCTCTTGCGGGGATGGAGAAAGAGCTCAGTCGAGCGGCGGTAACTCTCGGCTACAGTCATTGCTAAGGAAGCGGAGCAGGCGTTCAAGTTGGTATTCGAATGGGTTAAGGATTCATTTTTCTTCAATGGCGTACTCATTGTGGGCGTCCTAACCTGGGACTCGGTGGCAGTCGTATGTGGAGTTTTCTGCCTAAAGCACAGAAGGAAACGAATGCTAGAGTAAAGAAAATGAAAGTTGGCGTTTCAATCGTTTGTCATCGATGCCGGAATCAACAACACCAGGTGCAGGTAGTGATGATGATGATGATGATGGGATGAAGCAGTTGGGACGAAAGGAAATAGTGCAACAGGGCCATCCATCCAGCAGTGTTCTGCTCGGACAACGATGGGCCGATTCGGACAGCTGGGCCGTTAAATACGGGGCTACGGGGCCCTGGCAGTGTAAGGTTCTGAGCTAGTCCCACCCGGGGAGAGGTGGTGTCAGCGGTCCAAAGCTCTGGGCCAATGGCTACGCTGCAATTTCCAAGCTGCCTGCAGGTTTGTGGGGACAAGTCCCGTCATCACTCCGGCAGCTACTCGAGGCAATGACGATTTGCAGAGAGGGAGCTTCCAGAGGGGGAGATGTGGGCAACTGTGCTACAAGTATTCTGTACTGTGGCATGCTATGGTATAGGTAGTGTTGAGAGGAATTGGACATGACGATGAGATGCCACGTCAAGAATTGAAGCATCACATCGCCTTTTGGCGGGGCAACTGCGTTCGCGAATGCGACTTCCTTTGTTTTTGACTGGATGAGTAGATGACACGGCATGACGGGAGCTACCTACCTTAGGGCGCCTGCCTCTGGTACATTAAGGTCAGGTACGTAAGGTAAGGTAAAGGATGGGAAGGCGGGAGCATTGGATGGAATGGACCTTTGGACCTTCCCAGTGGAGGGGGGAGCTGTTATCATGGCGTCATACTTCTGTTCATGGAAGGGGGGATTTTCGTTTCGTTGTGTTTCGTCTGTGCTATCCGCTCCTGCATTTTCTTTATCTGTAGCCATTTGGGAATCGCGATGCCGTTTCTGACCTGCCGTTCTTCCCCCCCTCTCTCAGCCAATATCATCAACCTCCTGTGGATGGAATCCGATGCCTGCGAGTCAATGTCCATGCCGCCCAATCTAATAAACGCATAAACACACCAAAACACATGATTTGATTTCCCCCCAACCAAACGTCAACGTCGTCCATCCTGCCCTGCCACTCACTGCCGGACAACGGCACTTTCAATCCCCCCTGTGCGGAAGTGTTTAGATTCCATTAGCTGTCTGCACCATTTGATTCGGCAGACTTGGCCTTCAGTGCTTTTTTATCCGACCTCAGCTTCCCAGGGCACACAGCACAGCAAACAGCACGCAGAGCAGAGCACTGCTCGTTGACGCCATTCCAGCGGTCGGACTTACCCCTCGTCGACGACCGTTCCCCTCCTCCTCCTTCTCCTCTGGATTACTCCCTTCCCCTCATCTCTTCTTTGTCTTCCTCTTCCCCCCCTCCACCATCCACTGCGCTCTTCATGCACACTTCGAAACTCTTCTTCCGACACACAAACATACACTCTCTCCTCCGCCAAACAACCCAAAAGAGATCATTTTCACTCTCAATTCGAGCCATGGCCGACTACAAGCTCAAGTCCGTGTCCTCGCTGTCCCTCAAACCGGGCGACAAGCAGGAGGTCGAGGTTGAAGGCATCGAGGGCGCAAAGGTCCTCCTCGTCAACGCCGGCGGCAAGATCCAGGCTCTGGGCCCCAAGTGTACTCACTACGGCGCTCCCCTCGTCAAAGGTGTTCTGACCACATCCGGTCGATTGACATGTCCCTGGCACGGAGGTATGTTTCCAATCTTGACCCCCTGTTCCGCCGCTCTACGTCGGACTGGACCGCCCAACTGACTCACCTACAGCTTGCTTCAACGCCAAAACCGGTGACGTCGAAGATGCTCCTGCTCTTGACCCCCTCCCTGTCTTCAAGGTCACCGAACGCGACGGCGCAATCTACATCTCCGGCGAGGAGGCCACCATCAAGGGCGGCCGCCGCAAGCCCAACTTCAAGTGCAATGCCGCTGGCGGAGCCCAGCAGGACAAGGTCGTTATTGTCGGTGGGGGTTCCGGTGCTCTGGGAGCCGTCGAGGGTCTGCGAAACGGCGGTTACGAGGGTCCCCTGACCATCATTTCCTCCGAAGGCTACTTCCCTATCGACCGCACAAAGCTGTCCAAAGCTCTCCTGACCGACGTCAACACCCTTCAATGGAGAGACAAGGCTTTCTACGAGAGCGGCTCGGTCGACTGGGTCGACGACGAGGTCACCGACGTTGACTTCTCCGACCGCAAAGTTACCACCAAGAAGGGCGACAAGATTGCCTACACCAAGCTGATCTTGGCCACTGGTGGCACTCCCAGAAATCTGCCCCTTCAAGGCTTCAAGGTCCTCGGCAACATCTTCACCCTCCGAACCGCCCACGATACCCAGAAGATTGTCAAGGCCATTGGCGACAAGGGCAAGAAAATTGTCATTGTCGGCTCATCCTTCATCGGCATGGAGGTAGCCAACGCCACGGCCAAGGACAACTCGGTAACCGTCATCGGCATGGAAAAGGTCCCGCTCGAACGCGTTCTCGGCGAGCAAGTCGGCGCCGGTATCCAGAAGAACCTCGAAAAGAACGGTGTCAAGTTCCACATGAGCGCAGGAGTCGAGAAGGCCGAACCGTCCGGCTCAGATCCCTCCAAGGTCGGGGCCGTCTACCTCAAGGACGGCACCAAGCTCGAGGCCGATCTGGTGATCCTCGGTGTCGGTGTGGCTCCGGCCACTGAGTTCCTGAAGGAGAACAAGGTCATCCGTCTCGAGCAGGATGGGTCCATCAAGACAAGCGAGAGCTTCGAGGTGGTCGGCCTGAAGGACGTGTACGCCATTGGCGACATCGCCACATTCCCCTACCACGGCCCCGGAGGCGAGGGTCGATACACGCGCATCGAGCACTGGAACGTGGCTCAAAACGCCGGTCGTACTGTGGCCAACAATATCATCAACTCGGCAGTCAAGCCGCCCCGCTTCATCCCCGTCTTCTGGTCCGCCCTGGGCTCACAATTGCGATACTGCGGAAACACCTTGGGTGGTTGGGACGATATTGTTATCCAGGGCAGCGTTGAGGAGTCGAGTTTCGTCGCGTACTACACGCATGGCGAGACGGTCGTCGCCATGGCTTCCATGGGCAAGGATCCTGCCATGGCCCAGTCAGCCGAGCTGATGGGTCTCGGAAGGATGCCCTCAAAGTCGGAGTTGGCGAATGGTCTGGACATTATCAGCATTGGTCCTGTAGAGGCATAGATCTAATGTCACGTAAAGTATTGAACGGTACGGTCGCACGGGATGGCATGAATGGTTGATTTTGTAATTCTCTGACGTAGTGTAACGAATTCTGAATGAAACGAATAAATACGAACAAGGGTCTTGATCTGAAATGCGATTTTGCTTTCGCGGAGTTCCGAAAAATTGCCAATCCGAGGAGGAACCGCGGGACCGCACCTGGACATTGGCTGACGCGGAAATGGGTTTCGGGACCGAACCCACTGACGGTACCCGAACGCTTCGGGAGTGGGTCCTGACAAGCCGGCGGGAAGCTGGGGCGCCGGAGCCGGAAAACCTACGGTGAAGGTCTCCCTTTGAAAGGGTACGCCCATGTAGCCATACTTGGTTGAGACTATAAATGCATTGAATATGCATCATGCACGGAACTTCAGATGACGCGACAAATCTCATCGAAGCATCTCTTACGCCTGCTTCTGCATATACGCTAAGAGAAATCATTAATCAAATCAGAGCCAGTCCCCAGGCTCATCGACTTACACAAACATACCTTGGCTACCTAAACAAACCGAAGCCACCCACGAATGACAAGCTCACAGCGGCAATGACGGTACCAGGCCAAGCACCCGTAATCATCATCGGCGGCAGCCTCATAGGCCTCGCCAGCGCCCTATTCCTCTCGGCCCGTAACGTGCCCCTCGTCCTCATCGAACGCCACACCGCCAGCTCCCTCCACCCGCGCGCCATCGGCTACACCTCCCGGACCTTGGAGCTTCTCGAGACCGTCGGCATACCGGCAAGCGCGCTTCGCGTCGGACCCGGCCCGCCGGGCGGCCGGCCTCGCCGCGTCAACATCAAGAGTCTGGCGGGTGAATGGCAGGACGAACGACACTGGAACAGTAACGCCCAGCCGGCCAACGGCAAGGCGGGTCCGGTTCCGGTTCGAGACGGTCCCCCTCAGCCCGGGGGAAAGGTCTACGCGCCCATCCTGGGCACCGCCATCGCGCAGGACCGCCTCGAGCCCATTCTCCGTAAACGCGCCGTCGAGCTCGGCGCCGACCTCCGGCTGGGGTGGAAGATGACGAAGTGGAATCAGACCGCGGACGGCGTGAGCGTCACGGCCGTCAACAAGCAGGGCGAGGAGTTCACCGTCGAAGGGTCGTACATCATCGCCTGCGACGGCGCGCGCAGCGTCTTTCGCGAGGACCTCGGCATCGGGGCCTCGGGCGTCGGACACCTCCGCTGGCTGTGCAGCATGCTGTTCCGGTGCCCGCCCATCGAGCACTACCTCGAGCGCGGGTTCGTGCAGTTCAACATCGAAGGGCGGGACGACGGCTTCGAGGCTTTCCTCGTGAGCTACCCCGACAAGCGGTGGGCACTGATGTTGAACGCCGACGCGGAGACGGCGGAGGCGCTGAGGCAGGACGAGGCGGCGCAGCGGGATCAGATCCGCAAAGCCGTCGGTCTCGGCCAAGACAAAATCAGGGACGAGGACATCGAGCTCGTGGCGATCGGGCACTGGGAGATGAGCGCGCGGATCGCGGAGAGGTTTTCCGAGGGGAGGGTCTTCCTCGCGGGCGACGCGGCGCACACGCTGCCGCCCAACCGCGGGGGGTACGGGGCGAACACGGGGTTCGCGGACGCGCACAACCTGGCGTGGAAGATCGCGGCGGTGATGGAGGGGAAGGCGAGCGAGGGGCTTCTGGGGACGTATGACGAGGAGAGAAGGCCCGTCGCGCTTGTGCGCCACGACCAGCTTCTCGCGAGGGACGACTACAAGCCGTACGTGCGGGGCACGGAATGGGCGGGCGAGAAGGTGGCCGTCATCGACGACATTGCCATGGAGCTGGGGCAAATTTATCGGTCGGCCGGGATCGTCGGGTCTGAGGATCCGGGCTTGCCTGACGCGCGGAGGCCGGACGAGTGGAAGGGTCAGCCGGGGACGAGGGCGCCGCACGTGAGGTTGCTGAGGGACGGACGGGAGCTTTCGAGCTTGGACCTGTTCTGCAAGGGGTGGGTTCTGCTTTCGGCGAGTCGGGGTTGGGAGGGCATCGTTGAGAGGGCGGTGGATAAACACGGTGTTGAGTGCGAGTTTGTTCACGTAGGCGAGGAGGTGAGGGAAGCCGAAGATGAGGACGAGTTTGAAGAGATCTTTGGGGCGAGCTCGTCCGGGGCAGTCCTGGTGAGACCGGACGGATTTATCGCGTGTAGGGTTGTCGAAAAGGGGGAAAATGCTGAGGCGGAGTTTAGCGATTTGTTTGCCAAGGTTACATTTGCAAGGAAATAAGCGGGAGAGACATCTGTCGATGGCGTGGGACTTGGGGAGGGGATGTAACTTGAGTGAGTGATATTATAGCTCTAGGCTTTGGGATCTAATGCAGCTTTAATCAAATACTCTTCACATTCTTCAGTAACTACTCCCTCCGAAGTGAGATCTCGGTTTATTGCATCCTCGGCCTCGTTAGAACTTGGAAGTTACCGTGTCAGCGCGTCTTATTTGTCTTCTGCTTGGCCAGAGAGTAATTGCCTGTTGGGCTACACCACCACGGTGCTTTCAGTCAAAACGTGAAAGGAAAAATGAGCAGAAGACGGAACAGATGCCAAGTTTAGAGAAATGTAATATAAAACGAAGCCGCATGGCCTGGGGAAAGCTTTCTTCGCTTCCAGTTGTTAAGGGTGCTAAAGGCGGTTTCAACTAAGCCGGGAGGTCCAAGATGACGTTAGACCTAACCTTCGCAATCGTACGAAGAGGAGAAGAACCACTGGAGTGCCAATGATTCATCTCTTTCACTTGATCTCCCCGCCAACTGCCAAGAAGATCCTGTAAGTCTAGGCTCATCTGCGAATTCTAGCAGAGACAGAGAATAAGTTCCGATGACGAAGAACTTAAATCTAGTCTTAGTAGGTTGCAATGCGGCCCAGGATAGCAATAAGAGAAGTATATTTTGAGCGCTGCCTGGCTATGTAGACCTCGGGCGCGGCAAACCCGTCTTTTGTAGCCTTTCTTTGTTGGTAGAAACTGGTGGCAAGGTGGGAGGCCAGTTCATGGCTGGCTACCGGCATATTTGACTGACTCCGACTTTTACAACTCGTGTGGCGTGAACCCGTAAGACAAAGCCGTCTTACCACGGCGGATTCGAATCCATGGCGTGATAGAACTGATGGTCTGTCAGTTGGGTGGACCGGCGAACGTCACGAATGTTCCTTTGGGTCAACTGCTTTTGTGCGTTGCTCATGGGTACCCTGACATGATATCTACCTTTTATTGTCGCTTGCGAGGCTTTTTGAAACTATGAAGTACCTGGTGGTCAATCAAGTCGACTGATAGTATGTATGGGGCAGACTCATGGCTAGATAGTTAGGTCAATTGACGCCGGAGGCATTCAACGCAGGTCGATCCAAATATATCAGGACTACAGAGGTTAAGAATTATCATGAAGCTTACGTGACTATGAAAATGTGACATTAGACGGGTTCCGAACCTCGCCAACTAAAATGAACATGAGCTTCCATGATGAGCTGAGGGCTGCTGAGACGACTTCCTTGATGATGTCTGGACATCAACGGCTCTGATTTGTTTAGCCGTGCTCTGCCGAGGGCCCGAGTAGCTCAGGTCTTTTATTTATCTCGTCAGCAGTCTAGAAATCCGAGAGAAAGTATACGTCACATTTCAATGACTTAATTAGTTTCCCTCCCTAAACCACATACAGCATCACTCGCAATACCCTCCCTTCACCACTCTTCCAGAAACGCCTTCATGCAGGCCGCAGCCGTGGCAGCAGCATAGTCCTGCCATTTCTTGGTCTTGTGACTATCAGCATAGTCGCACACCCCCTTGATAACCACACATGGGAAGCTTTCCCATACACCTGCTGCCTCCATTTCGAAAGCTATGACCTTGCTTTTATATGCGATACCGTCCCGGTGCTCTCCTGACTTCATGACCTGATCCCCGGATGCGACAAGTCCGAAATGAACCGTTGGCTGAATGATATCCGCGTCGGCAACAGAACCAATGTGATTGCGTGACTGAAGACGCTCCCGGTAGACAAGTTTAAGAGGATCGCATCCAAGAAGCTCGCAGGTCGACTCGCGAGCCAGGGGGCAGATCGAGTCCTTGTCACCATTGCATTCGGAACAGCCCGATGGGTCGTGATGCTTGTGGCGATAATCTCCCTCGAACAGCCTGTCCTCTCCTCTCCCCGGATAGTCCGCCAACTCTCCAAGATCCTCCCTCACAACGTTGAGGTACTGAAGGATTCTCTCGTTCAGTTTCATCCGGCGTCTTCTGCCCTGAAGCCTAGCAAGAAACGATCGAATCTCGGGAGGGGGCACTGGCAATGCGTCCATGGCATTGCTCTTTGGGATGAAGCCATCGGGATACTGCCTGCCAAAATCAAATGCTACAACACCAGTGCTGACGACGACGTCTCCCAGCACGATTTCCGAGCCGTCGGCTCCCGCGCCGAAGGGCACACCACCGCACACCCCGACTACTAGAGCAATCTCGATACTAGGGTAACTGGATTTGCAGCTCACCGCCGCCAGGGTCGCGTTTCTCTTGCCCATGCCAGCCATGTGGACAAGTACAACCCTATGGCGGCCGATCATGCCCTCTGTGTAGGCGTTTGCGTCTGTTGATAGCCTTCTGCGCTTGGTGACGTCGTCGTCAAAGGTCTGGTCGAAGAGCGCCTCTACCGCGTCCGCTTCCCGCACGAGAGCGCAGATAATGGCGATGGTCACGTTTATTTCACTGCTGTCCATTTCAGGTTTTAGTATTGGTGTTTCTGGCAAAGGTCTTGACTCGAATTCTTTTAACAGTGATGAATCAGAGCTTTGAGAGTTTATGGGTGTTATCCTGGCGTATTCCGGAGAGGGTGAGGAGACAGTCCTAGCGTATTCTGGAGAGGATGAGGAGACAGTCCTAGCATATACCGGAGAGGCTGAGGAGACAGTCCTGGCGTAGGTCGGGGTTTGTTGTTGAGCATGAGCAATAGCAGCTGACGGTGAAGCCCCGTCATATTCTCTGGGATTCTTATATTTTGGGGTGGTCGGTAACGACAGACTACCCATCATATGGTTCAATCCCATGCTTGGCTCTTCTAGCTCATGAAGTTTTCTAGGAGCTTCGTAGCTGGTGCTTGAAAATAGAACATTAGCTAGCCGCAACCATTTTAGCCAAAAGCTCACATCATGTTGACTCACGTAGGCTTCCGAGTTGAACAAGTTTTTGTATCTATTACAACACTTCGCGGTGTGCTTGAAGCTTCTTCCTTGTTGCATAAGAGAAGCCGTTCCTTGAGGCTTCTTGATCCCCTAGTCGGTATTGCCTTGGCTGCTTGGACGAATATTATTGGTACGCCTTGCGGTCTTGACTCAAATCGACGATAACTGATCAGCATCACCTTCACTCTTATTAGTTGATTCTCTGCTTCAAGTTCTTGCAAGAGGATCCGGAAATGATTCGGCCAATTCTGGGCTTCAGCAGCCCTGTGGGCAACAACTCCGAGGTCCAGGATGATAAAGATCCGGGAAACGGCCCAGTTCAGGATCATTTTGAGATTCCGAAACCAGTCTTCGCATGTTTTGGCACTCTGGAAAAGTTCGATGATATCCGCAAGGATAATCATTGATGTTTGCAGTGCGCCCAGCCGTAACGTCTGCAGCGCGACTTGCCTAAGAATCTGTTGCGGCTGCATGTTGACGCCGACATCGGCGGGTTCGGGCTTGAGAGTCGACTGAAGCATGTAAGCTGTGCTCTCCCTTTCTGTCTCTCTGAGATACTTTGTGATCTCTAGCCCGAAGGTTGCGGTGCGTTGGACAGACTGATAGTGCCCTTGAAGAAGTAATAACCCAGACTTCTCAGCGGCGACCCAGTTCCTCAGGGCTTCATTTGACCAGATATCGTCGGTGTGGCTCTGGACGGGGTCTCTTGCCGTTCGACTTGTCACTATAGCTTCAGAGCGGACGATCATATACTCGGGGTTGATGAAATACGGCGTTGGCTCCGAGAAGGCTGGGATTTTCCATAATAGACTATTGTCGAATTGCACGTCACGATCGACTTTCGTCTCATCATCAGAGTTATTTACTCAACTTCCAGTTAGCCGTGACATTCGTAGAGTTTACGATCTAAAAACTCACAAGAAAGCTGGCGGTGCAGGTTTTCAACGGCTCTGAAGAACGCGTCTTCTTGACCCGACAGAATCTCGTATGAGTCGTTTGGCGTCGTGTTTGAGGAACCTGGAAGACCGTCTTGCGTAGCCGAGCATCTCTGTCGCTTTGCCTCGGAGATGAGACTTTTACATGCGTGCTCCACGATCCTCCTTCTGGACATGGTCGAACACAAGCCTATTGGATGCTTCAAGCGATGTCTTCGTATACGCTACGCTAGACGGGAAGCCAGGATCGAGAGGGAGTACAGGAGCAGGAACACAGGTAGAACAAGCAGCAAATGAATCAGGCTGGGGAGCCATGGAGGGTTATTAACAGGGGTGTTTCCCATTCTGTATACACGCATGGGGCGCATGCATGATAGCGGTCATCCCATTTCCGTCCGAACAAACCCCGCTCGGCTGACATCCCAACTCGACGTCTCTGTACCCCGAAAGTCTAACTCAACAGACATTATTCATTGGTCTTTGTATGTATCGAGTCAAAACAGCGTGAAGATGAGTACATCTCAGCGCGCACCGGGAAGTGAGTTGGCGCTCCGTGACGGGGCGCCAACAACGGGGACCCACGATTCTCGAATCGGGACCCGGAATAGGTCCGCTTCTCGAAGCTCCGGAAAAAGCGAAGACGGCCGGAAAACTCCAGGTTCAGTTAATACCCTTTGACGCTCATATTTCTCCTCAAATCTTAAGGGGAAAAAAAAACCGCGACTGACTGATCATTTCTGTGATCGTAGAACCCGGAATTCGGCGCTCTGCATCGACAAGACATCGTCCGATAACCACGATCGACTGGCGGGGCGAGCTGTGCCGTTTCTTGCGCCTGTCCACTTTGACATCGGACGAAAAGATATTCGATGCCCTTGATGATGCGCAGAAGAAGATCGACGACGCCGACCGACTCAAACATCAAATAAACGCAGAGCGAGGTCCTCCGAGGTCGCAGCTCCTGTATAGGATCTTCTGCCACAGGTCACGAGTGCAAGAAGACTTCTTCGACGAGCCGTGGACCGTGGACAGTGGTCCATGGAACGCACATCTGCGCGGAAGTCGACCTGTTAACAACCTCGACCTGTTCCTGGAACGCAACAAAGAGATTAGCATACTTGTGTTTCGAGGATACGACTGCTGCGGCAGCTCACCCCCTGTGGTCAATGGCAAGCGATCCGAGCGCGAACAGGCTTCGGCCTACGAAACATGTTTTGCGAGGGAGCATATCAGAATCATCTCGGAAGACTCTGAGAAGGCGCTGGAGGAGTTGTCCTCGGGTGCGTTGGAGGGGATCCAACACCCACACTTCGATCGAGATGAAGACAATCAGAATATCGCGTATCCGTACCTCTGGTGGTTCCACCGCCGCGAGAAAATTGACGCAACGCGAAATTCGATGGAGCCAAAGCTTCGGCAGCACATCGAGGTTCTCCACGAATACATCGAAGGCCGACTAAGGGAGGAATGGCGTGTTGTCGACGAGAAAATCTCGAGGAAAAAAATCACCGCCAAGTACCTCCAATACATATTTGTAAATGAAAAGATGACAAAACCACGAATTGGTTTGTGTGTTGGCAGCTAACGTTAGCCATAGGCACCTGAAGGTCTTCTCATATCAAAGCAACAGGGAGAAAAGGTCTCGCAGTTGACATGCGTCGCCCCCACCAGCTGGCTTCAGATTCACAAGGCCACTGTCCCCGGGTTTCACGCCTTTATAAACGGTGCCTCCTGGAAATATCATGGTGCTTTCCAGAAGCAGGAGACGTGGATATCTCTCGAAAAGCTTCCTTGCAAGACCAAAGATGAGGAGTTCAACATTAGCGATCTCATGGTCTACCCTATACAGTTTGCAGAGGAAAAGACCGTATCGCTACTTCGAGAACGGGCCAAGATGTTCTGGAAATGCCGTTACCGTAACTATGTCTCTTACAGCGGAACACACGACGACGGCATACATCTTCATGTAAGTTGCGCTAAGTTGCGCAGATTCGATGTGGCCTTATTCGTCAGAGCTTCAGCTAATCAACAATCTAGCCAAACGCCCGTTTTATGGTCGACATGGGAATTTACAGAAAAATGCATCCAAGACCCCCAGGATACCAAGACAATGATCCAGAACGAGATGACCTTGAACCGCACATGATGGAGCAGGATGACCCGCCTTTACCTGACAGCTTTTTTATGTGCCTCCCGTCTACGATGATGGGTTTCGACATGCAAAAGAAGGAATGGGGTTAGCCTCTTGCCCCTCGCCACGGTGTACGCAACTGACATCGTTCTCATAGTGACATTGGAGGTTGCATTCATGCAACAGGTCGTCTGGAATGACCAAGCCTTCGAAGACCTAGTCATTGATATCGAAACTAAAGAACTAATAAAGGCTGTGGTGACGACCCGCTTGAGAGCTGAAGAAAATACAGATCTCATTCAGGGGAAAGGAAACGGATTGTTCATCCTTCTGCATGGGTAAAAATGCCAAATCTACCTGACCAATTTTGTGCGTTATAGCGTTAACACTGGCATTTCTAGCGGTCCCGGGACCGGAAAGACACTCACTGCTGAGAGGTGAGAATCAAAATGAGAAACTCACTCCGGACCCTGAACTAACAGGCTGCAGCGTCGCTGAGATTGCCAGGAAGCCGCTTTATAGGGTTACTTGTGGTGACATCGGCACCAAGGCGGACGACGTCGAAAAGGTCCGTTTATAAAATACGTGTCAATCAGCTCAAGCGTCGAACTAACCACATTCTAGTACCTGGAGGTTGTTCTGCTTCTGGGAAGAACGTGGGGCTGTGGTAAGTCGGACGTCATGTTGAAGCATAATAGCTGTAAAGTAGTTAACTTGAATAATATCAGTGGTGCTGCTAGACGAAGCAGACGTGTTCTTGGAACAGCGAACACTTTCAAGCCTCGAGAGAAACGCACTAGTCTCAGGTATGTGTTGTCCACTTTCGAAGCTCTCGATAGGTGAGGTTGTGCTAACCGCCGTGTAGTTTTTCTTCGGGTTCTCGAATACTACGACGGTAAATAGAACCTATTTCACGCACCCATACCACTGCTGATCGTCTTTACGTATAGGAATTCTCATATTGACAAGCAACCGCGTTGGTACATTCGACGACGCCTTCAAGTCCCGCATACAGCTCAATCTACGCTACGCGAACCTGGAAAAGGACCAACGCCTGAAGATTTGGCGCAACTTCATCACGCGGTTGGAGAAGCTCGAGGATACGAGAGAGCCCGGCCTGCCCAAGCCACCACCCGGTGGGGAAACATCCGAAGAAGAATTCGGCATCAACGCAACTGAGATCCGGAGCCGGCTATCGGAGCTTGCCGAGGCGGAGCTGAACGGCAGAGAAATCCGGAATGCCATCTCGACGGCTCGACAACTGTCCCTTTACCAACAGCAGCCTCTGGGGTATGCTCATTTGCAAAGCGTCATTCAGGAGGCGAGAAAGTTCGACGTGTACCTGAAGGATGTGC
This sequence comes from Colletotrichum chlorophyti, assembly GCA_001937105.1. Classification (NCBI taxonomy): domain Eukaryota; kingdom Fungi; phylum Ascomycota; class Sordariomycetes; order Glomerellales; family Glomerellaceae; genus Colletotrichum; species Colletotrichum chlorophyti. The sequence goes on along the minus strand of MPGH01000131.1, from coordinate 175,976 downwards.
GCCATGGGTTTTCTGCGGACGAGATTCATCGCGACAACAGGGAGAGATAATCTGGACTTTCGCTGGGCATACTTTGACGCCGTCGTTTGTTTCCTTTTGGCTCATCACACATTTTTTCTTTCCCGTGTCCTCGGGTCATAGATATGTAGGACTATGTAGCTCCCTGTCCTTTGCTAGAGATTGTATCATTCACCCATGCAGCGGAAGGACTGAATGGCGCCATCTAGTGTCAATGAACCGATCATGGTGTTGACAAACATGCAAGACATCTCTAACACCTGAGAGACAACCTAGATTGTGTCAGGATGTCGGCCTTCCGAACCGGACTGGGTTCCTAATATGCAGCCAGCCTAATACGGATTCAGAATATGATGCAAGAGAACTGTATTTATAGAACTGCGCCACGACACAGCATGCCATTCCACCCTGGCGTGGTCATCACTCATTGGACACGGTCGCGGGGTTCTTCAGCCTTCAGCAAGAGTGGTTCATCCATTTCCCCAGCCATCAGCATAAGGTGTTTATCCATTTTCTCATGTCAGATTATCGCAAAAGTACCAGGCTCCGCCGTGTCTTCCTGCTTCTCTTCGACCATTTCGCGCGGAGCAAGTCTCCGTCATCAGTAGCGCCTCAGTCGTGTCACTTGTGCAATTGACGGTAAAACTCGCCCAGGCGATGATGGAAAGGTCTTTTCTGTCGTCCGACTCCCCGACGGCGGTCCCCTCGAGCGCTCCCTACGACGCCAGCCCACTTCGCAGCTTCGGGACGAGGCTGAACCGACGCCTGCACGGCGAATCGTCCCAAGGGCTCCTGGCACTCGCAATAAGCCCCACCATATCGAGGGACAACACGGCCAGCGATGAATTCCGTCAAACGATCATGTTAGCGGAGTGGGGCCGGAAGAAACAGAACCACGACACACGGCACCGCTGGTTCGTGCTTGCGCGTTCGCTTCCTCCCGATCAGGCGGGCCAAGACGATATCGAAATCGCAGTCGAAGATAGCGACCCCGAGGAGGAAGCCAGCGATAGCGAGTCTGAGGGGAGCGAGACGGATGAGGACGGCAGCGAGGAAACAGACAGTGAGACCAGCAACGGCGGCAGCGAAATGAACGACGACGGCGGCAGCGGCGCCTCTGAAACAAACGGTGCTGAGGATGAGGAATTGGAAACGGATGAGGCTAGTGACAGCGATGACTACGATGATTACAGTGACTACGAGGACGAGGATGACGAGGACAACGACGACGAGGACGAGCAAGCCCCAATGGCACAGAGTCCACCGCCCGCTCTGGGCGGCGCCGATCTACCAAACCCAAGGGGTCAGCCGATCATCCCCGTTCAACAGTTATCTCACAGGTCTGGGCGCCGGTTCATACCCTTTCCCGAAGTTCTGCAATCAGATCTGTCGATGAGGTATCTGTCGAGATCATATGTCGCGTCGTCTGCCACGTGGCTTGAGAGCCTCTCGCCTGAGGACCATGAGCACACCATGCTCGCGGCGCAAAAGATATTATTCCACTGTCCGGAGCCAACCAAGAGAGTATTGCGGAAGATTCTACAAACACAAAACCCAGAAAGGGCCGAGGCGTATATCAAGATGGGTCTGGACCCTGTGGTTCTGGTGCTCCAAATTCAAGTACTCAACGGCGTTGCGAGGAGCCTGACATCAACAAATGATGTCTGGGTGCCGCTGGATCCTGATTCAGAGTACAAGACAGGGAAAACGACCTTTCTCTTGGAATCTTTGGGTCGTTATTTGGTTGACGCTGCAACTTGCCGGTACTTTTACTATTACTCATTCCCATAATCCTAGGCCTTGACCTCTTTTCTTATATTGTTCTTGTTATTTTAGAATCATCCACATGTGCTTGGGAGCTAACAGCAAAGCAGGAAAGCCCAACTGTTTTTCTTTGCTAGGCCCAATCCTGCCACTTACCTTTTATTGCATTCTGAAGTAAACGTTGTACTAATCACGAGACAGCTGACGACGGTCTCATGTGTTAGAAGCGCCCGGCGGCCCTAGAGGGGGCTGCTGGTTATTATTGTTGTCTGCTACGCCGAGGACATCCCTGAATAGAGCAGAGGGCGCCTAGTGCTACCATCTGGCTATGGTACATTGTATCGGCTCTCTTCCAATTCCCCTCGTCTTCTAGGCCTCGAGTTGTCAGTGGTGATGTTTTTATGTTTCCGTGAAGTGCCCAATGGCTCTTGTAGCGTCCAGGTTTGGAAGAGGGTTGCTCGTAAGACTTTTGGCCGGGGGGAGGATGCATCTGGCACCGGCTAAATAGTTATGCCCGTAGGAGATATCTCAAGTAAAAGATCTTCGAGCAAACGACAGAAATAACTGACGCCTACCTAGTGCTACGCCGAGTCTTTCTCTCCCGTCCGACGCAGTCTGACATTGTAACGGCCTTGCCTCGGCGTCTCGACGGAGTGACAAGTCGCTATACACAGAATCAGCCAAGCTGTCAAGCAAAACACACATACGGTGATGCTCTGTAGCATTTTCACGCTTTACAAACATATGTGCTGAGGACTTGTGCTTTGATCAAGGACTAAACTCAGGCTGGTAAAGAGGGAGTCTGAGAAGTCATGATAGTTTACGGCTCAGGGGTTTGACCTGACCGACTGAATGAGACACACCTACTCATTAGAACCCATTTCAAAACTTGAGGTTAAGCCACTGTTACTAGAATGAGACAACGGTTTAGGGTCAAGTTGACCTTGATGCTCAACGTTGCCAGCCACCCTAGGATCTACTGTTGTGTTAGGTAACTTACATGGAGGTAAATGATATTGAGACATGACTTATACCCATTCGATTACATATTTACAGGACGGCAAACTACTACACAACTTCGTCATCTCCATTGTGAGTTTTGCATCGATGCACTGTTGGTCTCAGTCTTTGTTCTGTAATTAGCATAACCTAGTGTAGCCCTCATCTCACCGTCCACAATGCCATTCATAACACCTCCAATTTACTATTTACAAGCGTCTGGGATTCACATCTCGATTTCAACAATCCTAAGACTAACCAGTTTGAAACAGTCCACAACTCAGTAGGGCCCAAGGGCTCTAAGCCGGCGCAGATAACAATTATCGGCGCAGGGCTTGTTGTTCTGTCCTAAGCAAGGAGAATCAGAAAAAAATGTGACATACTTATGCCTAGCAACTGCAGTTGACGTGCTTTACGCCGCACGGATACTGGATGGTTGTCGAAGCGCATCAGTCGGTTGGAGTAATCGTAAACATAGCACGTGTCATTCTGCATGTATGTGTATAAGGTATTATGGAATTATATTTAGGAAGATGCATCAGTTTGGAATGCTTTTCAAGATGAACTTTTATAGTAAATGGTCTTGATGCGACTGGTATTGGACGTCTTGTGCGTCTCGTTGAAACTGCCCCTNAAAAAAAAAAAAAAAAAAAAAAAAGAAGTGAATGCAGACGCGGCGTAAAGCAGCAGGGTATCTCCAGCTCCCATCCTCAAACTTGCCCAAAACTTGTCAAAGGAACGCCGCGTGTGTTTGCTTGACCAAAAGAGCAAACAAGAAAAGCGGAGCCAATAGCAGCATGCCTTCGACTTAAAAAAAAGAAGCATAAACTCGCACATCGAATCGTGTAAACGTCGTCCTGTTCGACAATTACTCCTCTAGCACCTCACGTAATGCGTCAACGTCGACGGCGTCAGGCAATACCTTGCTAGGAGGGCCGCGACGCTGATGGGCTGCCAGGTAGGCTTGGAAACCAGGAATCGCGCCGGGCTGATTGATACCCGGAGCCCTGTGCAGATCCTTGTCCTTTTCCTTTTCCCTTTCCTTCCCGCCTCGCTTGGACGGCGTCGGCGTAGGCGTCGGTGTCGAGGCCGTTGGTAGGGGTTGAGATTGTGGACCACCCGTCCATGGTCGCCAGTTAACCCATCTACCCAAGCCGCCAGCCCCAGAATGGTGGGATTGTTGTGAAAGGGTGCTCGATGGTGATGCACTACGTACAGGAGTCGACACCATTCTCGGCATCGGAAGCCCGGCGAGGTTGTCACGGAGTAAAGCATCGCTTCGCTTGTCGCTTCCTCGCGATATCGTCGACCGTGCCGTGACACCCGTAAACACAGCGTCGGCACCACCCAAGGGGCGTAGAGTCAGTTGACTCGGGCGAACCTTCAACGTGTGGATGTCCAGGCCTCCCGCCAGGGACATGATCGATTCATGAGAAACGGCACGGTGCAAGCGTCTCCGTGGGAGCTCCTCGTCCTTGGAAAAAGAGGCGTCTGTTTCCGGTTCCGTCTCCGTCTCTGTGTGCTCTCCGTTTGGCGAGAGTAGATCTGGCACCTCTTCCAAGTTATTCTCATCCCTTTCCTCTTCGATTGTAGATGAGATGGGCCGGGATAGATGAATAGTAGGCGGCGCTGGCGAGGCCGGCGAAGCCAGGGTCAGCAGCTTCATGGGCACGGTTAAGCTGCGTGTTGATGCCTGGGATGGGCGTTTCTGATGGGACAGCTTCCATGTAGGTGATGTAGGATCCAAGCTCGTTGTCGGAGACGTGGGAATGTCAGTGTCGAGCAGCGGCCTGTCAAACATGGACAAACGGGGATTCGACTGCGGCGAGCTAGGGACGGATGACGGAGCAAACTCGGAGGGCTGCTCCGAAAAGACGGACCATCTGTTAGACGGCACAGTCGAAGTCGAACCTTTATGAGAGTGAGAAGCCAAGGCAGGGGTGACTGGAGAGGGGCTGGGTCGCCACGCCGGAGGGGGCGTGGAGGATCGCGAGACACTGGCCGGGGAGAAAGTGGCGGGGTTCAGGCTGTGCCGTTTCTTTTTGGTTTTGTTCTTCTCCGCGACGTGGTAGTGGTGGTGAATGTGAACCTCTTGGGAAATGTTTTGCGTCACTTCTCTGGGCTCCGGTCCGATTTCGGCACGTAACGTAGAAGTCGCGCTTTGCTCGTCGTCTCCAATCGGCTGGTGGCTGATCAACTGCTCCCGAAGAGCCTGGATCTCGTCGTTGGAATTGACGAGCATCTCCCGCAGCTCCGCCATGCCTAGCTGAAGGTTCGCGTTATCCTGCAGGAGATCACGCACGAAGTGTGACACGACATTGCTGGGGTTCTTGCCGCCGGTGGTGGTGAGTGACTTGGCCGCGGCAGCTCCCTTGAGGCGTCCGGCGGCAGCGTTGAGCTCCTTTTCCATCTCACGCTGGCGTTCCATGCGATTTAGAACCTCGGCGTGGCGTTCCCGTTCTTCGTCAGCCTCCTTTTCCATGCGCTCGAGCTGCTCCTGGAGGTCAGAAATGCCTCTCTCCGCCTTTCTCCAGCGCTGCATTGCGGAGCGTGCCTCGGACTCGGTGGTGATGAGGGTATTCTGCAGACGCAACTGTTCCTGCTCGAGAAGTGCAATGTGCCGCTCCATCTCCGCAGCGCGGGCGGCTGCGCCCTCGAGTCGACGCACTGCCTGGTGGGACGACAGCAGGGTGGCCTCGAGGGTCTGGATGCGGATATCGGAGTCCTGGACGGTATTGTTGAGCATCTCGAGTTGATCTAGGAGGGAGCGGTTCTCTTCGACGGTCCTCGCATTCTCGGCTTGCAGCTCGACCTTTTCGTTTTCCAGCTGCTCTATGCGACTCGTCAAGGACAGGCGGTCTCGCTCGGCGTCGGCCATGTATGCTTCATGGCGGGCAAGCAAAGCCTGGAGGGGAAGTGTCAGCGAGGTCATGTCTACATATTGAGAAGAAAACGAGCGGGATGCGTGCGAGGGGAGCGAAGGGCATGACAGGGAAGCAGAGTGTTGCGAGCTGGAACGGTGCCGGGAGTCCCCATCTTGATGCTAATGCCGGGAAATGAGTTGCTGGAATGCCCTTCGAGATGGCACTTGGGGCGTGAAGAGCGGGACAGACTGGAATGTTTCTCCAAGCCACGCCAGGGGAAGCTAGCGAGAAGAGAGACAATAGAAGAGAGAAAAAAAAAAGAGGATCGAGGAGAATGAACTAGACGAGAAAGACGAACCTTGCCTAACTTCGCGGCGGTGTGGACATCCTTCTCGACGGTTTCGAGGACGGAGGTGCTGTGTCTCAGAAAAACACAGTCTTCACGACCGCAACAGCAGCGTAGTTTTATTCCGTCGTCGACGGCAGTTTGGACAAAGTCTGTCATGTCGTCGAGTGCACGAGGTCGGGGGTCATTGGAGTTGCGGATGTCGTTGTTGACGTTGTAGGCGGTGTCGGTGTCGGTGTCTTCAGGATCTGGTTCAGGATCAGGATCTGGGCCTGAACCTAGACTCGTTGGACCTTTTCGGGTACCGATTTCTGTCATGGTTATTGCGGCGGAGGGGTCATTCTGAACGCGGGCTCGGCGGGTCGGAGGGTCGGAAGGTCGGAATGGCGACAGGGCAGAGCGGGGGGGACTTCCGCAAATGGGATTTGGGTTGTGAATATGGATCGTGGAACTCCTTTGTTCTAAATTTTATGTCTCTTGAGTTGTCCACCGGATGTGTGATGTGTTGTACTGACGCGATTGGAAGGACGTGGGAGGGGGAGGGGGGATATTGTTGTGATTTGTTTATTGCGAATCCCCCAATGTTGATGGGATGACCCAGCGGTACTCCCTGGCGGCGCGCTGATTTCGGGGCAGACTTCTCAGCTTCCGGGGGGGGTGGTAAATGATGGCGTCTCTGTGTGACTCTCTTTTTACTGGAGAAGCGTGTCCCCGGGCGCCAGGCCGGGGGGGTTGATGGTGGTGGTGACTCTCTTTGCCAGGGGATTTGCCTGCATGCAGCGCCAGTGTGTACTAGCATTGGCACCTCAGATATTGACGCTGAGGGAGATGCAGATGCAGATGCAGACAGGGGAGGGCCCAAGTCGGTGGGGGCAAACCGCAGATGCTTTGGCGAGCATGTGGTCCGAGCCGAAATGAAGCTCATATAAGAAGGAATTGAGAAGAGGATAAAAATTGTAAGCGCAGGATGGAAAGCAGGTGAGGATATGGGGGTTGTAGAAAAGGTATCAAGGCGGAAGTAAGTACAGGTTAGGAGAGACAAAGGATGTCAAAGGCTGTCGATGCAAGATAAAAGCAGGTAAGATAATGAAAGGACGTCTCAACGTTTTAGGACGGAATGGAGTTTGAGAACAGAGTTGGGACAATGAGAGAGGATGCAGAGGATTGTGGGATGGTGAGGATGCGCTGGAGACGGTGGTGCACGGCCAAAGTTGGAAACTTGGAAGCAGAGCCGAACACACAACAGGATACTTGGAAATACTTTGCTTTTGGTGGTGACGCTTGTGTCTGATCCAGGTACTCGGATGTATAGGAACAAGACACAAAAAATAGGGAAACGTTCGCGTCAATCCCAAACCAAACCAGGCAGGCGCCATCGATGGAAAGGCCCACCAATTCAGGAACAATCTCTCAACCCCACATGCCTATAGCACTACGTACAGTGAGGTAGCGTTGTAGTGTTTCTTAGCAGTACACTAGTGTTCCTTCCTTCCATTAATCCGTTTGTTATCAGCCTAGGCAGGTACGGATACCAAGGTAGCAAGGTCTTTTCTTAGACAATCGCAAGCACTTGGCCAGAGTACGTACTTGGATGAAGAAAAAAAACTTGCCCACGCTTTCCAGAGTCCGCTGTCTCACTCATTGGGCTTGGCCTTCTTGGAGTTTTCCTCGTGACGAATAACATTCGTCTGTCCCCTGCCATGATGACGACACACAGTCGCTTCTTGGTCAGAAACATCCCGTCAATGTCGATGTCTTGTGACGATAGGTCGAAGCTGTTCGTTACACAAAGCCCGGCCGCATGGTGAAGGCCAGCTCCCTCTGACACCACCGGCCACCTCAATAAGGAACGCCTCTCATCACCATGGTCAGGCACCAGACCTTCAGGGCAGACGACGGAAACGGCTTTCATCCTGTGCCCTCACCTGGACGTGTCAATCTAACATGCCGAACCCACCGGTTTACTCGTTTCTCACCGTCCTTGAAGGAACCATGGGCAAGCCGATAAGAACAGAGTATTAGAGGAGTCGGCCAAGACCGAAGAGAAAACACTCGAGATGAAGATCAGAGGCTGTGTTATCACACAAAACATGGATCACATGGTTCCCGAAACAGATTCTTAAGCATCTGAAAACGGACCATCCATGTCTGGCCCAGATGCCGATTCCATGTCAGATCGGGACGTCCCCACGAACGAATTTTCATCCTTCATTCCTTGTACCCAGGCGCGATACTGACGCGAGCGCGTCGTGAACAACAATAGAACAAATAACGGATACCAAGGTAGGCAAGCAAGCCATTTTAGGCTCTTTTCTTTTTTTTTTGTCCTTCTCTGTAGCGCATGTTTTCGGGATCCCAGACTCAACAGGACTCTCATGTCAAACTGAATAATAACACCGATCTGAACTTGGGAGCTATCCATAAATTGATTGACTAGAATTGGGATTATGTCATGCTTCCATAAAAATATATCAAAAAAGATTTCCGTCATTCTCAACAGTAAAACACCATGTAAAAACTGAGAATGCTTGTAATCATGGAAAAAGTGACTCCTCAGTAAGTCCTGCCTCTGGCCGGCATTGACCCTCCATTACTGCCGTTCCAGCGCCGTGGTCGGGTCGGCTGCGCTTCTACAGTGACCTTCAGGGGGCTCCCGACCCGCTGCAGCCCCAGCGCTGTGGATCCCCCGGCCCGGCACGCCCACGTTCGGCACTACCAACCAACGTCCAACTCTCACTGCATCTCCAATTCAGCGTCATCTCCACCAAGAGCTCGCAACACGGTCGCCTCAACCTCACCCCCAAAACTCATCCACCTCTCACCATTGGATCTCCCCGACTCCGCGCAAGCGCCCGCGGCGCAAATTATCGGGGGAAAGCAATGTCGTCCTCGCCCTCACCACCAACGACGGCAACGGCAACGGCAACGGCACCGGCACCGGACGCCAGCAAAACCGTCGTCCGCGGCGCCTCCCTTCTCATCGTCCTCCAAATCGCCTCCCGCGCCGTAACCTTCATCGCCAACCAACTCCTCCTCCGCTTCCTCACAGCCCAGCTCCTCGGCGTCTCGACCCAGCTGGAGGTCTACTACCTCTCCGTCCTCTTCTTCGCCCGGGAGAGCCTGCGCGTCGCCGTCCAGCGCCAGGAGACCTCCTCCACCGGGAGCACCCCCAAGCGCAATGAGGACCCCTCCAGGAGACACCCGGGCCGCGAGAGCCAGGCGGTCGTCAACCTGGGATACCTCGCCGTGCTTCTGGGATGCTTCGTCACCGTCGGCCTGGGATGGCTCTACCTCTCCTCCGTCGACGACTCGACGCTGAAGACGCCCAACTTCCTCCTCGCTCTCCGCCTGTACGCCCTCGCCGCCGTGCTCGAACTGCTGTCCGAGCCGTGCTTCGTCCTCATGCAGACGAGGTTGCAGTTCGGCACTCGCGCTTCCGCAGAGTCGATAGCTACGTTCCTACGCTGCGTCGTCACCTTTGGGACTGCGTCCTGGGCATCTCGCGCAGGCATCGAGTTCGGCGTGCTCCCCTTCGCCGTCGGCCAACTGTCCTACGGTGCCAGTCTGCTGCTCGTCTACCTCTGGTCCGGCTCACGCCTCTCCCGTGCCGATGGCTTCTCCCTCCTGCCCAAGAGTCTCGGCTCCGGGAACGACTACGTCGCCTCGTACTTTTATCGACCCACCGTCAGCCTGGCATCTAGCATGATGGCCCAGAGCATCGTCAAGCACGTTCTCACCCAGGGCGACACCTTCCTCGTCTCTATCCTGTCGACGCCGAGATCTCAGGGCGTCTACGCGCTAGCAAACAACTACGGCGGCCTCCTTGCCCGCCTCATCTTCCAGCCCATCGAGGAGAGCAGCCGGAGTTACTTCAGCCGCCTCCTCTCGTCCCAGGACTCCAAGACCAGCAAGCCGTCCAAGGAGGCGACTACCACGGCCAGTCAACACCTCCACACCCTGCTCAAGTTTTACGCGCTTCTCTCCGCCGTCATTGTCAGCATCGGCCCCGTCGCCGCGCCCCCGCTCCTCTCCCTGGTCGCCGGGAGGCGCTGGGCGAGCGAGGGCGCCGGCGATGTCCTCGCCGTGTACTGCTACTACATCCCTCTCCTCGCCATCAACGGCGTGGCCGAAGCCTTCGTGGCCTCTGTCGCCACCGAGGCACAGGTGCACCGTCAGTCCGCCTGGATGGGCGCGTTCTCTGTCGCCTTCGGCTCGGCGGCCTTCCTCTTCATGCGCGTCATGGACCTCGGGGCCTCGGGCCTCGTCTACGCCAACTGCATCAACATGCTTTGCCGCATTATCTGGAGTCTCGCCTTCGTCAAGTCGTACTTTGAGGGTCTCGAAACGCCGTTTGAACTTTTCTCATTGCAGCCTAACGCCGCCACTTCTATTGTCTGTTTATCGGCGCCGCACCTCATTAGGAGGGTGGCCGGGGTCGCCTCGCGAACCTCCACCTCGTTCAGGGACCTGATTGCTATCGGTTTGGCCGCCGTCCCAGTCGTGCTTTTGATGTAAGATGCGCAACTCTAACCCCCCCCCCCGATCTGGTGTATCTCGTCTAACAACCATCTAGACTCTTCGCCGAACGCAGATTCCTTCTGCAGTGTTATAACTCGGCCCGCAAATCAAAGACCGCGTAGGTACCATTAGACAAGTGGCATGAAATCATAAGGAAATTTGCCCGAAACAGGGAAAACACATCTTTTTAATCAAACGTGATCTTGGTGGCCTTCTGGGTCATGTCGACGTCCTTGAAAAAGGCACCGTAGGTGCTGTGAGTCTTCTTCTTCACGGTCGTACCGAACTTGAACAGCTCGTCGGGGACGGGCTGGTTGGCGCCCTTGAGAATGTTGATCAAACTGTTGCTTTGTGAGCAATCTGACCGGTTGGTCGACACGAGTAAGAGTGACTTACGATCCAGAATGAGCCTTGTCGTGCTCGGTGAAGAGGGTAATAGCCTCACCGGTTTTACCAGCACGGCCGGTACGTCCAATTCTGTGGACGTAGTCCTCAATAGTCAGGGGGAACTGGGCTCGGTTAGCTCCATGAACTCGAAACGTGACCCGATGTGAAGCTTACAGTGACATTGATGACGAGCTTCACCTCGGGGATGTCCAAACCACGGGCGGCAACATCCGTAGCGACCAGAACGGGCGTGGTACCGGCCTTGAACGCCTCCAAACTGCGAGTGCGCTGCTCTTGACGGAGATCACCGTGGATGCCACCAACGCGGATGCCGCGCTGCTGGAGGAACTGCTCAACACGCGTGGCCTCCTTCTTGTACAGGCAGAAGACGAGAATACGGTCGTCCTTCTTCGCACCTGTCTGGTACTGCTTCAGCAGCTGCAGCAGCCTCTGCTCCTTACCCCTGGGGTCGACGACCTCGACGCGCTGCGTGATGCGCGTGTTGGCCTGCAGCTCGACGGAGCCGCTGGCCGTCTCCTTGCCGCTGGAGCCGATGGTGATCTTGATGGGGTCGACCATGAAGGACTCGGCGAGCTTGCGCACGGACGCGGGCCAGGTGGCGGTAAACATGACGGTCTGGCGCTCCTCGCGCGGCGGCATGCTGCCGAGGATGGCCTTGATGTCCTCCTCGAAGCCCTTGTCCAGCATGCGGTCTGCCTCGTCGAGGACGGCGAACTTTGTCTGCGACAGGTCAATGGTGCCGTCGGCCATGAAGTCCTTGAGACGGCCGGGCGTCGCGACGATGACGTCGGCGCCAGAGCCGCGACGCAGCTGGGCGCGCTGGTCGTCCTTGGAGGCGCCGCCGTAGATGCACACGCAACGGAGGCCGACGAGGGAGGCAACGTGCTCAAGCTGCTCCTGCGTTTGCATGGCCAGCTCGCGCGTCGGGGAGACGACAACGGCCTTGATGCCACGCTTCTTGATCTGAGAGATGGCCTCGACGAGGGGCAGGGCGAAGGCCATGGTCTTGCCGGAGCCCGTCTCAGCGACACCAATGGCGTCCCTGCGGGAGAGGGTAAAGGGCCAGGAGGCGGACTGGATGGGCGTCGGCTTCTTGTAGGCGGTGAAGGGGTTCTTCTTGATGAGCTCCGTCTTAGGCAGATAGGAGAACTCGAGGATCGGGCGAAGGTGGGCGACCTTGTCAATGGGGTCGGTGACTGTGATGTTCTCAGTAGTCAGGAAGGCGTCGATATCGGACTGGGGGAGGGCCGTCAGGGCGGCGGCCTGCTCGTAGTTGCCCGAAGCGGAAACGGGAGCGGGAGTGTCATTGCTCTCAGCCTTCTTCTCCTTCTTCTCCTTTTTCTCCTTCTTCTCCTTCTTTTGCCTCTTCTTCTCGGCCTTGTCCTCGTCCTCGTCCTTGGCCTCAGCCTCGACGGTGGACTCGGCGGCCTTCTTCTCTTTCTTTTCCTTCTTTTCCTTCTTGCGTTCCTTCTTCTCCTTCTTTTCCTTCTTCTTCTGCTTCTTCAGCGCAGCCGCCTCGTCGCTGTCGACGTCGCCGCCCTCGGGGAGGTCCTTGACCTTTTGCTTCTTGACGGGAACGGCGTTCTCGGCCTCGCTATCGGCGAGTGAATGTTTTGTAGCGGCCATTTTGGATAGTTGGTATTTGCAGTCGGGAGAGTATTACGGCGCTGCGACGGAGAACTTGCAACGCTTTGGAAAGAAAGAGAGTCCCGGGAAGGCAAAAGCGGACTCGAGGGCGACGGGATTGTCCAGTCGCATCGGTTGCGAAAAGAAAAGAATAAAAAAAAAAACTTGCTTATCGATAGGCGATAACGAACTTTTTGGTGGGATGGCGAAGATAAAGATAAGAAACCACAGGGACCTGCGCTAAGCTTCTTCCAACCGGGTATCCACCCCCGCTGGGCCGACCCCCGTTCCTCCGGTTCCCTGATCGGTCTCCACGTCCCCCGCCCGCCTCTCACTTTCACCCGCTTCCCAGCCCAAATCCCTCACCAGCCCCCCTCATTGCCAGGTGCTGCTCTTGCGTGGAAACGTCCTTTGCCCTTCTGCTCGCGATGTCGCCTCTGATCCGCATAATCCTTTGAATTTTCAAGGTGCTCCAGGCCGGCTTGGCGTCTATCAGACCTCGTTCGGGACACGATGGGAAAAGGTTTGGTTAGCTTGTTCGGTTAGGATTGTGAATCGAGATGAAGACTCCTCATGTTGCTCAAATCGCTGTGTTCAACCCACTCCAGTGACACCTCACACCGAGAGGTTGTGTCAACCCTTTGAAACCCGAGAATGAACTTGGCTACGACCATGGAACGACCCATCGCCTCGTCAAGCGCAAGCAAGCCCGAACAATGCGGCACACCCTTTTCGCTCCCGCGCCGGATGGGAACATGAGGATTCCGACCCTCGAGAGGCCATTAGGGCGAGACTCGGACGTAAGCCAATAGTGCGCTAGCCGTCAGCAAGGCGGCCCAACCCTGCAGCGGGAGCTACCTTGCCCTTTCGTCAACAACTGCAGATATCTACCTTCGAGGCATTTCTGCAGCGAAGGACATACCAGATCTGTATGTCCAACCCTGTTCCTGCCGACCAATGGGGTTGCTGGCGACCGCTGTTTACCACAAGGAGCGACCATCGACCCCCCTTGCAATGGACCGCCCGTTCAGGGTCCAGCCATTGGCGATGTCCCCCCGTCACACTGCTGACTGCGCAACCTCGACCCTTGTTTCTGCTGCTTCTTGCGACGGGCGGCACACGTTGCGTGTCGATGCTGGCAATGCGCCGCCCCGCGGGGGAGGAGAAGAGAGGGAGCGGGAGCGGGAGGGGGAGGGGGAGGGATATAAGGTAGGTGTTGGCGGTCCTCCCGCCGTGGGACGTTGAGGTCTCAGCGTCGACGTAGCAGTCATCGTTCGCCGGTTTCCACTTCATCAAGATCCACTTCCCTCCATCATGAGCTGCCAGGTGGAGGGCAAACCCGAGCTCTACGGGCTGGGCATCCGAGTCACATTCTACATCCAATGGTTCGGCGCTATCGCCGTGGAGTATCTCGAGGTGGCCGACCTGCCCGACATACGCCTCATCGGCCTGCTGTTCTCGGCCGCCGCTTTCCTCGGCCTCATCATCCAGTCTTCCATGACGACTCTCCAGCCCGTTGACACGTATATTGTCCTCCTGCTGGCCATGGGCATCTACATCTTCCTCGTCCCGCTTTACGTCTGGAAGGCCCTGACCTGCTTCAACCCCCACTGGAATCCCTTCCGATGGTCCAAAGAGACGCCGACGCCCGCGTTCAAGGTGCTCAACTTTACGCTTCTCCTAGCCATCACGTCTTTCGCCGTGTGGTACTGGTGTGCCTATGTGCCGGAGAACGCCTGTTCGACAGACCAGTACGGGTTTTTCTTCAGCCGCGTCAGCCTGGCGAACAAGCCGTTCATCGCCTTCAACGCCATCATGTACTTGGTCATCCTGCTGGTCTGTTTCGTCATCCTGTTGCTGAAGGTCGGCTGGGAAGTACCCTTTTGGCGGGGAAAGAAGAAGAAGAGGAGAACCAAGTAAGTTCTGGCTTGGAAATAGTGTCGCACTGCGTAAGTGGTTCTGCAGAACTAACACAGACTGCTCGCTAGGAAAATGCATGTCATGTTGGTCAAGGAGCTCAAGACGCTGAGCAACGTCGCCGTCGCCGCGACGCTCACCGCCGCCATCGAGCTGGTCGTCTCGTGGAATGACGTACCGGATGTGAACTACGTCTCAGGCGTTGCGCAGCTTCTGCCTCTGCTCGTGAGCGCCGGGTTCCTGGTGCGGATTCTCTTCTTGCACTTTGCGGGAGTTAGCGACGGCTCCGATTCTTCTGAGGAGGATAGTGATGAGGGGTCGCACAGTTACATGACAGAGTCCCAGGGTGGTTTGCCTCGACCGCCGCCTGTCCATCCGCGTTAGGAGGGGTTTCGGTGCGGAAGTGGCGGAGGTTGATTTCGTTTCCGCGTAGAACATACATTGGTAGAATTTGAGTTGCTGAACCCCGTTTTACATTTGGGAACGGCTCTCCCTATGATTCACTGTGGACCAGTCTTTCCGGCGCTGGGTTGAAGTTTGCGAGGCCTGGGTGGATAGGACGGATCAATCAAGGGAGTTACTGAAGTTGACTCGGTGATCAATATCCCCTTGATGCTCTGCGAAACCAACGTAAAGGCGGAGCCCTAAGCCTACAATACATGACTGTGGACGAAAACGGTTTATGGGCCGGACTGTCGATGTGAAGCATTCCGTAGAAGCCTTACGCTCGGTAATTGATGTCTTCAGAAGTAATGGGAAAATGAGCCTTGCACTGAATCCGCACCGGCTGCTCGTAGACAACGAGGGGTGGGCTATCCCGTAGAAAAGTTGCGGTCAAAGGGCATGAGATTCGTGCTCAAGATGGAATAGGTAGACGACATCCAGCCCATTTCATGGGTACCCTCAGGCAAACCGACGAGACTAAGAATGCAGAAGAAGTTATTTTCCCCATCGGAGGATGAAATAAATGAGAACAGTTAAATTATTATGCGTACATATTATCAAGGCATTCGCTTGATGCGACTGAAACGGAGTGTGGTCGAAGGGACCCGAAATGATATCCTCTATCCATCATACAAAAGACTTGTCTCCCACACATCCCCTCTATCATCCAACGTGAACTTGGCCTTCCTGGGCAGGAGTCACAATCAAACAAGACAAAAAGCTCCTCTCCATAACCTCCGAATGCCGAACGCCCCGTCATGCAACCCCCATTACGCCCCGAACCTTGGTCATCCAACTAGGGACAGTCGTAATCCTGCCCATCTCCTCAACGGTCTCGTCCCAGAGCACCCTCTGCAATTGCAGTCCATCTTCGGAACCGATAAACCCCTCTGGCCTGTCAAGAACGTCAGTCAGTCCACATCGACTCCCGAGCATAGCACGATGTCAACTTACTCCCAAATCTCCATGTCACCGAGCTGCTTCCCGTGCGTCTCCTCGCCCGCAACGGCAGCCGCGTGCGCGCCGATCCACGCCGCCTCCTCCGTCGACCGCGCCCTCAGAGCCTTGAACATATCCACGGCCACACGGAAGGGAAACGGGACGACATCGCTCAGGCTCGTGTTCACCATCCCGGGACAGAACGCGTTGACGATGACCCTGCCCGGGGTGTAGTGCCTTGCCAGCTCCCGCAGGAACAGGAACCCCAACACCTTGCTGTCCGCATACCGAACCAGGCCGTGGAACCCCTCTTTGGAGTCCAGGTACCCGAGGACAGAATTCTCCGTCGCCTTACTCGCCAGCTTGGTGTCGCCAATTGCGCGGCTTCCCGTCCACGTCACCCTCCCAGGCGTACCGCCCTCGCGCGCCGTGGCTTCTAGCAAGGGGAGGAGTTCCATCATCAGGAGCACGTTGGACAGGTAGTTCACCTGCACGGCAACCTCGTGACCCGTCTCCGCGACCCGGCGTCTCAGCTCCGCGACGCCGGCGTTGAGCATCAGGAGGTGCAACCCCGTGTGCCGCGCGCGGAAAGCCTCCGCAAAGGCCTTGACGCTGTCGTAGGACTCCGCGTCCAGCGCCATGACCTCGACGACGGCCTCTGGGTTCGCAGCGCGGACGGCTGGGTCGGCGAGGAGGTCGTGCTTCACGAGGCCCCCTTTGTCGAGGTTGCGAACGGCGAGGATGACGGGGGAGGCGCGGAGGAGCAGGAGCTGTTTTGCGAGGGCGAGACCGATGCCGGATGTTGCGCCTGTCACTATTGCGGTTTGACCTGAGAGGTCGAGGTCTCTTGGGAGGCGGGTGACTGGGGGTTGGAAGAAAGGCATGTTTTGGCTTGATTTCAGGGGGGGATATCTTGAGATAGTTAATTATGGCGAGCTGCTCTTCTTCTGGTAGTTGTTTTTCTTTCCAAGTGTTTACATCCGATGTTCGTCGTGCTTATAAGCAAATGCCCGAACTCCCTTTGATCTCCCCCTTCCTAACGTCAATTCCGCTGGCGTCACTGTCGCGGCAACGAAAGTCCGCCATCGTGAGTGTGGCTTGCGCGATGCTGTTGGCAGTCAACATCGATGTTTGGCGGAGTTGGTAATCCTTGTTCAACAGATCAATTTGTCAGTGTTCGGATTTCCATGCATCATCAGCAGGAAACGCGATTACGTATATGACTGCGTCGTGCTGAGGCGGAGGGAGGGAGCAGGTCGAGAAAATGAACCAAAAGTCTCCGAAGACTCGCCGAAGCCCGACTGGTCGGCGGCTTTTCCAGGTCTTTTCCGGCTCACCAGCCGAGGAAAAGAGTCACCACCCGCTGATTGGCATGAGAGGGTGACTCAGCATTCATTCAACCGGAGGAAACAGGCCTAAGATTGATAAGGACTGCGACGTGTCTGCACTCTGACGCCCGACCGAATCAAACGGACCATCTTGGTCTGGTCGGTTCTGCGCATAGATAGCGAACAGGTTGAATCCTTGGAAGATGTGATCCCGAGGCCATCCTCGCCCCGCACCTCCGAGTCTCGTGGGCTGGCTTCGTCGATCCGAACTTGCATCCCACTCAGTCACTTCTCGGTTCAATCCCCGAACCCATCATACTCCGTCATCATATGTTGGCCGACAGCACGGTTAATGATTTTGTGTTGCATTCTTTGTCCCTGAGGTTCGCTAATAAGCTGGCCACAAACTGTTTGGTATTTCAACACTTGACGTACACAACCCTGCCCCTCAAGCCTATAGCATCTCGTAAAACGTAGAGATAGAAAACAAAAGAGGCCTATCTTGCGGCAGCGTCAGCCTCCGTACCTCGGTAGTCGTCGCGGTCGCAGTTGGGAGCCTCATTCCATACAAGCCCTGCAGATACCTATTTCCTTCCCAAAAACTCCGGTTATTTTATGAAAATTTTGTTGGTTTTGACGAAAGAAAGCTTCGTCTGGGCAAGAGTTTGCCCCCCTCACACGGCCTCACCAACTTGCGGCCTCCCTGCATCTCACACCTCCCCCCTTAAGCCGAACTCCGGTAGTACTTTAGACGGACTGAAACAAAATTAACGGACTCCCTTTATGCGGAAGCAGCAGCGGACTCGGTCTTGGCCTCGGTGCCGGCAAGGTTGGTGGGCTTCGCGTTGGGGTTCTTGGTGTAGTAGTCGGAGATGGCGGCCTTGATGGCATCCTCGGCAAGCATGCTGCAGTGCAGCTATCATGGTGTGTCAGTAAGTTGCGTGAAATCTGTAACAGGGGAGAGCGTACCTTGACGGGAGGAAGTTTGAGCTCCTGGGCGATCTCGGTGTTCTTGACTCGGCTAGCCTGCTCAAGACTTATCCGGCATGTCAGTATTAGTGAAACCATACGTGGAAGAAGCAGGTAACTCACGTCATGCCGCGGACGAGCTCAGTGAGGTAGCTGGAGGAGGCGATGGCGGAGCCGCAGCCAAAGGTCTTGAACTTGACGTCGGAAATGGTGTTGGTCTTGGGGTCGACACGAATGTTAAGCCTGTGATAGCTGGTCAGCAACTATCCTAAATTGCCAAACCGCCGGCATCACCGTTGCTTGTTCGCTTTCTGGTTCATCATATGCGGCCGAGTATGAGCCCACATTGCAAAGCCATAAACCAGGCCACACCAGTCCAGCAACCGAACAACAACACAGTGACACAGCGATATTGGGGCTATGGTTGTCGAGGTTTGTGTCTTACTTCATGACGTCGCCGCAGGCGGGAGCACCGACGAGTCCCTGGCCGACATCCTGATCGCCCTTGGGCATGGAACCGACATTGCGAGGGCGGGAGTAGCTGTTCGCCGACAGTTAGTTCCTTCATCCACAAGCAACCCAACCGGAGTGACTTACTGGTCAAGGACCTTCTCGTGGTATGCTCTGGTCGCGCCGACAGAAACAGCAGGGGCGAGTTGGCGGGCGGGAACGACAGACGGGCGGACGGAGGTGGTGAGGACCCTACGAGAGGCGACGCGGAGCGATCTGGAGAACATTTTGATGGGATGCGGTATCGTGGATGTGGTGGTTTTCACTCGGAGTACAGTGATTTGGTATCGGGGTTGGAAGAGTTGTGGCGGATGTTTTTGAAATCGCAAAAGTCGATTTAGGGTATCTTTGATGAGTTGGAGTGGAAAGGTTGACGAAAGGTGGTCGATATAAGAGTTTGTATCTGAAGTAAAGGGTCGGATGCTGAGGAAAGCAGAAGAGGAGGCGAAGTTTCCAGTGGATTGAAATTGTTCGGGGGGGCCCAGATGGATGCGGGACTTGTGACGGAGAAGGGATGGCGATCTCGGTGGTAGATTCGCTGTGCACCAGTAGAGGAGGGGGAGATGGGCCAATCAAAGCTTTCAATGACCATGCATTAAGTCATGGAAGAAGCTCGCTTGGCTCGGCGCCTCGGAGAAGACATTTTCTTTCGTCCGCCAATGTCCTCCACCAGTGCAGGTGGCCGAGGTGAAGGTCCCCTACCCAGTTCTGGTCTTACCTAATACGGTGTTCTAGCTCTGTTATCTGATCCGTCAGCTGGCCTTATCATCGCCTCTGATTGGCCGGGGAAGGGCACGTTTCCTCGGCTAATCGTCCAGAGTGCGCCTCCCGGCATCTGTTAACCGCTGTCTCTCGCTGGACCCCATACAGCCAGCAGCTCCCACCAGCTGGCGGGGCGATACTTGCAGCTGCGGTGGGGGCTTGCCGGGACGTCAAATATTTGTCATTTTATCTTTCTCGCTTGTCGACGAAAGAGATGCAATCTGATTAGATATGCATGCCTCATCCGGCGTCGCAGTCTCTGTTTTGCATTCTTTTTGCATATCCGTTCTGTTTCCACTACAAGTCCGGGGAAGATGCTTAAATTCATGTCCGAGAGATTATGCATATAAACGGAAGAGGCTCGGTAGATCCATCAACTACGCAATCTCGGAAGCACGAGGAGTGCTGTTGCACTGTGTGCCTCACGCTTCGAATGTGAAGGGGCCCCCGTCTACAGGTAGTTGTAGGGCAGATGGGCAGATACCTGAGGTACCCTGCTATGATGTAAGCTCCAGAGCTGTCCAAGTAACTTTAGAGTTCAACGACGCATTGGTCCTCGCTGTAGATTGCCCCTTCACAACCTACTACCTCAGGTACTGGAAGGTCGAGTTACCTCACTGTGCCCGCCTTGACCTTCCCTAACAAGTCTTCCATCGCGGGGCAACAGCCAACACTTTTACTTGCACACTACGTAGTACCTTCCCCCATCCGCCAATAGGCACTTCTTCTTTGCCTGAGCTTCACCACTTTCTCGTTCCTCACCTTGGTACATTACTTTGCCCCTCCTTCGCCAACGTCGGCCGTTTTTGTTTGCTGACCGAGAACGAGGCTGAACCTGCGTGCATTCAAATACGCCACCGCTTCCACCTCGTTTCCCTGTCGGAACACCTCCCACAGTCGACAAGCATATCCGGACTGACGACTTCACGATACCCACTCAACTCCAACCATGGCTTGCCCCCATCTCGAGTCTATAGCTTCGGGTAAGCTTCCCCCTTGGTCGTTTCGGCTTCGGTTGTCCATCTTGTCCATTCTGGAGCTTCATGCTAAACTTTCACAGCTCTGCAGCCGCCCGCCCCATTCCACTCTGTCTACCGGGAAGACTGCACTCAGTGCTTCGATTCTATTGTGAGGACTTCTTCTACACAGTATCTTATCCGGCCTGGGTAGGATGCCAGCTAATCCCCATCATGCAGGATGACCCTGCCGGCGTCGACGTCTGCCTCCAGTGCTTCAACGGCGGTTGCGCTGGCGACCGGAACCATGCGCAACTGCACCGACAGCTTTGGAGCCACCCCCTTGTTCTCAACATCCGCCGCACTCGCAAGGTTGTCGTACGGGATGAGCCCCCCTTGAAGATGTCCAAGCTGGCCATCGCCGCCGAGACCGACGAAGACCGATACGATACCACAACCACTGTAAAGTGCCTCGAATGCAATATTGACCTTGACAAGACGACCGACAAGCTCGCCCCCATCGTCGACGGCATCCTGAAGGCCAACACCTTCTCGCGAAAGGAGGAGGTCAGGGCTTGGGAGCAGGAGTTGACCAGCTGCGAGCACATCCTCCTCATGCAACAAACCGAACCGCGAACTATTCAGTCTGGTGATCTCGGACACTGCTCCGCTTGCGACTTGCACGAGAACCTGTGGCTGTGTTTGGAGTGTGGGAACCTGGGTTGCGGACGGAAGCAGATGGGTGGTGTCGACGGCAACTCTCACGCACTCGCTCATTCCACCGGGTCTGGCCACGGCGTTGCCGTCAAGCTGGGATCCATCACCCCCGAGGGTACGGCCGACGTCTACTGCTATAAGTGCGACGAGGAGCGGATCGATGGAGATCTCGGCCAGCACTTGGGCCACTGGGGCATCATCCTGGCGAACCAGCAGAAGACGGAGAAGAGCTTGACCGAGATGCAGATCGAACAGAACCTGCGCTGGGACTTTAGCATGACCACAGAGGACGGCAAGGAACTGAAGCCCCTGTTCGGTGCTGGCTTGACGGGTCTCAAGAATCTCGGCAACAGCTGTTATCTGGCTAGCATCGTCCAGTGTCTTTTCGACACCGCCGCCTTCAAGAACAGATACTACCTCCCCGATCGTGATCTCCCCGTTGTCCAGGAGCCCGCCGCAGACCTGGAAACTCAGCTCCGCAAGATTGCCGATGGTCTCGTCTCCGGGCGTTACTCCAAGGCCGACTCGGACGTGGTTGCCTCCGAGCATTCTTCTGAGATTCCTCACCAGAAGGGTCTGGCCCCCGCCATGCTGAAGCACTTGATTGGAAGGGGCCATGCTGAGTTCTCAACCATGCGACAGCAGGATGCATTTGAGTTTCTGCAGCACATCTTCAAGCTTGTCACCCGCTCTCAGCACCCGCCCGACCTCGGCGACCCCACGCACCCGTTCCGATTCGTTCTCGAACAGCGATTACAGTGTTTGGGATGTAAGAAGGTGCGGTACACGACTAATGAGCAGGACAACATCTTCATCGATGTCCCACTGGAGAAGGAACCCGCTGCCGAAGGTGCCGAGACGCAGGCAGACGCCTATAAGGCAGTGGCTCTCAAGGAGTGCCTTGACAACTTCACCGCCGAGGAGGTGGTCGAGCTAACTTGCTCTGCATGCGGCAGCAAGGATGGCTACACGAAGCGCTCCCTGTTCAAGACTCTCCCCGAGAATCTCGTTGTCAACGCTAGAAAGATGGCTGTCATCAACTGGGTACCAGTCAAGATTGACGTGCCCGTCATTGTGCCCGACGAACCGTTCCTGCTCGACGATTACCTCTCCAAGGGTCTGCAGCCGTCGGAGGAGACCCTGCCCGAGGAGGCGGGGAGCAGCACCCCGGCGTTTGTCGCTAACCCGGAAGCTGTCGCCCAGCTGCAGGCTATGGGATTTGGCGCCAACCGGTGCGATCGAGCCCTGCATGCTACTGGCAACTCGGATGCCAACGCGGCCATGGAGTGGCTTTTCTCGCATATGGAAGACCCTGACATTGACGAGCCCCTGGTGTTGAGCAGTGGGGCTGCAGCCGGAGGAGCCTCGGCGGACCCTGAGAAGATTGAGATGCTGGGAGCTATGGGCTTTTCTGTGCCTCAGGCGAAGAAAGCCCTGCGGGAGACTGGCGGTGACGTCGAGCGGGCTGTAGAGTGGCTCTTCAGCCACCCGGAAGACCAGGGCATCTTTGACGACGAGGAGGCACCGGCCAACAGATCGGACTCTGCTGCCCCTAAGGGCGAGGCAGGAAGCGCGGCGACTCCTGCGAAATACCAGCTCCAGTCCATTGCCTGCCACAAGGGAACAAGCATTCATGCTGGGTACGATTTCAGTTGGCTCTCGCAAGGTAAACATGCTAATGATGACATAGTCACTACGTCGCCTTCATCCGCAAGGAGGTTAACGGTAGCCCAACTTGGGTTCTTTTCAACGACGAGAAGGTTGTCGAGGCGGGCGAGATTGAGGAAATGCGAAAGTTCGCCTACGTGTACTTCTTCAAGCGTGTTTAGGGTGGTTGGTGCAAAGGCGTTTTGGATTGAGGACTAACGACGAAAATTTTGCCATGCATAGACCTGCGCGGCTCATGACTGGAGGGGGGGGTTGCAAAAGACGGGGTTGCAATGAGATTAACAAATGGGGACAACATCACGAGATAGCATGGAAAGGCGGCGGTAGGGACGGCGGACAGTGCTGATTTGTGGTTGAAGACGAGAGGAACATGCATAACACGGTGCAGAGAAAAGAAAAGAAGGGGGAACTCAGGCCGCAGAGCCAGAAGTTATTCAAGACGTTTGCTTTTTGACATTACAACTCATTGCATTTCTTCTGCCATGATGGAGAACCATGAGATCACTTTAACCTCTCAACGCCTGGACGCCGTAATCCCAGCCTAACGGATGTGTGCTCTTGCATTAGGGGCTTCCCCTTCGCGCCGGAAGGGAACAGGGCAACACAAACAAAACCATCGTACATTTCCTTATTTTCTCATTCTNGGGGGGGGGGGGGGACTATTCGGCTAGACGGTAACTGACGAGGGTATCGACGCGGTGGTTGCTCGTACTGAAGCCGCGAAGCTGAACGCGCTCGCCGTTGGCGATCTCCTTGGCGTCGCTGTCGCCCCACTCGACGGGGACCTCGGAGTCGGCGTCGGCGTAGACGAGGACGTTGAAGGTGCAGTCGCCATTCAGCTGGGGCAGGAAGGTGACGGAGGCGGTGATCTGGCGGAAGATGGCAGCGATCTCGTCCTGGATCTCCTTCTCTGTCTTTTCGGGGCCGGTGTCGGCGGCGGCGGCGGCAGGGTCGGAGGATGCGTTTTCTTGGTCTGTCGGCGTCGACTTGGAGGACGGCTTGGAAGAGGAGGAGGATTTTGACTTGGAGGGCTTGGTGTTAAAGATTTGGACGTCGAATTGCCACCGCTCGACGTGTTCGCCCGTGTCCTTGTCCGTGATGACGATGACGAGCTTGGAGATTTTGCCGCGGAGCATCCAGCGGTCTAGTTGCGACATGATCTTCTTGATGTAGGCTCTGACCTGGTCATCTGACGAGACTGGTGGGGGTGGGTTGGGCTTGTCAGTTCTGGGATCGCCTGCGGTCGAAGGGTAGGGTGTGTGGGAGGTGGTTGTTGTTNAGGGAGACGACAATTGAGAACGTACGCGCTAAAGTCTTCTGCGGGATATACCCCTCGTTGGAAGCTGTAGAGAAGAAATAGTGTTAGGTTGCGTCATGCGGCATCGTCGCACGGGGGCGGAACCGAGAATAGAGGATCGTACAGAATGGTGTGGATGGAGTATTGGAACTGAAGGTCATGATGGTTAGCTTGATGCATCAAAGGTCGACGAAGGCAAAAGGGGGGGTGAGGGGGGTTCACTGACGAACTCGGCGACGAGCTTTGCGCTGCCCTTGAGGGCAAGCTTGTGCACCTTGGACTTGTCTGTCTTGTCGGCCTTGTCGGCCTTGACCTTGTCTGCGGATTTCGAGGGAGGCATCGTAATGGGTGTATGTGTGCGCGTGTGTGGCTCGCAATACAGTGTTACTCTGGTTCGAAAGGGCGTCGGTCGGGCGGGTTGTGTGGTGAGGTTGGCGACGGTCAGGGTGCTGCTGTAGGGGGGATGATTTTGTGTCGGTTTGTTTACTTTGGGAGCTAGGATGGATTGATTTTTGGGTTTTGGTTGCGGGGTGATTTGAGGTGCGGCTGTTTGCCCCGCCACCCGGGCCGACAGGGGAAAGACCCCTTGACCTGGCAGCTGCGCAGCCCCCCGGGGGACCATCGGACTCCACCCCCCCGGCAGTGCCGCCGTGATGAGGGTCAGTGCGGCCCGTTCTTCTCATCCCGCCCCGTCTTCAATTTCGGCGACATCATACTGAAAGCCAGGAAAGTCGAAAACGATATCTTCTAGCACCCTCACGTGTCACATCTCTCCTTGCGATTCAGTCTTCGAGTTGTCCGTATCAGCCGTTGCAGCGCGTCCAAAGAATGCCGTTGAATGCAATGATCAGCGAGCAGGTGGTCGCTTTCGTTTAATGCTTCGCCTGAGATTTCTGTGCTGCTATTTCATACGTCGGTAGTAGCGTGAGATCTAACATCACAATCTTCATCATGGCTTAGACTCTCCAGCTGGGAGGGACATAACACCGGCGAAGAAAAAGACCGAGCACGGCACTCGTCGTGCCCTTCTTAGCAATAACCGGCCGGCCAAGTTCCAGCTTGCCCTCGGGAGGCACATGGACAACTCTGTTACTGGTTCATTTTCACGGCCTCTTTAAGGAGATTACGAGGCCTACTCCTGTGGAGGCAACCGCCGGATTTTGGGGGTTGTCGAAGAAATTCCCCTCTTTCAGACAATCGAACAACATGCAGAGACCCGGATGGGACCTTTGCTCTAAGTAGACAAGCTGAGTTGCTCCGAACATTGTGTGGTCGTCCGATCTAAGCTTTGTCATCGCCACAATACGCAAGGCTATGATAGAGGAATGACGGTTTGCAGGATACCAAACTGCCAGTGCAGAAGAATGAGATTTGTTTTGGGGTCAAACAAGAAGCATCTCCGGCGCGAGTGCGTGGTCTTTCAACGTCGGTCAGAATTGCAGTTCTCACTCCCATCCTGGCCATGCTACGTGCTCTGTGCTACAATAGGCTGAGAACTGGTGAAAAGAGCCCCTTTACGGCTTCTACCTGTACAACGCAGAAATATTGCACTGATATACAGGTTCGCGATCGATGCGACTGGCGAGAGACGATGTGAGGTCACATGGCATAGTTTGTGCATGAGAATTATACAGATCTATTTCAGCTTGCGGTATCGGAAGCTGGCAAACTACAGGCTCGTCTCTGATAGAGATGCATCATTCAGAGGCAACACGTTCCCTGTCCCAAACTCCCGTCGTGAAAATCACCCTTTCCTCGCAGCGAGTTCGTCGATGCCGGACGCCGTCCTCGACGCCTGAACCGAAGGGGGAGAATCATTATCATTAGGTATCATGGAATGATGACGAACGGAAAAGGAAAGAAGAAGAAGAGCAGGAATTCTGTGTCGAAATCAGTCCATACAGGGCCCCGAGGGCGCGTGAATGCCATGGAAACCAATCCCAACCGGAAAATCGCACTCGGCTCTACCCAGCTCTTTCATCGTCTTGGCGTCCAAGCAGAGAAGGTAACTCGTCTGCGCGGTGCCATCCAGTACAACGCTCAAAATCACGCCGTCGTCTTCGGCTGGCTCGTTGCCATCGTTCTCAGACGAAGGCCGCGGTACGAAGATGGGTTCCCCTGGAGTGTGCGCCCGCGGACATTCCCACATGAGCGCCTCGCGCGTGTCCGCGTCCGTCTTGACGATCGTATCGAGAAGGGTACTGAGGCCGCGGTCTGAGAGGCTGTAGACGTAGCGATGGCGGCGGGTGAGATAGGCCGGGTTAATGGTCGGGAGCTCGCCGGCGTGCGGTGCCGGGATGGAGACGAGAAGTTCCGGCTCGACGGTGGTAGTCGACTTGGAACTGTCCGATGGAATTCGGAACTTGTATCTCTTAAGGCTCGCGTAGCTGTTCTTGAGACGGTCGTTCTCCGTCCAGAACTTGTTGGCCGCGTCATTCCTATTGAGTAGAACGTCATAGTAGAGGTTATAGAGAATATCAAGATTCTGGTAGCCCGAGATCTCACAGAAGACGTCGAGTCCCGAGCCGTCGTCCGCCGGCTCCTCAAAGGCGTTGGTGGAGTGAAAGAAGAAACCCGCGGGCGTCTCGAACGACGCGACGACGCCCTTTCCATGGTGGCGGTCGACGAAGTACCACTTGGTGCGGTTGGCGGCGTCAAAGGGGACGATGGCGTCGAGGATGTTTCGCTCCCAGGGGACTTTGAGACCACTGTATCCCAGGTGAGACGAGGGTATACACAGCACAACGAAGCTCTTTGTGAGGAAGAAGCTGTGAATGTAGGCCGGTTTGGCCTCGGAAATGGTCGCTAGGATCTCAGTCTCTCCGGTCGCAGCGCTGACGCGGAAGACGCGGTAGGAGGGCCGCATCGCAAAAGCCAGGTTGAAATTATACATGTCGCCGTTTTCGGGGTCCCTCTGGGCGTGAGCGCTCGACACGGGGCCAGACAGGTCCGGGTGCAACTCGGTCTGGTTAGCGATGCCCACGGGCTCGAGAGTGTCGGGGTTGATCTCGAGGAGAGGGCTGGAGTCGGTCGAGAGCCAGACGCTGCGGACGCCATTGCGGTGGCCCGGTCCGGCGGGACCCTGGCCCTTCTCATCCAGCATTTTGTCGTATCCGGGGACGTTGGCGTTGACGGCGACGCAGATGTTGGGATGGGTTCCCTTGGCGAAGACACCCATGAACTTGCCAAAAATGCCGATACAGGGATCTGCCTTTTGGCCAAAGGTGTAGCGGTTCTGGTGGCCCCGGGCTTTGATGGATGCAACTAGCTCTTCGCATTGGCGTCTTGATGAGTAAAGCACACGAACCTTGTCGCCAGAACCGGTTTCGGGGGCGACAATGTCGAACTTGTGCGTGTGCGCGAAGCCGTCGAACCAGTGCGAGACGTAATAAGTCCCCTTCGGGGTGTCTTCGATCTTGCAGCTGCCCGGTCCCGTTCTGTAGAGAGCGCCGGCTGCCCAGGCGGGTATTTCGCCTTGAATTCTCAGCTTGATGGGGCCGCGTTCCTCGGTAAGGCCGTCAAACTGCCATCTTGTCAGTGCTGTTACGTTGCCAATTTTGCAGTGGTCACTCACTCCTGCTTCATTTGGCCATTCATCGTATGCCGCCTTGAGCCGATTCTCCTCGAACTTCTGCAAGTCGGCGGCTTCGTCGGCGGCAGTCCGCAGCACTGTTTGTGCTGGAATTCTAGTAGCGGTTGTGGCCATATTGGCGGCGGGCGTAGGGAACGGAGGACGAAAAGAGTAACCCAATCTATGATTCTCAGAGCAATCCCTTTCCGTCAAGCGCTAGAAAGGAGAAGTTTCGGCATCAGGACCTTGAGGAAGCGTTGGCGTAGTAGTGTCGAGTCGTGTGTGAGAATAGGTTGAGGATGGCAAACGTGCAGCGAGGCCAAGAGCGGTGGAAAAAAAAGAAAAAGTGGCAAATGAATTTCCTTTAAAGTTACGGGGATCTATGAAAACCCTTGGGACGAAAACAGAGTATCGACTTACCTTTTTCGTGCCGGAAGCAGCTACTGCTCGTGGTGCTCGGGAACAGAATTCGGTGAACCTCGGTGAGTTTCGGTGAGGCACCCCGCGGCTCGACAGCTTAATTCCGGATGCGACCCAACACCAGACCGAGCTTCAAAATGAAGGAAAAAGAAAATACAGGTGATGGGCGGATCTGAATACCGTGTCAGAAACTGCAAGGTACCTAGTGGCGCATCGATGCAACCGAGCTCTTGGATGAGGTGCAGGGCGACTGAAGGGGAAAGAGAGAGGAGGATGAGGGAGTCGTCTTATGTAGGAGGGATGCAATTCAAAGTTTCCTCTCCTCAGATGAGGGGATTTCGTCCCACTCACATGAAGAAGTTGTTTCCAGTGAACGGATCAATCACACCGCTAAGGACCAGTCATGGATCCGGGTAGATTTGTCTGAGATTTGTCCTTCTCTCACGCGCGTAGCAAAGGACTAATACGTAAAAAGTAGCCAGCCGGTCAATGCGAGGTGAGTGCGAGAATCTGTCGTTGCAGGGACATGAGCGAGTGCCGGTCGGGGGGCGGACGGTTGAGCAAACGGTTTACGGACGTAACGACTGATGGAGTCGGTGCGTTTTGATTTGAGAAAGAGATTGGTCGCTGACCATACAGAAAAAGGCTGGCCAAGCGAGAAGAATTGTGTGAGTTGGCTCAGGCCTCGAGTGAGAGAGGATGGAGTGGAGTAAGACTACGGCCGTATGAGGTGGACGGAAGATATCAAGGACGATACACCCAAGAGACAAGACGAATGATTGGAGTCGTTTTGCCAAATCAAGAGAGCGTCCCGGTCGATGCAAATGCTCGACTGCTGCAAGCCCTGTGCCGGTGACAAGATGAGCGTGCCTGGTGTGGTTGTGTTGCACACAAACTGAACGAGTTGGACGAGATGGAGATTGACGTGTCGGGTTGATCAGTTCAAGAGTTGGTTGCAGGCTACCGAGGAACAGAGAGCGAAACAAACGAAGCGCAAACAAATCGAAAGGGACTGAATTATCCATGTCATCATTGATTCATAGATGCAAACACTCCGGGTCCCGACAGCGCGATTGGGACGCCGAAGGTCCCGCTGCAACTGCCATGGCGTCGTCATCGAAAATGGTATGCAGGAACTGTACAGGGAATGCGGGTGTTTTTTTTTTTTTTCCCGTCAATACCTTGCTTGCTGTACGCAGTTCGAAGTTCCCGTTCTCATACATTGTAGTATTCTATCAAGCTCCTTTATCTGTCCGATGGGCGGGATCCAATAATGATGAGTAAAGTCGAACTCTGCCCTCCATTGCTAATGGAAATGAACCTTACCTCGAAGGCAGAGCGCAACATGCCAACGGCGCAATCGCATTCGCCTAATATCAGATGAGCGAAGATGGCGGCTATACTAACTAGATCCTCTATACGTGACGATCAACGCCTGTGCTTCTTGGGCCTCCTTTCCCCTTACAAAGCGATATTATTTACTGACGTGTTCTGGTCATGCTATGTTGCTCTCCAGGTGGCCATGCAAGGGAGGACCAGCGAGCGTGCATGCTATAGGAATCGAAGGAAAAGAACAATCACGATGCTGGCCAGGGAATCCGCTCTGTCGGGTTGCTCGCTGTTGTTCGGTTTTCCCACTCTGTGCACCGCGGGCATGGAGCCAACAGCCAATGAGACCCATATCCATCACGTTCGGCCAATCCAAGAGCTCTGCAGCCGAGAAAGCTGCAGCCCCACTGAGGGAGCTTGGATCACCTTCTAGCTTCAGTACGTACCGCCCGCCACGAGGGCCGAGGGAAGGAACGTGCCTCTCCTGCCTAGTGTACGCTACCTGCCCGGAGCTCCTTCCTGCCTACCCAAGTCGACGGTGACTGCGGTCCTTCCCGGTCAGCTCCTGCATGCCATCGGTCGGCGCGCCTTCCGGCCTGAAACGGCCATCGCCATTCGACATTCGCCATGCCTTCCCACCAGACAAAAGACCCAGGCATTTGGCCGGTGTGGCTTGTCGTGGGGCGCGGCATGGTTTCCAAAAAGAAACGCCACTCCCAGCCATCGGCTCCCGACGACCCACCCACGCTCACAAGCTTGACGACCCTGTCCCGTCCATGTCACCTTGATCCAACCTTTGCACCTCCACAATACCAGCATCACTTCTCAAGTACGACTCAGCCATGGCTGTTTGTCTTATCGTATGCTGCCCCGTATATCTCCGCTTTCGTAATTCCCGCTGGCTGTTCACTCGCATCGATCCGAGACATGCCCCGCCACATGACTCTCCCGCTGCATCCTCCTGGTTACACGATCATCCCGGGTATACTCGCGCGTACCATCCGCCATGATGCATATGAAGTTTTCGAGAACTTCTCGCCCAGAGAACTCCCATTTTCTTATTCCCTGGTTGCCGACCATATCCTACGGCTTCCTGCAGACGCCACTCGGAACGACTTCCGCTCTCGCCTTCGCCTGCGGCGCCCTCCCTATCGCGGCTCGCTTGCCCCTAAACCACGTCTCCCATAACCAGCTCTGTCCTCAACTTCTGATCCCTTTCTGTGATCCGCTATAGTATATCGGACGTCTGACTAGATGGAGTGTCAAATACTTGAGTCTTTTTCCATGTTTAACGGCATTCTGTTCAAGTTCTTCGCACACGTGATTCGACGTACTCAGTAGTGTCTGGACTTGACGATATATTCTTGCCGAAGATTCACAATATTCTCTTCCTACAGAGTTAAATGACCCGATAGGGATTCCGGGGACCCCCACCTCACATGGACAGATCAGACGCGGTTTCCAGGCTCACAAGAAGGGTATTGTTCGTACGCCAACATCTACCTGTGTGTGTAAAGGCTTCAAACCAAAGATCCAAAAGAGACCGGCAATCTCCCTTCCAGATGCACAACACACCTCAAACCCCCATAATCATTTACAAAACACCAGGAGGCTTCATCCTAATGTCGAATCCACGACTAACCTCGTGCAGTTGGTAATACAAAAACGTCAACTCCCCCTTGCAGCCGGGTTCAGGACACTTGGGGTTCTCATGAGCCAACCGCGGGTCCCTTACCCACGCGTTAAACAAGCAGTTTCGCCCGACGTAATGCCTACAATCCCTGACCAACACCGGCGGCTCTCCGCCGTCACTCATGTGAACACCAGCCGGTGTCTCCCTGTACCCGGACCGGGGTTCTGTGTTGGGCGGATCCCAGAACCCTTCGTGGCAGATGGGGCACTTTCCCCAGGCTTGAGGCGTTGGCCATACGTCACCCGAGTCCAGGAGATCGACGTTGCTTTCAAATATCATCTTCCGCCCTTTATACTTGGTCAGTGCTACATGCCACTCCTCGCGCTTGGACGCGAAGAACTGTCGTAGCGATCCCAAGCACCCGTAGAACGTTCGGCTCGGTGTCTGGTTCTGGATGATCGAGGACACGATCTCCGCAAGCATCTCCAGGCTATCGATTCCTGACGTGTTTCGGAACTCCGGAGGCACAATGATCCATCCCAGTCGCTCGAGGGCGACGCCGAAACGGCCGTCGCCGATGCCGTTGTCGTACGCCAGGATCTCGGCCAACCACCTCACGAGGCTACTCCGTTTCTGAGCGCCCTGCTCCTGCAGAGAGTGCGCGTGCGTCCACACGGTGCCTTTGTTTTTGACATCATCCAAGATCAATCCCTGCACCAGCTTCAAGTAGTAGTCGACCGTATCATTGACGCTGTCCATCCGCTTGAGTGTGAACTTGGCCGAGAACAGGGGCTGCCTCGAGACGCCGCCTTTGAAGAACAGGTTCTGCTCCCGGCACATACCCGAGACGGCCATATGGCAGTCTGTCAGAACCTGGCGCGAGACGCCGTCTTGCCAGCGCGGATCCTGGTCGAACTTCTCCGCCGCCTGGTCGGTGAGGTGTCGCCGCGCCGCGGCGGCCGCGTTGTGCATATAGCCGAGGGGGCCGTTGGCCTCGCATCTACACTTACCGGCCCCGTGGTCCTTCTCCTTGCACCGCCGCTCGAGGAATAGAGACCGGTACCACACCTCGCTCACTTCCCTCATGTCGACGTCAGCCGCGGGGAACGCGGTACGTGTCCAGAGGATGGCGGACCGCGCAAAGTTGCCCACGAAGCTGTGGGCCCAGGCGGCGTCCTCGTTGACGTCACGCTGCCACTGTTCGCTCTGCGGGCTCCCACGAGGCACGGAGGGGGCCTCCCCGGTGCAGCTGGGACAGAAGTGGTCATACTGGCTGGTGCGCGTCTCCAGCTGGGAATCCGGGCAGGCGAAGTTGTCCGAACAGAGGATGTTGCTTCTGACGGTGTGCGTCCGCCCGCCGGCACGTCCGCCGCTGGGGTTTCCTGGCGAGGGACATTGGAAGATCTGGACGTGATGGATGCACATATCTTGACCACTTGATGATGGTAAGAGAGCGTTTTTGAATGGGCACCTGGATAGTGCGATGATGTGTGTGAGGGCAAAGCTTTCTCTTTCTCAAGTCTTTGATGGTGACGGCCATCTTTTCTATATATGAACGACTCGACCCCGTTGTCGACGACTCAACTCCCATTGCAATAAAGACGGCTTTCACAGGGGCCCAAAGCCATCCCTTCCCCTTCTTTCCCAGGATCACCGACATGGAAACAGGCGATTGTGTTGGGAGTCGGCCAGATGATGCTCCACAAGGGAGAGGCAACGGTTTTCTTTATCGGATTGTCAAAGGTCCAACAATGGGCTTTTATCATCCCTCGATTCGGAGGCTAGATGACCGGAACCGGCTTGGAGGACAAAGGGCGAGCCATCCTGGGCCGTTGGTTGCCGATGAATCTATGGCCATCCAATGCGTGTGGATCAAGGACGAGTTTGTAAGGTCTAGGTTCACCGGTGATGACTATCGTCTTCCGGGCACCGGTGGCCGTTGAACGGTCCATCCGAAACGGTTCAGTCCAACTAAGCCGCATACGCTTCAGAGTCGTGTTTTCGGGCAAGGACAAAGCATCACGGTGAGAGACAGCTTTTGCACTATACGATCATGAATCCTACATCAGGCTTGCTTTGCATACAGTAAACGAACGTCCCTTTTATCCTCCCCAGGAGATTTGCGAATCAACAATTCGTGCTCGCGCGGCTGGTCGAAAAGAGCCAAGGCCAGCAAGTCTCCCCGTATGTCGCTCCTCTTTCGTCCCATGTCCACCACGAAAGAACCCGTGCCCCCTCAGAGTAGGAGCCTCGAGATCCGTGCCCGGGGTGGTCCAGATCGATCCCGCTACGGCTGTTATGACGACCACTGCCACATCAGCCAAGCCAAGCCAAGCAAAAAAAAAAAAAAAAAAAACCCTCATCTCCTCTTCGTCCTCTCCTTAGGCCTCATCTCCTTGAGCGCGTCAATACTATCCCAGGAGTCCACCGACGAGCGCGGAGTCGTCATGTTCATCGCTCCGTCGCGTCGGTCTCGTCTCGTCTTGTTGGCGCCTGCCGTCGTGTTTGTGGGGTATACCGTCGGCAGGGGGTATCGCGACGTCGAGGCTGCGACGATGGGGTAGGACGACGGAAGGGCGAAGACGGACTTGATGGCGGAGGAGACGGACGAGGAAGAGCTCCCGACCTTTTCTGTGGAGGACCGGTCGTAGACGTTGGGCATGGGGCAGCGGGAAGCCATTGTCGGGTATGTATCGGTTTTTGTTTTTTGATGAGTTCTGAAGATGGTTTTTCCTTCTCGACCTTTTCAAGATTTGTGGCTGAGGCGAGGTGGGAGAAATATCCTCGATGCTTTGAACAGTGTCGAACTCACAACACGACGGTGACTTGCAAGAGCGAGTGGACCATCTTATATAGAGTCTCAACTCACTGCGGATAAGCATATCTTCCCTTCTCACACAGCCCGGACGGACGGTCGCCCGACTTGAGTCACCCCTGGGATGTCATCACCTAGCTCGGGCGTCTACGTCCCATCATGTAACCGACTGCCCATCGCGACCCAATCTTTGAAGCCGTCCCATGTCGGTAACCTTTTTTCTCCTGCCAGACTCGAGAGGGGGGAGAAAGATTCTAGTTCCTCGTGATGTACGACGGAAGGCGGTCAGAACAAGCCTCACGACGAGTGCTCCCGCCCCCCCTCCTCAAGAGTACAGGGCAATAGTAAGCCGATTTACGGTTGCGAGGACCAATGGCGGGAGGAGTTCTCACCGTGCGATAAGGGCGAATTTTCCGCCCATTGGACCTTCGTAGATTGTTCGGGGACGTGCGATGACGATTATGACGCCACGGTAGTTGAACTCCGGGAAGAGGTAAGTGAGCAAGGAGGGAAGGTTTACATGGCTGAAAGGCTGCTGCCTTACTAAGTCCGTGTTTGGCTGGCATTTGAACCGAAAGCAGTAATGGTGAACTCCGGAGGCCGTGAAGGCGACATACGGGAGGCGGCAGGCCTGGCCCGTGACTGGCGGGTGGGCAAGGGGAGACAGCTACAGATCATCGCCGGAGGCTCAGTGGTGACGACGATATATTTTCTTGGGTCCGGAGGGCAACCCAGCCGGGGTGGACGACGAGGTAGCGCGTGCGGCCAGCCAATAGACCGCCGTGGGCTCTTTTTCCCTCAGAGTTGCACATCTCCTTCGTGGCCGGAGATGTTGATTGGAGATGATGGATTTTCCTATTTAGTCAGTTGATCTCTTTTGGTTTTTTTAACGCCGTCCTAACTCCTACATCCCCAACAACATACACACCACACCATCCCCCTTGATAAGAGTGCATGAGGCTTCTGCCGCGATGACTCTTTTGACCGAGACTGTGGCTTGCAAACCGTGGTGCTCTTACATGCATGCGGCGTCCTATCACATCCCATCCGAGCACAACCGGGCCTGACGTCGCTTGGGCTGGCTTATGATAAAATGGCAGGTAGAAAAAACTTGCATTTGTAATCGAACGAGTTTATGGCCGCTGGGAGCGTAGAGGCAGTTGAGCGTATCATAACGGGCTGTCCTTCGTGGCCCCCAGCAGGCTCTATGACAGCCTAATTGATTTTCGAATAAGAGCCCAGAAAGTTCACTTGCTCTTACTGCTCAGCGAAACGCATAAGGCCATTCCGCATGCCCAGAATATCTAGCATTTTATTACGAGCAAGCGATTCATCAGCAGTAATCGCTATCTCGGTGTTTATAGAGATCCCAAGTAGGAAGATATAAAGGGCTCTAACACTAGGTTTAAGAAAGAAAAATGGAACAACAGAAACGAGCGATCGTACGATTAGTGAGATCATCTTAGTCTTCAAGGTAAGGATCTAGGCGCAAATCAACGAACCTCGTGTATATATACCATAGGACAAGGATGGTCTTCTGATTGGAAATTCCCACATCCGCCTTTAGACGGCTGGTAACTAGCAACACATGCACGTAGGGTCCTGCACATGGTGCCATGGAAGGGGGGCCCAACCATCCAGTTTTGGCACACTTGGATTTCACGACACTTGGTAAGCAGACTGAAGGGGAATAAGAAAACGTCTTTTTGGTATCTCAAGCTAAAATCATGCAGACTCCCATGTCTGCTGCCCTTTTTTTATACATCAGATTTTGGGCATATCAATCNACTGTCTCGACGTCCCATCCTTAGACAGCGACAGTCTTCTCGTGGTGAGTGATGTCGCCATCACTGTTAGGGATGGCCTTGTCAGCAGCCTCAGCGCGCTCCCGGAAGGTAGCAGCAGGACGCCAGCCAACCGACTTGCTGGCGACGCTGACCTCGGCGTAGAGCTCCTCGACCTCCTCGAGGGTCAAGCCCTTGGTCTCGTAGATGAAGAACCAGACGAAGGCAATGCAGAGGAAGCAGCACGCGAACCAGACGAAGAAGATCTTGGACTGCAGGTTGGCATAACCCTCGCCGTAGTTAACGAGGTAAGGGGTAGCGTAGGCAATGGCCCAGTTGAGGAGCCACTGGCAGCACACAAGTCAGTATTCGAGTTGCACATACTTTCGAAGATGGCTGGAGTGTTACTCACGTTGGTGGCAGTGGACATGGAAAGAGACTTGGCACGGGTCTTAAGTCCGAAGATCTCTCCGTTAACAACCCAAGCAAGAGGACCCCAGGTGCTGTGGGTATGTTAGTAAACTGTTCCTTACGTGTCATAGACGAATGCCCACTAGGCAACCGCTGTTTTAGGGAAGCACCGCAGACGACCCACGAGTACAGTGAAGAATAAGACGGAGCTAAACTTACGAGGCAAAGAAGAAAATGTAGATGCACACAAAAGCGATGGCGGCCTTCTGGGCGGGCAAGTTGTAGACAATGATGTTTCCAGCGTCATCCTGGCCAGTGGTCAAGGTTCCAAGCATGGCGACAAGGAACTGCGAGACACACATGCCAATGGCACCCCAGAGGAGCAGAGGGCGGCGACCCCAGCGGTCGACGGCGTACATTCCGGGGAGGGTAGAGACGACATTGATGGAGGAGGTAATCATGCCGATGACGAAGCCGTTGGAGAAACCAGAGTTCTGGAAGTACTGGGTTCCATAGTAGAAGATGAAGTTGATTCCAGTGAGCTGTTGCAGCGCCTGCAGGGCCATACCAGTGAATTGGCGCTTGAGGACAGGGGGCTTGAAGCAGTCGAGATAGCTGGCAGTGCCGACGCTAGACTCAAAGTCGTGATTGGCCTTGATCTCGGCAAGCTCGTCGAGAACGGCAGCGTCAGTCTCGGGCAGGCGACGAATCTTGGCCAGGGCCTTGGTGGCGGCGTCCATGCGACCCTTGCGGATAAGGAATCGGGGGGTCTCGGGCAGGATAAGCATGCCGGTGAAGAGAATAATAGACCAGGCGAACTGGACAGCGATAGGGATGCGGTAGGAGCCGGTGTCCTGGCGGTTGTGGGTGGCGTTGTTGACAATAGCGGCCAAGAGCAGACCGATGGTGATGGCCCACTGGTAAGCGCCGACAATGGCACCACGAATCCACTTGGGAGCAGTCTCNGGGGGGGGGGGGGGGGCAAAAACTGACCCAGCGCGGAAATCAAACCGACTCCAAAGCCAGCGAAGAAGCGGCCAGCGAGGAAGACGGGGATATCAGTGGCGATAGTCTGGAGAACAACACCGAGGTTGAAAACCCAGGTGGAAGCAGCGAGACCGAGGCGACGTCCGATGCTGTCGGCCAGCAAGGGGGAAGCGAGAGCACCGAAGAAAGTGCCGGCGGAGAGAATGGAGACGATGGCGGATTCTTGGGAAGGTGAGACATCGGGGTTGCCAG
The DNA here is from genome assembly GCA_001937105.1 of Colletotrichum chlorophyti. Taxonomy (NCBI): domain Eukaryota; kingdom Fungi; phylum Ascomycota; class Sordariomycetes; order Glomerellales; family Glomerellaceae; genus Colletotrichum; species Colletotrichum chlorophyti. The sequence continues at coordinate 138,724 of MPGH01000131.1, read as the reverse complement.
CGGGGTTGACGTAGCCGGTGCTGAAGAGACGTTGCCAGTAGGACTAAGAAACCAAGAGTCAGCTGGGTTGTTGTGAGACTTGGCAGAGGAATGGTTAGGGACATACCATCTCAAGGATGCCGTTGATGGTACCGGTGTCATATCCGAAAAGGAGACCTCCGAAGGCGACGAAGAAACCGATGAGAATGGCAGGCCAGGCCTTGCCCGGCACGCCCTCAGGCTTGATACCCATGATGATAGCTGGTGACTGGGTTGACGAGACTGAATTGGGGAACGAGGTCGAAAGAGAGAAAAGGACGGAGACAGAAACCGAACAGGATCGGACGTTTCGATTTTCGACTTGTAGTTCGAACTCGAGCAGAACTGGTCGGTGAGAGGCTTGAGCACAATGAGGAGAGTCAAAGAAATATCTGCGGACAGAGATGGGAGGAACGTCCAAGTATATAAACTTCTTCTCACCCAAGGAGTACAGATGAGGTGAGCTATAGTAAGGTAGGGAACGAGGGGGAAAGGAAAAGGCGAGGTGCGAACATGGAGGAAGGTACGCAGGGTGGTACAGTCACGTACATGGACGGTGGGACATGGAGATCCCACAATTCACAATTGGCTTTTCCCCAAGGGCATCCCCGAAGGGAAAGGGAAGGCGCGGGGAGGGAAAAGGCAGGACCATACTGCGGCTTCCGATTCCATATGGGAGTGATGAGGTACGTACCGCAATAGACGAGACGACATGAGTTCAGACAAATTGATTGTGGGGAGCCGCCAGACGCAAACCCAGGACAAATACACTAAGGCACCCCATAGTTGGATGATCACGAGGTGCCAATGTTGGAGAGGATCAGGCGGGTGGGTGGAGAGACCAGGTATGTTGTACAGCGGAGTCCAGGCGTCTGGCAAGTGGACCAGCAGGTACCGAATACTTTCAACTCTTCCCTCTCCATGCCCTCCATGTCCTCGGTGTAAGGAAAGGGGGGGGGCTTGGTCTGCCCATGGGTCCCCCTCATCCCCGACATTGTGGATGAGGTGAAGTTTTCCAAACTTCTTCTCATACGTAGTGCGTACGGTCAGCGTTAAACATTGGACAGGGTGGGGAAAGACACCAGTGGTTAGAAGTAAGAGGGTTTGCAGGATGAGGGAACTCTGGGGTAGCTTTTCCCAGTTCAGTGTACCAGGCAAGAAACCCGCAACACGATGACACGATACTGAATGATATGGCGGTACATTGTCTCGCCCGGTGGTCTCAAGATTTGGCCATCATTTATAATTACCTGGAGGCAGAGGCTGGGCGCCCAGGGTCGGTACGAAGTATCACAGCTCTGGCCTAAAATCAAGTACAAGTGGTAGGCACGTACACATCGACGGCCTCAACGTCCGCACGGCAAGAACACCAAGCCGGACAATTCTCGTGTAGCTTACGTATTGGTGGATCGACCCATCACTGAGGTCTTCGTGAAGAACACGGAGTGGCAGGTGACATGAACAAAAGAAAAAAAAGAAGCCAGAAAAAAAGTTTTCTGGGGCGTTGGGTTCATCTCCTATCCCCACGACTCGAGTCTCCCAGGTTAATGACAAGGTTTTCTGGAGAATGTGGGAGAGAGGATATGGAGATGGGCGGGGAGTTTAAGAGATTACAGGGGAGGATAATGGGATGAGACGGTACCTTGAGTCAAATGGAGAAAATGATAAGAGGGAGAGAAACTGCGGCTCATGGTCTTTAGAAAAAAAAATATGGGGTAACCACATGCAATATTGGCACTGCATTGGTGAAAGGAAAGAACAGAAGGAAAGAAGGAAAAGGCAAGACAGACAGAGACACAGAAACATGCCCCACCCTCGGCCACGCCGCCAAGTGCAGTGTGGAAAGAACAAAGATCCAATGACCCTGGATCGCCAAGCCCTGTCTGTGGTGCCTTCCACAATGCTTAGTTGCAATCCCGAGACTCTCTACACGTGTACGTCGACCAACAAGCAACGCTAAGCAACGCCAATGCCAACGCCAACCCGTTGCAAGCCACGGCGTCTTAGCAAGGTACGTGAGAACCCCCCCAGAATTCCAGAGTTCTTCCCCATCGACGTGACGGAAAGGGGGGGCAGCAAAACGGAAATGATAAACGGAGATCTCAGCTGACGAGTGATGCACCCCGATACAATGCATCACTGTACATACACTGCGATGACCAGGTGCCTCGCTAAAACCGTGCCAAGACCCGCGGCTACCTGGCCCCACTCAACTGCCGGTTCCGCCAGCCCTCCACTTGACACCCTTGTACGGTCGTACCATACCTACCTTAACATTCTTTTCATCCTTCCCTTCCATTTCCCCTTAGGGGTCGTGTCTCGTTTTCCTCGTCCTTTGAATCCCAAGACGCCGGCCGGTCGGCGTGTCCTGTGCAGCACTTACTCTTAAAGCGCCGATATGCAGAAACGACACCATCTTCGGTTCAGAGGCCTCGCCCACTTGTTGGGACATGGCAACCAACGCTTGGCCTCGGCTCAGTCGACACCCGCCAGCATCCCTCACTCACCACCTACATCGTTAATGACCAGCATCTTCTATCGCCAGGCCTCCCCAGTCCTGATCGCCTCGAAACCTGCTGTCGGCCCGTTTGCGCAGAAATGCCCCATCCATACCCGCAACGCCTTCTCCTCTCATTCGCTGCCGCGGCCCAACTTACTTTCAACGCTAATTCTTTCGCAACATCTTTCCACCTTGTTTGTTTCTTTTTTTTTTTCCTTTCCATACCTTGGCCCTCTCCGTCATCGTGAGCATCAAATCCTTCAATTTCGATATTGAACTATCGAAGCCTTGCATAATCTAGACTTGTTTTCTTCATCTCGCTGGAAAATTCGCAAGCTCATCTCATCCGCCCACCACATCAGCTGGTAGTCAGGAAACCCAATACTCGCTGAAAATAATGGCATAGCCATTCAAGAACGGCCTAGGTAATTCCAAGACCAGCCATGGAGCCTTTCACCACATCGATCCGTCAAATCAACACGTCCCCGAAACGTCAGCGGCTTTAGTCGTCTTACCAAACACGATTCCCTCACACCACCTCGTCGTATATTTATGACTGCGGACTGTGATGGTACGCCCAGCGTGGTCTGGCCTGGCCGCCCGGTGCTCACTGCGCAGTGTCTTCAGGACAGTGACAGTGACAGTTGCAATGATCCCCGTCGGAGGCGTCTTCGAGACCAAGCCGCCCTTCGGACCCCTAACCTTGACCTTGACCTTGACTATCTCACCCTTGCCCTCGCTGTCACGTCTGGTCCGAATCTTAGCACATCACCCCCCTGTCCACATGTGCTTTTTTTTCTGCCTGTTCCTGTAGCCGCCCACATTCCCGCTGGCTTTTTCGGCCGTTCCTCGATGCCATTCGGAGTGCTCCACCCGCCCTTGCCAAGATGCCGGCATCATCCCACAACCCTTTCAATTGAGCCGCCGGCATCATTTTCCCGCCCGAGCTGCCGCGCATATCCTGCCTAGCCCCTCTCTTGGTCCGTCGCCTTGGCTCCGACTTCCAACGTACATCGCATCGTCCAGGAGATCTGTCAACAGGCTTTGGTGGCTCATCGCAGCAAACACCTCTCCAGAAACTGGTATTCCCAACAGCTTTGTCCGCGTCCATGCCCGAGGACATCTCCGGGCAATGACGACCTCGCACCACAACCAACCGAGCATCTACAAGCCAAATCTGATTTCTCACAGCGGGCACGCCCGTTATTCGCCGACTGGGATCCCAACATGGAGTCCGCGCCTCACCGTCAGTCCGTCAGTCCCACCTTAGGCCCGAATGTCTCCAGAGACGCAACGCCGCGACCACCATCGCCCTGCTAGAGCCTGCCATAGAGAAGCTGTTGGTGTCGGCCAAAGCCCTTACGCGTCAAGGGCCTGGACACACTTCGCACGATGGCTGTGCAAGCGACGGGAGCCTGGAGACCATCTTTCTCTCTTCGATACCTGCATGGTGTTTTTCTGCGAGACACCGTTTTAGCGCCCGTACATGAGGCATTCAACGAACGCCCTTCGTGGTTTCTCGGACGGCAGTGGTGGGATGGTGGCGATACCATCGCGATGCTCGTACCCCGGGCGCATCTCCACCTAGCATCTCTGAGGGTCTAGGCTTTTTTTTTTATTCCTTTCCAAAATACGGCCATGCCACGCGAGAATCTCGCGCAGACGACGCTGAGCAGCTACGCCACCCTGAGGGGTTTCTGATGAGCCTAGTTTCTGCCAGAATCCAGTTGGAACAGTCTCGAACGATGCCTGGGCTCGAATTTTCGTCATCGCCTAAGCCTCAGAGACAGTCTCAGGATATTCCAGACTTGCGGTTCCTAGAGCATGTCACGAGACCCAGCTAAGGAGCCCCCTTTTCCACCGGTGAAGCTCCACGAGGTAGATGTTGTCTCTGCGAATGTATCCGGGTGACTCGGGGTCTTGGTCCCTTTCCCAGCTCTCGCTCCGGCTGTTGGGCCATCAGTCGATAATGCCACGCATGCAATGCATGAAAACGGTCTTGACAGCATCGTAAAAAGTTTCGCTTCGGGTTGGGGGATTAAGCTGCCATCAGTCACTAGCCGCCTCACAGGGGTTGGCTTCATCAGAGTCGGCCCGTTGTTAGGACCTCAACTGATACCGCTGGGGTGCCTTGGGCTTGGTAAAAAGCGGACGTGTCGAAATAGGGGAAACTCACCTGTCGGCCCGTCATCGTCTCATCATGTCAGCAATCCACGCCAAGCTTGCTCCCGCTGACCCCAGATTCATTTGTTTTCCTTTCGTTCCCCATGCCTGCATAGCTGTTTTCCAAGGACTCCGAAATTCAACTCTGGGTAACAGGCCATTAAACCAAGGGAGATGCCGTCCAGGAGTTCGTCATGTTCTGTCTCATGTTGTTGGATGCGGGGAGATACCTACCAACACTACTCCCTCGAGCAAGAGTGGATGCAACAGAGACTTCATGACGTCGAATTACTTGGATCACCTAGTTTTATGGCCTGTCGTGTTGAACAGCCGTGGATGACAGAGTGTCTTCCTTGCTTCCATTGATGCGCAGAGATTTTTCGCGGAGCGAATGCGTCCTAAATCGTCTGGGGCAATAATAACCTGTCGGCGACTTGTCATCGTCCGAATTCTGGCCATGATAATGGAACCTGGCATTCTCAAGCTGTAAGACCACCGTCCCGCCGTTCCCGGAGTCCCACGATCCAGATCGCCTAGGCTTCCCCAGGTTCTGTGAATTTGCCACTCGGCGCCCAAGGGATGGCTCGGGCGCTCTTCTCATAGTCAGTCGGTCCGACTCCGCTTGCCGATCTCGAACTCTGGGGTCACCGAGTCTCGCCGGCCTCCAAAGCTTTCCCCGCAAAGTTATTATTATCTTTTTTTGAGGGGGGAACATTACAGTTAAGGATCTCGCCACACCAATCATGCGGGCACCGGACGTGGAGAGGAGGTGGTCGGCCCTTTATCCCACTTGCCTTGCTGATCTGACACACACGACCTTTACCTGTCAGTTTTTTCTGTATCGGATGTCTGTGCCTCATTCCGACCACGGCGCCGGTGTGGGTAAGGTGACTTACACTTAGTGCTTGTCGCCGAAACATGATCGGACTCGGGGCGGCCCCACATCTCGCCTGCTCCCGTGTCTGTGGACCCTTCCTGAACATCCGGACAACGTCCATCGCAGTGACCTCATGGCGCTACGCCCGGCTTGATGTCTCTCATACTGAGCATACATCCGGAAAGTTGTGGTTGATCTTAGGGCATTTGCCAGCTCTCCTGATGTGCTTACGCGCGACTACACGCCCCATTGGCATGAATTACCTCCTGTAGCGGCCTTGGTCGGTGATTCCCGTTGTGGTCTCGGTGTGCTCTATCTCCATGCCTCGTCTGCTAGTTCCATGTCTCGTCCATCGCAGGAGCTGGGGACTCACGTACAAAAGTCCAGAAAACCGGGCCATGCGATCCCTACAGCCAGGTTGTCCAACTCTTACTTAAGCGGGATCGTTCACACCCATGCAAACGGGGTCGTCGATCTCCTTGGCTTGGCCAGGGAGCCCACAAGCCCGGAGCCTCGCGTTCCGCGGGTCCGCGTCGCCATCTGTGCCATTCGAGATGGACTTCCTCTTTCCACCCATCTAGCATCAACTATAGTGGAGAGATGGATCTGAGTGGCACCACAAGCAGAGTGTGTCGAATTAAGCGTAACGTCAGGTCCTAAACCGTCGACAGGACGTACTCCCAAATGAGTCCTGTGTAATCCGTCTCTAAAGACCCTAGCGCGATCAAGGTTTTGTAAACTAGCCAATATGTCATCTGGTGCGGCTTTTATTATCCAGGGCTGTAAACTTACACCATGCATGGCATTTGTTAGTCAAGTCATCCAACCTCCCTCTTCTTAATCTCGCCGTAACACCTCTTCTACTTCCATAGATGGCGGGCATAAGCACGGCTTACCGGGTTTGGCATGAGCAGGGCCGGCCGGGTCAATCTCCCCGACAAGCTTAATTTAAGCAGATTGGGTTTCCGGGGTGCATATTACCCTAGCAAATCGGAGGCATTCCTCTCATGCACGACTTCTACCGGACGCAACGTCTGTAGCCGACATTTGAAATCCGAGCCCTACTTTGAGACGGCTCGATAGTGTCACGAGTTTTATCTGAGAGCGAATCAACCAATGTTCCTCATCCCGTAGCGTATAGGTATGAGACTAGGCGAGCCCCTGGCATGTAGCGTGTCCAGTCCTTCCGTTAACTACCATGCAACAAACGAATCTGCCGAGACAGCGCGAGGGGAACAACAAGGCACCCCGAATGCTCATTTCAAGAGGCTACTATGCTGTTGTTCGGAGATCTGCGGTGTATGCCTTGCGAGCCCCGGATTGCGTGATGCTTTGGTTGGTATCCTGCCATGGAGTCGGGGTATGGAAGTGCCGTGGCCGGGCATCGCGGGTGTGTGGGTATAATACGAGAATGAGATACTGAGCTTCCTTATATACGGCGCGGAACCTGCTGGATTTCATGAAAGAGGGCTCACTACCGGCTTACGGTTGCATGCTTAAACGTCAGACGCGCCTGTTCCTCAATGTAGTTCCCTCTCTAGCTGTAAGCAGGGGCGACTTGGCTGGATCGAACGGGCTTACTCTAAGAAGTAACCACATGCCAATTGAGTATAAAGCCCCGCAGGCATTATCATGACGACGACGAGGGCATAGAGATCAAGGACAAGAATATGAGACAAAGATGTAGTCTGTCCAGTGACCTGGACAACCCGGCCCTCGAGGGTGCATCTATCTATGCAAAGGCCGCGGACGACGCCAGTGCAATAGGAAGAGCCATTCTTCCGGCGAAGATCTTTTTTTTTTTCCAGCATTGGACCGATGTTGAGTACCTTTGTTAATCCACCCCTTTTCTCGTGTTCCATCTGTTGTATCTTTCTCCTCGTTGCAACATGGGTTCTGGCAGAATGGCATGCCACTTTAGAGCTCATGCCGTTTCAATTATACCAGTTATTTGCCGTTCTCGTCGCTCCGTGCTAGCAGGCAAATAATCAGCTGCATTTGTAAATTTGTCCAAGGTCACCTCCCGTCAGCCTGAGCCAACCACCGCGGTATACTCGCTTTCCGGCCCAACGGCGAGCGTCGCATTACGGAGGTAGGGCCTCCGGGCAATCTAAACGACATATCGCAGAGAGTGCTCGTCAGACGCCATCATAACTTTTTCAGCACAATGCCGAGTCTTTTTAAATACGCTTCCATGGCCTGTCTGCGCATGGTTTCTTGATGCCCAGCTTTCGCTCTATACAACTGTCCATTCCACCCTTACCTCTCGGCTTGACACCCATCATGAAGTTTCTGACCTTCGTAGCCGCCCTCTCGGCTGCCGTTTCCGAGGTTTCCGGCCACTACATCTTCCAGCAGCTCTCGGTCGGCTCTCAAAAGTTTGGAGTCTACGAGCACATCCGGAAGAACACCAACTTCAACCACCCCGTGACAGGTCAGTCCTGAACCTCCCCCCCCCACCCCTTTCCTTATGAGCCGCATGGTCCAGCTCACAAGCCCAGACCTCGCTTCCAACGATCTGAGATGCAACGTGGGCGGCGGCAGCGGTGCGCAGACGACCGTGGCTCAGGTCAAACCAGGAGACACGTTCTCCTTCACCCTCGACACCGCCGTCTACCACCAGGGCCCCATTTCCCTGTAAGCCGTGACCCCAAAGTCCTCTACGTCCGGTCACTGACGGGTTCTCCAGGTTTCTCTCCAAGGCGCCCTCCCGCGTCCAAGACTACGACGGCTCCGGGAAGTGGGCCAAGTTCAAAGACTTTGGCCCGACCTTTTCCAACAATTACGCAACATGGCCCTTGAGACGTAAGCAGCCAGAATGGCCACTGGGTTTTCCGCAAGATTGCTGATACGGCTGACACGGCCCCGTCTCCAGTGACCTATGAGCACAAAATCCCGGCCTGCCTCCCGAACGGAGAATACCTCCTACGCATCCACAACCTGGGCATCCACAACCCGTACCCCGGCGGCATCCCGCAGTTCTACATCTCGTGCGCGCAGATCAACGTGACGGGCAGCTCCGCGCCCGCCAGCGCGTTTGCGCCGACCCTTAGCATCCCCGGCGCTTTCAAGGAGACCGACCCCGGGTACACTGCCAACGTATGGAGGGCTTCTATCACGAGCTGAAACGCAGCGATGTGCTGATATGTATGCAGATCTACCAGCCGACTTTCACTTCGTACACGCCCCCCGGCGGGAAAGAGGCGAGTCTGACATTCCTTCTTGTGACGACAGTGGAAGCTAACTTGTCTTTAGTGGACGTGCTAGATGGTCGGATGTTGATGCCTCTGGTGGGAGATTGCGGGAGGATGAGGCTGTTTGGCGAAGCAGTGGAAAGGGGGAGGGAGCGGAGGCTGGCCGGGGGTCTTTTTTACCCGAGCTTGTAGTTAGCACTTGAGTCGCCTCTATGGTTGCACGAATCTGACCCGCTCAAACCATCAAAAGGTGGCTCTTATTCCATGAACAAGCAGGCCAAGCCAGGCTACGTATTCTGGCTTTCGATGAAGTTGTCGTAAACGAGAGCAACATCGACCGAGGAAAGTTGAGACATGCTTACTTCGATTCAGCCCTTTCAATAAATGCCCGCCCTCAGCTCAAAGTCCCGTTTCTTGCATGCTCGTCGATCATTTTTAGAAGAAACATGCTAGCTCTTCTGCGCGACGTGCTTCCGAGATCTCAATAACAGCCGACGATCACCACGGTCCGGTTGATTCCAGGTCGCGTACAAGGAACCAAGCGTCAATAACTTGGAATGTCTTCCTCGCTGTCCACTCCGAAATGCCCGCAAGCCCCTTCAGGGTATGTGCTGTTGATGAACATGAAGGGGTGACGGCTCTCTCGTGACGCGGCAAAAGTCACCGGCTATATCCAGCCAAGTCACATCGCGACCTCTCGGCAATCTAAACTCGACCCCTTACCCAGCTAATTAGGCAAGTGCCGAGTTCTCTGCTCGTCCAACTTCGTATCCGAACCGGAGAAGTTGGTCCACGGGTTAGCAGTGAGGATGTTCGCGATGATTATCTGACGTAAGTCCTGTGCCACGTCCTGAGGTCATGGGATCCCCCCCGCACGTATAAGATGGGCCGTCTCCCGCCGAAGCCTCTGTGAGTATCACCAACTCTATATTCAAGTCATACTGTCTCGCCCAACTCACCATGAGGTCCCCCCTCCCGGTCTTCGCAGCCCTCGCGGCCATCTGCGACCTTACGTCGGCGCATTGTACGCAACCGCGCGCCCCTGCCGCCCCGTCCATCAACAGATGCATACTGATCAACCCACCGTGTCGCAGACCGCTTCACAAGCCTCGTCGTGGGAGGCCGTAACACGGGCGAATACGTCCACGTCCGGCGCAACACGAACCACAACAGCCCCGTTACCGACGTCTTGAGCAGAGACATTGTCTGCAACGCCGGCGGTCTCTCCTCCGGCCCGGCGACGCAGATCGCCACTGTCGCGGCGGGATCGAACGTGAGCCATCCCCTTCCATGCCCCTCCTGATTGCAAGTAACAAGGAGACGTCCTCTCACCCGAACTCACACAGGTCGGCTTCGTCATGGACCAAGCCATCTACCACGACGGCCCGGTGACCGTCTGGCTCTCGCCCGCCGGGTCCACCAACGTCACGGCCTACGACGGCAGCGGCCAGTGGGCCAAGATCTGGGAGCTTGGAGCGCAGACCGGCAACGGCCAGATCAAGTTCCCGGCCACGAACCAGGCCGCTTTCAACTTCCAGATCCCGTCCTGCACGCGTACGTCACTTTGGCTCACCGCTCCCCCTTCTCTCCGATAACCTTTGCATGACTCTGTTCCCCCGCTTGCCTTCGCTGCCAAGTTCTTGTTCTGGGATCGACTGACCCGGTCGAGCGCCAGCCCCTGGAGAGTACCTCCTCCGCATCGAACAGATAGGGCTCCACTCGGCCAGCACCAAGGGCGGTGCCCAGTTCTACATCTCGTGCGCCCAGATCAGGGTAACGGGCTCCGGGACCGGTCGGTTTTTGCCGACGGTCAGGTTTCCGTAGGTCACATTCGAGACCCCCCGCTTATCAGTTCCGTGTACTGACGTTGTTTCCGTCACAAGGGGGGCGTATACCGGCAACGAGCCGGGCATCCTGATTAACATATATTATCCCGTGGTGAGATCCCGTCTTTTTTTTTTCGTTTGGTTTTTTTTTTTTTTTCATTACAATAAAAGGGGGGTTCTAGGCCCAGAGTTGACGGACACTGACTCCGCAGCCTCCATCCTACACGATCCCTGGAGGACCCTTGGCCAGGTGTTGAAAGGCGGGAATGTTGCGACTCCGACCATGATGTCAAAGCGGAAGAGGGTGCCGAAGGGAATTCTGCAAAGATTTTCAACGGGGGGTCACTCACTGGGACCCCGTGGGTTTCGTGGGATCCGTGGATTCCGTATCTACTTCGTAGACGATTGTCCCGAACAGCAGAAAAGATACAACCGAAATGAATGTTTCAAAGATTATTATTTGTTTACTATGAGTTTTTGTGGGAGAGACACAGAAACCCTTAGGCGTCGTCGGCATTGCTGCCATGTCGTGGCCATGGTTCTACGCCAGGCAAATATTGTCTATGAGAAAGATGTTGACGAGCAAAATGAAGGAGGGAGAGGTAAAAAAGAAAGAAGAAAATAAAAAAGAGATTTAAAGAGGAACACTAAACTCCGGACTCCAGTCTCAAACAAGGCTTATCCTAACGCCTTGAAGCCTTGATGGCTTCCCCCACACACCCGACGCGCCCCATAGCACCACGCTTCTTGAATCAAGCTCCCGCATAATCATTAACTACGTTTGGTCAAGTTGGAAAACCAATGATTTGTTCACTCTCCTGTTGATTCGCCCGCTCAAGCAGAGTAAGGGCTCCAAAGCTGCTTGTCGGGAGTCTCGGGATAGTCGAGGAATGACTCAGGGACGGGGCTCGAAGTCGACATGGTGCCAAGGCTATAGCCGCTCACCGCGGCCATGTCTAGTGCCAAACCACCCCCGTTCAGGTTCCAGGCCGAAGATTGTCCGGAGAGTTGGCTGGCGCGGAGGCGGCAGCACTCCTCGGCCAGGAGGCGGTAGGCGCAGCAGAGGGCGTCGTTCTTCTGGCTCATATCGTCGAGTTGGAGCTGGAGCTCTTCCAGACGCTGTTCCTTACGCTTGCGGTAGGCACGCTGGTTGGCGCGGTTCTGCGCACGTCGTTTCTGGAGAAAGGGGTGTCAGCTGAGAGGATCTTGAGCGGCCACCGGCCCCGGTTGATTCGTTGGTTGGCTTACCGAAAGGACTGACTCGCTGCAGTTCTTGTATCTGTTGGCACGCCTGCTCTTCTGAGCCGTCGAGATGGATTCCTCTGAGGGGCTGGCAGAGGATTGGCCGGACTCGTCGGTTGAGTCGCCGGCCTTGCTAGTGTCGATGCTCGAGGTCGGGCTTGGAGGGCCCGACCATAGAGATGAAGGGGTACAATAGCCATTTTCGTTGGAACCCTGGTGTTGTTAGTTACGTGACGCATAGAGCGAAGGGCGGAGAGCAATAAAGCACAACATACGATGCGAGATGCGAACTGGGCGGCAATGAGGTCGTAGGGAGTGTTGCCGGTGCCCATCGGGGGGATCCCGGAGGACATGGTGTAAGAGATATCGGACAATGTACTGTGATTCATGGTTGTTTTGACTTGACGGTGTTCTTGGCTTGTGTGTGTGTGTGTGTGTTTGTGTGTGTGTGTGAATGTGGATTTGTATTGGTGAAGTGTGGGATGATTCAGAGTGGAACTGCGGTTCTACGAGGATCACGACCAAGTTTGATGAGGTATTGAAAGGCTTAGCAGAGCTGGAGATTGATCTGTGGGGTGATGATCAGGAGGCGTGAGGGTGTGGAGGGCAGTAGGGTGATGATGATGGAGGCGAGGACGGGTGGGCTGGAAGGTTATATATCTTTCCCCCGGGAGGGGATGAGGGGGACTGGACCATCACCAGAAGGTCCCTGAGGGAATGAGAAAGTTGAGATGGGCGTACGCTAGTCGAGAAGGAGATGTGACTACGAGGGGATGGCGAGGGTGATGGGGGAAAGCAAAGTTGGAGATGGCAAGGGGAGTCATGAAGAAGATGGGATCATGGGGAAACGAGAGGCATCCCTGGAAGGGCCAATGAGGGCAAGGTCGTCACGTCAAAGACGTCCAGGCTGGCTGCAATGGGGTTGGCGAGGAGAGAATGGAAGGCTGCAAGTACCTGCATATGGAGTCTCCCCATATCCTCTCACGCCCCGCCGTTGCATCTGGGATTCGGTATTCGGTGCCGCACCGGTCAACGGGTTGGGGACGGCATCGGGAGAACAAGGAGCGTGAGAGTGGGCTCAGATGGCCGCCATCCGCCATCACCTGCAGCCAATTCCAACGCATGTATAAGTGGATGTGTAAGTGTGAAAGGTATGTCAAGGTCAAGGGCAAGGTAAGAGCAGAGGCAAAGGTACTTGGCGTGTCTCTATAATGCAGAGCAATGCAAAGAGTAATGCAATGCATATTCCAGGTTTTGGAGCGAGCAAGCCAGGTACACGCACACCCACACATACGCACACACTGGGACGGCAGTAGAGGAGGAACAGGGAGGCACAGAATTCGCTCTTCGTTTCGAGGGCAGCCCTAATGGTGGCAGCCAGCCCACCTCCGAGACCATGATCCATCCGATCCCGGGCTGCCGGGTTAGACGACGAAGTCGCGTGTTTTGTTGGTCATGGCCGAAGGCCCGAGGACGAGCGAGCGGATACGACGCGGGAATAACGAACCAGCCGGGCACGGACTGGAGATCGTCACATGTCCGGGGGGGTAACGTCTTTTGGGAGGTAAGTGGTGGGTGTGAGCGTGAGCGTGAGCGTGAAAGTAAGTGTGAGTGCGAATTATGAAGAGTAAGGATGAATCAAGGAGGGGGAGAGTGAGAGTGAGAGTACGTATGATTACCACGCACCTTAGTACCTTAGTACTTTGTAATTATAGTATGGCAAAGACGACACTCAACGCACTCTGGTCGTCGCCGCGGATTTCAGTCGGTTGTTCCCACTGTTATTCGCGGGAGCTAGTGAGCTAGTCCGGAGCAGTGTTAGCGTCGGATATGGCTCACAACACGGTTGCATTGCAGTGATACCTTGCCTTACTTCATACCTTAAATTCTTCTGTTCTTGTTGTGCCCGAGAGACGTGGACGTAGGGCCAAGAGGTCTCGGTCTTGTCCGGGGTGACATCATTTCATCGTCCCCATTCCTCGACGGTTTGTATCCGTCGACGGTACCAGTGGGACGAGTCATGAAGACGTGCATGCCTCGTGTACCGTACGTTGTGCATGCCACTGCATCCTGTCTACACAGTAAACATCTCTATTCTTTAGACGATGAGATGGATCTTACTCAGAACAACCTACCCCCCTTGTGCCCTGTAAGACACGAAGCTCGACTGACACGGGGCAGAGAGACCCTGAATGCAAATTGCATGCGAGCGATGAGAGACAAGACAGACAGGCTCGTGAGAATGGCTCGCATTCTCGGACTTGATACATGCCATCCATCCTTCACCCCACCGTACAGAGATTGTGACAATGTCACCCATGCTTCGTCGGCTGTCGTGTAATACGTATGCGGTAGTACACTAGAAGGGCTCAAGAACCCGCAACGAAGTCGTCATCTCTTGGTGTGACCCCGTTCGCGGCATAATTCGTGGATCGGATACATTGTGTGTGTTGTCTTATGTCTCTTAGGTGTCTTTGATTGAACTACGTACTGTAAGTAGTTCTCCAATGTTTTTTTTTTCTATTTCCCTCCCCGTCCGTTTGGCCCTTTTCTCACCCTCATCTTACACAATGGGCTTCTCCCGGCATCTCGGTATCTCGCAAAGTAGGCGAGGTCCGAGTCCCCATCACTCGAATGCCGAGAAACAAACCATTTGAGACTGAGCACCGGTCAATCAATCAAATTTTCAGGCTTTTGGACCAATTGCTAGTTCGAATGTCGATGTGAATACCCTCACTCTGACCTGCCAGCCCCCCCCCACCCGAAACGGCATTGGGAGAGTCGCAGCGTAACTCAACTAACTGAAGGTGAGGAAGGGGTCGGGCCGGATGCAACAGTCAGAACACGGGCGCAAACCCGAACAAAATGTTTATTCCCGACAAAATTCAACGGCCCTGATACCTGCAGCCCAAGACACTGCCCAGCGCGTTTTCGGGTCCGAAGGGCAGAAAGAAAAACAGCAAAAAAAAAAAGACGGTTCAGGGCTAGGACCGGCCGGGGACCGGGACAGAAAAGCAAGATTCTTCAGCCCTAGAAACGTCTAGCCCCCTTTCTCTCATTTCTTATTTCCCTTCCCTGCCCCTGCGAGACCCTGCCTGCACATGTACCGGGGCAAACCCAGCAGGCAGCCGGAAATGCTCAAGACGAGGATGGATGGATGTATGCTCAACGTCAAACATGTCGCTAGGGGCTAAGTAGCTCGGGTACATCGGATTCGCGTCGGCTGTGGTCGGCGTCAGAACCCTTTTGGAGTTCCCACACATCACCACGAGTTCGGTGGGCGGCTGGTCAGACCCGCCGGAAAGGGGCGGGAGGGCGACTGGAAGAAAACAGCGCAAACGACATGATCTGAGGCTCACGGCGAGCCCACCATCTCTCTACACGGAGCATGCCCCCCTTTGATTCTCACCGCGACGTCATGCGGGAGAGAGAGTCCAAAAAGCAGACGGAGTTGACATTTGCTTAGGAGAAATCCCAGAGAGGATGGTGGTCGGCGGGGGGAGTGTGCCTGGCCAAGCATTTCCAGTTGGGTTGCATTGCCTTTGATGCGCTTCAAGCTTCGTCCGCCTCCTAGTAAAGTAGTCCCGCAACCGTTTATTAGCTTGGGCAGCCCGAGTTCTCATCGNCCCCCCCCCCCTCCCTTCCCTTTCCCCTTCCTTATCTCGCCTGGCTGCGGTAGACGTACACCGCCATGCGCAGGACGTTTTGCCATCTGGCACTCCTCCTCTAATCGTCGCCGGCTAGCACGACAGGCCAGAAGTGATTGATGGGTTGAGTGATGGGGGGAAGAAAGCCCACCCCCACGGCCCCCGCCAATGCTGCAATGCACCGCAAAGACTTGGCTTGGCTTTGGCGTGGGCTGGGCGCCGCGTTTAGCGTCGAGTCTTGTCTTTCGGTCTGGCTTCCGATCGTCTTGGGACTCTCGGACGGGGACGTAGATAGAAACCATCTTGTGTGCGCGTCCACTCATGGCTGGCAAAAAGTATCCAACTCGAGCCTTCGCTTCCCACTCAGCTCGTGTCTGCCCGAATACCTAAACGCTCATTCTCCCTGCTGAAAGATAGGTTGCATTCGACAGGGGCAGGCTGGTATGGTGTTCGGATACGTCCCTTCGCCGTTTCGGTACCGATCCCAAAGGGACGTCACGAACTTTGAACGGCAAACATACCCATCTCACCCTCGAAGCAAGATGACCATGGTCCTCGCTCGGTCAGCGTTTTGGTACAAGATAACTTGGGGGTTGGTGGTTTAGGAGGGAGGGAAAACCCCTGGAAATCTACAAAGGCGATTCTCCCCGAACAAATCATGAGCTAGCCGGGGGCTTACTGAAACCCCCCCCCCCCCTTCGCCCAACGCAACATCATCATTAGCATCATCGGCAGCATCACCATGGCGGAAGCGTAAGTGGCTTCGGATGGTGTCATGATAAAGGAGGGCCCAATGTGTAAGTGGGCTGCAGGACCCTGGATTTTCAGTCATCCATGTCTTTGCAGGTTGGCATTCCTACGAAATCCCATCGCAAGGAGCATACGAGGTCATTGCCCAACGCAGATCCTTACCTGGCGCGCGCGCGTGCGCGTATGCATCTGGCAGCGTACACGCACATATACACACTTACACACACCTACACCAGAAACAGAGAGGGAGGAAGAGACAGAGACTCTAGGGCCAGGGGAGACATGGGGTAAGCGAGCGCCCATCGGTACCGCGGCGGCGGCGCTTGCGGAGTCCCGCACGGAGGAGGCACGGGGCATGGTGGGGCTCATCCTTGTTCCTCCGCCGATGGACGCGCAAACCACACACATCACATCGCATCTTGTTTTCCTGACTGACATTTTTGTTCTTTTTTGATTTTGATTTTTTTCCCTCTCCTTCTTTTGCGTCGCTTGAAACATGCCCATGTCTCTCTTTGCCTGTTGTTATTTTCGACTCGCAATCCCTCCATCCCCCCTTCTCTTCGTCTTTTGACCTTCTTCCGCCCGCCTGTCAGATAACATCGGATTGTCTTCACTCCCCAAACTCTCAGAAGGAGGTCCAGTCACATTTCATGCGGGCTGTCTACCGCCGCGCTCCGATTTGCTATCACCTACCGAGTAGGGAAGAGAAGCCGAGAAAGATTGGATCTTTTTTCTTCCCCCTACCCAACCCTGTGATCCTTCGGTCGTTACTTCACACTAGTCCGTTAGAACAAAAAAGGAAAGAAAAATAAACGTTCACGTCCAAGGGGGACCACGGTCCGTTGTCCTTTCTGGGAAGATCCCTCAGAAGGATATCCCGGAAGATGAACACCATGGACATCGTAAATGAGAGCGACACAGAACACACTTTGACTTGTCCAAGTCATCCATCCCTGCCCTCCATTCTACCCGCCGGCGTCTCCCTCTCCTCCCTCTCGCTCTCGAGAGCCTCGCCAGCTGAACACGTAAAAACTCTCAACCGTCCCAAGTCGAAAAGAGCGGCCTGCGCACCCCTTTCCCACGTAAGCTTTCGTCGGAATAGGCCGCGCCAACAGCCGCCACGCGGCGCCACGCCACGCCACCCACCCATCCTCATCACCGTCATCTCAAGCTTTCGTCCTCCTCTGTTCCCTTCGCGACGCGAACTCTACCCCCGAGAAAGCCCAAGCCACACACACGTCGACGTTTGAGCTCATGAACCCTGATTTCTGGGTCTGGGGGGAGTGGACGGGTTCTCGTCTCTCTGTCTCACACGAGGGAACCAATCCCCGCCCACCGTTCATTCATCCCAACTCGAGTCGGTGTAAGTTCGTCAATACGAGGAAGCACAAACCACCACCAAGACCTCGTCCTTTTTTCGCCTCCCTTCCCTCCCCCCCAATACACTGTTCAGTGTAGCGCGGCGCGCTAAAGCTTGGAAGTTTCCTTGTCAGGGGTTCTCCATTGACTGACATGTCGTCTCAGCAGCTCGAGCCCGCTTCGACCCGGCCAGACTTCGGGGATCGCCGTCCGGTAGTTGACCACCACCCAGGCCTCGAGAATAGCCTCGCGGGCCATGCTACGAAAAGACGTTGGATGCAAGTTTTCCCATCAATCCCCGTCTCGACCTTGTCTCCGCCATCATTGTCCCCTCGTTCGATGCTTCCATCATCCTCTCCAGCTCGGCTCAGCTCACCTCAGCCTCCCCCGGTCCCAACTTCGTGTGCCGCATACCCGCCATCTTCAACCTGCGACTGAACATCGACGTCATCCACCGATCTGGTATCCGAGATCCCCCTCGGATCCCACGCCTTACGCAGTGGAACCTTTCCACTATGGCCTGATGGCGCCAACTCAAACCCCCCCCTCCCCTCTCTCCCCCCCACGCTTCCGTGGCCTGAGTCTGAACCTGGCTCTCAACGGCTTCCGGCACGGGTGCCGACCCCTATAGTATGCCGTTTCTGCCAGAGAGGAATCAAGCTTTGTGATCAACAGGACTAACGTCCCTTTGCCGACAGAGGCCTATTTTAAGCAAGAAGTGGAGTCGGTAATATCTCCCCGTCGACATTCCCGGACGTACAAGGCCAGCTTGGTGGGAGGCTAGCGTGCCGAACTAAACACTAGCCCCGTGGTTGAAGTACTAGATAACATTAATCTACACTAGTTCAAAGACGGCCGTCTCATCGGCTGCGCGGTGTGAGCCGAAGATGCTTCCATGTCTCGTAAATTCCAAAACATCAAGACTGCCCTATGAGGAGGTTGAGTTTGTTGCAGTCTTGCCAGGTGAAATTCATGTGGTGAGAGGGAGGAGATACCCGAAACCGGGGAAGCAAACGAGGTATAATTAGATCTCGACTCTTGGTCGCGACCGAGTTTGAATCACGCAGATGATGTCACTTCGGTGAACCCTCGAGGTGAAAGGTGAAGTCCGCAGCGGCCCATCCATCCCACCTCACTCCACCATATACACGGTAGCCTGTTCTCCCTCTGCGAGCTATACCATACGCCGTATATTCCACCTATACTCTAAGATTTTGCCGTTTGAGATCCATTTTGATTTTCCTTTTCCGCCCTCGGTTCAGACGCTCACGGTTCTTACTCTTTGCCTATTGTATGAGAGTGTTCGTGATGTGAGGTAGTGCGCCGATGACGATGGTGATGGCGGAAGCGGGGTTTCGAATCCGGGTTCGTTAAGGGCGTTTTGTGGCCGCCCTGGTCCCCCTCTTTTGTGTTGTATTTTGCACAGTATGCGTAACGACGCCTTAGCTGTCGCTGCCCGAATGCCAGTCACAAGCGTCAACCGAGTGAGGAGTCGGTCCCGAGATCGTATCCACATGTAATGGCTCCTCATGAACGTAGACGCTTGATATCATGTCACCATTGCCCACAAGACTCATTTACCTCAACCGAAATCCCAACAGACACCAATCATACAAATATCCGCATTCTGCAGTTCGCCATTTTGACGCCATCCCTTTACCTCTCCCAACCAAATCACGACCTTAACGCCCCCCTCGCATCCTCAGCCTCACGCGCTATTGGCGAAAAACTTTGTAATCTTCTGCGTGCCGTCCTGCTTCGACTTGGCAGGGCTCTTGCTGCCGTTGCTCGTCGCGCTGATTCTGCTCTGCCTAGACTTGACGGGCGACGCCCTCGATGCCATCTTCTTGGGTCGTTCCTCGCCCGCATCCGCTTCCGGCGCTTCACGCTTGATTCCCGCCTTCGCTTCACTACCCTCATCCTGGGCCGCCTTGGAAATGACTTCCGGCACCGGCTGCTTCTGTCCCGCCTGAAACCCTTCGGGCTCTTCCTTGGCCGCGACCGTCGGTTCGAGTTTGGGCTTCTGCTTGGCGGACGCGTTCGCGAAGAAGTTGGCAATGTTGCTCTTGTTCTCCTTGCTCGCGACGGGGATGATGAAGGACGGCGAGTTGTTGCCGACCTTACCGACCTCCTTGGTGACGGGATAGCACTCGAGCTCGCCTCCGAACGGCCTCAGAAGATCCTGCAGCTCCTTGGACCACTCGTGCCGTCTGGGGTCGAGCCAGGTCCTGATCTCCTCGGAGCCGGGGTCCAAGATGACGGGCATCCTGTCGTGAAGGAACTTGAGCTGCTTGTTGGAGTCCGTCGTGATGATGGTGTACGTGTACCGTTTCTCGTCAGAGTCTGTTCACAACCGTCAATCTCGAATCGTCTTTCTTGCCAGCTTCGAAGTACAGATTCAAATCCCGACCTTCGTACTTGACACAATCCCACAAACCGGCAAAGCACATGAGCTGCCCGTCTTTCCTCCTGACGAAATGCGGCAACTTGTCCCGCCCTGTCTTGAGCCACTCGTAGAACCCCTGCGCGACGACGATGCACCTCTTGCCCGCCTTCATCGTCGACCACATGCCGCCCGGTGTGCTGAGCGAGTCGTCGCGGCAGTTGATCGTCTTGGAAAGCGTCGAGTAACCCGGGTCACGCTTCGTCCAAAAGGGGATCAACCCCCACTGCATCGACTGCATCTTGTACTTGACCGGGCTCACCTCGCCAGCGGGACGATCCGGGGCCGCAGTCTCCGTGATCGCCTTTCCTTGGTCGCTTTCATCGCGTCCGCGGCGATGACCAGCGCCACGGTCCGGGACGTCGGCGCGGTAGACGACGCCGTGGTAGCCTGGCGCGAAGTTGTACGTTTGGCGAGGAGTGCCCTGGCCCTCATCCTCCGGCGCATCATCAACGGGCATGTCTTCATCTTCCAACATGCGCCGGATCTGCGAAGGTCGCTGTTGTCGAGCGCATCATTAGTGCTCGTGGTTGGCTTGACCTCACCTGGTCGTGGCGGCAGGGGCTTAAAGAGAGCTCACCAAAGCTAAGGCGTATCTCCCGCACATGACTTGGTTTAATGAGACGAGGATATCAGAGTTCGGAGGCTCCAGTTAACTTGAACTCTTGTCTTTGCCGATGGTTGACAAGCTTTCTGTGTTTTGCCAATCCTCAAGTCGTTTTTATTGGGTCAAGGGAATGTCGTCATGGAGACGCAGTAACTTAAAAACACAGCTCAACTTGTTAGTGTCGCGATGTCATAAACGCCAAACTACTGATACTAAGGTACCTCAATCTATGCGCTTACTACACGCTGACACGTGACATGGCTTTATCCCTCCCGAAACATTCAACAACAGCTTCAACTTCACTTACATCAATGCGTAGAAAATGTAATGTTGTAAGAAACATGACGGACCAAAAAAAAAAAAAAAGTTCTCATGGCTTTTGCACTTTTTGTGTTCATTGCGCTCAATTCAGCCCCGACTTGAAAGCTAAAGTAATTCCGCCGTAGGATCCCGTTACAAAAATGAACAAGCCTTATGCTGATATACGCCGTACCTCCACCCTACCAACTCCTGAGTGTTGTTTTCCATTAGACGTTTCGCCTTGACTTTCGCTTGAGTGCTGTTTCGGCCGCCCATGCGTCCTCAAAGACCGTCTTGCGTTGCCCGACATCTCCCTTCTCCAGAGCAAGCCGACGAACCACGTGGAACGCACCTGTTCCCACCGTCATGGTCTGTCCCATGATGATACACTCGCTAACACCTTCGATACGATCCATCTTCATGCCCGCAGCCGCCTCGAAGAGATGATCCGGTGTCTTCTCGAAGGATGCCAACTGCAGCACGCTGTCTCTCATCTTGGAGAGACCAAATCGCGTGATGCCAAGCACCTCACCCTTGTACGTCATGACATCAGCCAGTAGCTGCATGTGTCGCGGGTCGATACCCATGTCTCCCATGACCTCTCCGATTTCGAACGCAATTGTGCTCCGCGCCGCTTCGATACCGAGGACATCTCGGCACTCCATAACGTTGTTCGACTTGACTCTTCGTCCGTCCACTCCTTCCGTGTTCATGCAGGCAAGCAGTCCGTACCCTTCCACCAGAACGGTATGAGTGTCCTGGTCCGACGTCTGAATGATTGCACGAGTGGCTTCGGGGTAGCCAGAAATGGCCACTGTCGGGATCATTCGCCGGAGGTAATTCGCCCGTACCAATAGGTCACCGAGTTCATCCACCGGTTTCGCCTTCACAGACCGCTTGGAGGCGGCTGACTCGTCGAGCCGTACGCGGATTTCGATTCTTCCCGGGCCGATGTGCATGTCTTGCCTCGAGACCTTGATCTTCTTGTGTTTGCAAATAGCTTCGGCAACATCGCCCAAGCCGATGCCTAGTTGCATGTCTGACAACGCATCCATGTCCACCCTCAGAACGACATTTCCTGACTCAGCAAACCACTCGTCTTCAATATAGCTGAGGATGTCTTCCACGTAAGTTTTCTCGATACGCGCCTTGACGATTCGTGCGGCAGTCATCTCCCTATTCTGCACCAGCGGGCAGGTGATGACGGGAGTGCTGATAAGCTTGGAGGCGTTGATGATTTCCTTGATACGTGGCACACCCTGTGTGATACTCATACCAGCGACACCGGCGAAATGGAAAGTCTTCAGTGTCATCTGGGTTCCTGGTTCACCGATAGACTGGGCACCGACGGCACCGACGGCGTGGCCAGGTTCGACATGTGCCTTTTTGTACTTCTCCAGGCAGAGTCGAATAAACAGCCTGAGTGTCGTCTCGGATACCTTGGCAACCCTGTCTGCAAATGTTTTCTTAGCTTTGATCTCACTCTCGTCCATGTCGACTTCCATGCTGTCGGCGTTGGCCGTGAGCCCTGTAAGCTCCATGACACGACGGAGCTTGTTGGCTCGCCCGCCGACATAAGACTCCAACGACCTCAAGAAATCTCGGGCGCCCTCGTGCTCGTCGGTGAACCTCTCCTCTTCATTGTCATAGTCAAGGGTTTTGTCTCCCAGCAGTGTCTTTCTGGGGTAGCGCGCCCGCTCTCGAGCAAGAATGTTGTCGCAGAACTTGATCATTTCGTCGGGGAGCAATGCCGCTTCATCATTGTCCCACGTCAAATTCTCGGCGTGAGAGAAGGTTCGGTCGAAGTTGACGGGTTTGGCGGTAGCCTCCATGTCGACAGGATCCAGCTTATCGGCGCCGAACTGGAACTGGACAATACCACCGCCAGAAGTGCGAACTGTGTCGTCGTACTGCGTCGAAAGATCTTCCAGAGACTTCATCAGTCTGCGCGACATGTATCCGGTCTCGGCCGTCTTGACTGCAGTATCGACCAGACCTTCACGTCCGGACATGGCGTGGAAAATGAACTCTGTTGGCAGCAGACCCGAGTAGAAACTGTTCTCCACGAAACCCTTTGATGGCGGCTGAGGCGCGTTCTTGTGGAAGTGAGGGAGCGTCCTGTCCTGGAACCCATCGGCTACACGCTTGCCGCCGATAATCTGCTGTCCGACTAGAGCCACCATCTGTGCCACGTTGATTTCCGATCCCTTGGATCCGGACTTGGCCATGATGAGGGGGGCATTGTTCTTGCTGAGCGTCTCAATACAATGAGAACCTGCTTGTGTTCGGACCTTACTGAGAAGTCCAGAAATGGAGTTCTCTAGCGTCTCTTCCATCGAGCATCCCGTGGCCTTATCGAGCTTTCCTTTCTTGTACTTGTCAATAAGCACATCGACGTCGATGCTGGCATCTTTTACAAGCTTGCTCTTCCTCTCCAGTAGTCTTTCCGTAGGGAAAACGTCTCCAATGCCGATCGAGAAACCGCGGTTTGTCAAGGCGCGGGCGCACAGCTTGGCTAATCGATTCATCGTGACCACGGCCGCATCAGGACCGAAATCTCTGAGGATGACATAGAAGACGGAATCCTTCTTTCCGGAGCCGACGGTGGACTTGTCCATCCTGCCGCACATGACCTCCGAGTTGCGGATAACGAGCCATCCGTCATTCGGGTCCATGTCAGGCGCTTGGCCAGGCCTGGCTTTGTATTCTCTACATTTGGCGTCAAGGTTGATCTTGACCGGCGTTTCCTTGTTCGGCCGCATCATCATACTGAAGATCTGCTTGCCGGTCCAAAGGGCCTTGGGCTTCAAGACGGCGGGAGGGGGAAGGTCGAGATGGGTTTTGCCGTCCATCATGTGCATGCACATGTACGTGAATGTCTTGCGGTCGTAAAAGTTGTCCTTGCTACTCAGCAAGTACGCGGCAGTGATGAAATCCTGCGTTGCAGCGATGACAGGCTCTCCGTTTTTGGGCGTTGCCAAGTTGTGCTTGACACCCATAAGGTTGATGGCCTCCGCGCGTGCTTCTTCCGTCTGCGGAACGTGAAGGTTCATTTCGTCTCCGTCAAAATCAGCGTTGTAAGGGCCACAGACACACTCGTTCAGTCGGAACGTTCTCCAAGGTCGGACTTTGACCAAATGACTCATGATACTGAGCTTGTGGAGAGACGGCTGACGGTTGAAAAGGACAATGTCGTTATCCTCCAAGTGGCGTTCTACGACGTCGCCAATCTTGAGGTCATGGGCGACTTGGTTCCTGTTGCCGAACTTCAGCGATATCTTGTAGCCCCCTTCATCATTCTTGATGACCTGCTGAGCACCCGGCCAAATGCTGGGTCCGTTGCGGACGCATTCCCTCAACTTCTTAATGTTGTAGTCCGATACCCGCTCCGGATATGTAAGGTTTTTAGCCACCAACTGTGGGACGGCAACCTGGTCAATACCAAGATTCGGGTCGGGAGAGATAACAGTTCGTCCTGAGAAGTCGACACGCTTTCCAGACAGGTTACCACGGAATCGTCCCTGCTTTCCCTTCAACCGCTGACAGAAACCCCGTACGGCTTTGCCGAAGCCCGGCTGCTGAAGACCCGGTACGTCGCTGTTGACGTACATAGCGACCTGGAGTTGAAGATACTCCCATTGCTCCATGATTGTCTGAACGGGCGAGCCCTTCTGCAACGCCGAGCGAATCATGCCGCTCACCCAAACAATATCAGCAAGTTTTGTCGTGATGTCGTCTTCGTTGCTGGCATTGTCTTGGGCAACTGATGGTCGGATACAGACCGGGGGGGCAGGGAGGAACTGCCAGATGAACATCTCGGGACGCCCCTCGGCGGGATCCAGGCCAAGAAGCTCGCAGTCGGTAGGGCTGATCATCTTGAACAGATTGAGAACCCTCAAAGGGTTCATGTCTTCCATGGCTTTGCGCAAGTGCTTGTCCAACTCGGGGTTGTTTTTCCTCGCTTCGGTGAAGGACTCGTCGAACTTAATCTTGCTTTCCGGGGGCACTTTCTTGGCGGAGGTAGATTTGTTGTATGTAACGAACTTATCGTGTGCCAGCTTCAGAACGCCGACTTTCCGAATTTGACCTTGAACGGAGCCGCAGTACATGCAATTCTTGACCTTCCTACACTGCTCGTTGATTCGCTTGCAGATTTGCGAACGTCGAAGATTGTCCAAAAGAGGCCGTCTCAACTCCTTAAGAAAGGCGCGGCGCTCGGATTCCGTGAGTAGCACCTTGCCGCAGTCCTGATGATCACTTCTTAGTCATGGATGAGGCAATATGAAGCAATCTTCTCACCTTGCAGATGTCCTGCAGAATCATCATGACGAACCGCAAGTAGCCGATGTGGAAGGCAGGCAAAGGAAGCCTAACATGGCCGAAATGGCCTGTGCAGTTCTGGAGAGACTCTTGGCATGTTGCGCATTTTCCCGTCTTGCTCGATGTACCCTGCGAGAGAATCGGTTAGACACGAGGATATCGTACAGAATTGGTCGAAAGTGGCTTACAAGGCGAGGGTCGAGAGGGCCATGTTGGTAGGGAGCTCTGTTTTTTTCTATGTCGTAGAGCAAACGGTCGGAGACTTCGAGGACGGCCTGGTTTGCGATATCTTGGTTGGACCTGTAGGGCGAGCGGCGAGGTTAGCGATGGCGGGTCGGAAGGGGCGGGATGGACGCAGGCGGCGAGACTGACTGAATGCCAAACTTGATGCCCTTGAATCGCTTGGGCAGCTTGTCAACAAGCTGCGACTTGACCGGGGTCACTGCCGTCGTGGTCATTGTGATGTGGCGTGCGGTTGCAATTTCAACCGGACGCGTCGGAGCGAGAGAGGTTGAGTCAAGATGGATACGGGAGTTGTTCGAGGTGAGGTGAGGTCGTCGAGGTCAAAATTCTACCGGGCGTGGTCAAAATCGGTCTTGGTGGGAATGCGAATTCGCCGCAGGATCATGATCATAGTCCGGATGTTGACGTTTGGGGTATTTGAAAAGTGTGAATCGTCGGAGGCGACCTGTTGCTAGGGTGAGGCGCCCATTTGGTTGCGATCCGTGGGTTGGCGATTTGATTTCGAGTAGGAGGCGGCAACGGGCTGTATGGACATGGAAATTTTGTGAGGGACGGAGGCACGGCTTTGAAGACAAGCGCGGCAAAGAGGGACCGATCACCCACCAGTGCGTGGTGCAGGTCGTACCCCACCATCAAAAAACACAGCTCATGCCCCACCACTTTACAGTTTTCGATGCTGGTAATCTACACTGTAACGTATGCCGTTATCAGAGAGACGCAGACTGTGCGAAGTGATTGAGGCCGACTCTGCTGCTTCAATGGTGACGCCTCGCGAGAGTGCAGGACCTCGCGTTGGTGTAAGTCTTGGTTTTGAATGGCGCGAATATCGTATCATTGCAATACTTGGATGATGCATTCAAGTCCCGTATTGGTGATGAGGACAGCTTCTGCGCTGACAGAGCTCAATTCCGAGTTACTCAACTTCGGTTGAGCATTCTCTCAACATCCCCAAGGCTTACCTGACCTTGAAGTGCCTCCCTCAAGGCTTGCACTCAATTGCCCCGCGTCTCATGCCGTGTGACTCCGCAGTCCCGGCCTCAGGTAGACCGAGGTGAGCCGTGTGGTGAAGGCCACCATTTGAGGTGAGCAATGTGAGGTGAGCAATGGCAGACGCTCCACCGACCATGGATCCGGCAAATCGTTCCGGTTCATCTCCAAGCCCGAGTGCACCATCACCACCAGACGTCAAGCTTCAAGTATCGACCATTCCATTAATACCATGTGAACTGAAAGTGATTTGCGTCACAGGCCGTCCTAGATGCGAAGACTGGGTTTCGATCTGCTGCTCACTCTCCCCATCTCCCACGTGGAGCTCAACACCGAACTGGCAGCTGACCAACATCTCTAAACTTCAGGTAAAGTCACTGAGTACAGGTACCTTCAGCTGACAACAACCACAAGCCCCTTGGGATTAGTGAGTCATAGTTGGTCCCAGACATTCTAGATACGCAACGCCCCTGCAGAGTCCTAGAGAGGTTCATTCGATTACAATCATCGCTTCGATTCTGCCCTGGTGTCATTGATTAATTTGAAACGACATATACCTCAAGGTGTACTTATGAGGATCAGAGAATATGCAAGTCGATAGAAACCCGAGGATGGTGGGCCCAACTCCTGGTTCAATAACAGGCAATTCACAGTAGCATGGCCCCCGCACAAAGGACGACAAGCTCAGTCAAATATCAGATAGATGCTGCCGAAGGCTGCCTCGATGTTTGCTTGACTTATCAATCTACCCGTGACATTGATAGCGTGTTTCTTGCGTTTGTGTCCCACAAGTGCGTCTCAAGTGCATCTCGGTAGAAAGTTGAAAAATCGTTGCTGAGTATCCGTATCCGTATGTACATTACAGCTGCTACGTAGGTCCCCATCTCAGTCACATGTGCCCAGGCACCTGAGTAAGGCGGGGAGGTAACCGAAAGCACCTTACCTAGGGTAAGGTAGGTAAGGTGAGTAGGTAGGGTGCCTGACGTAGCGCAACTGGATTAGCTAGCCCCGAGATGGAGCTTCTTTCCCTTGTTGGAGTCCATTCTTTGAGCTTCTTTTACCCCGACGTCACGAGAAGCACACGTTGTCCCTTCCCTTTGCTACGCGAATTTACTTACCTTGCGTAGTACTTCTACCCACCGAGCTGCCTCACATGTTTACTGTCTTTCCTTTTCGCCCTGATTGACACTTTTGTCTCTGTATCCTTGCTCACCGTCTATTACTGACTACCACCTAGGTACACAAATACCAGTCCAAAACAAAGACAAACCTATTGAACCTACGTGTACACCCATCTCTCTCATTTCCTTTCAGCCAAATATATCGTCGACGCCTCAACCTTGTTATTGCTCCAGTCTGAAACCATCATTCCTTGTTTCCGCCCCAAACCTACCATCTACCTTGCCGGAACTACATCTCAGTTTGTTCCGTCTACAAGGTACTTTCGTTGCCTTCAGCTTGCCTCTCTGCTTTTGCCTTACCTGGGAAACTCGGCAGTCAACCCCTCCCTCTAGCTGGGATACTTTCTTAGGTTAACTACCTACCCCCGGTGCACCTGGACGTCGTGACGTCCTTTCTTACAAGTATCCGCATCGTTCTTCTTCACTTCTTCCAAGTTGGCGCTCGCCGTAAGTCTCTCTAGACGCCCTTGGAGACGACATTGCAGACCGCCGAAACTCCCCACCAATACCAACAACACATCGGCATCCACAACGACATCCACACCCAGATTGACAACCACATACATATCCCACCGTCGCTGCGCATCCCGTCATTCATCTCCCGGATGGCACACTGCTCGCTCTGAAACCATGGCTCCCAGCGGCCCTGACCGCAAAACCGAAAAGTCATACCTCTCGTCTGCTGTCGACTCTATAAATCCATGGGCTGGCAGCCGGAGTTCAACCCCGACGCCCAAGGAACTTCCCCCACAGCCTGTGCCCGTTCCCAGCTCCCGCCCCGGCGATCATAGTATCACCCACTTATACGGCCAAAGTACCAAGAGTTACCCCGCCGACTGCCCTCCTCTGAATGTTCTATGGTATCACGCAACTGATGTAAGGCGAGCCACCATGCCATCCCAACTGTGCTTCCCAGTGCTGACTTAGCTCTTCTCTGCCCAGGTCCCCAAACGAAAGCCACAGTTCCTACGAGACAAGCCCAAACCTGCCGACGATATCAAACCTCCACCCCAGCCAAAAAAGTTTGTCCCCTTCTCCAAGTCAGATTCCCGCGCGATCGAGACCGCGTATCAACGTTTGTTGGAGGATTCCGAAAGACGAAGGGGTGAACGATCAACACGGAACGCGTCTTCAGGCTCGCGACGTGGCCGCACAAATACGGACGAAGATGGAGTCCACAGCAGCTTAGAGACCAGCCCCGAAGGCGGCCAAACTCCCAAGACTCGCGTACCGGTAAATGAAGACTACCTCTTCGACGTCGATATCGAACAACGAGAGTTAGCACCTGTGTACTGGTTAGGTCCTGTCTACGAAGTGCGTCGCGGTACCTGGTTCTACGACGAGGGCTCAACGTTGAGACCATGCGAGGAAAACCTGGCTTCTCAGCTGGAGGAGGGCTATCTTAAGGTGAAGCCATGGACGTACCCCAAGCCTCGGATAAGGAGTGATTCCAAAAACAAGGATGCGACAAAGAATAAGGACGTGACACCCAAGGCCTCGGTTGAGAACCTGAAGGCTACGGCATCAGCGTCAGCGTCGGCGTCAAATGCTTCTGCCGCAGATGGAAATAGCAAACCACAACCACAACAGAGCCAGACCCAACACCAGCCCTCATCTCACCGCCTGTTCGGAGCTTGGATGAACAGCGTCGCGACGTACCAGGATACGAACACAGCTTGGATAACATCTGATAGTGTCTTGTCATGGGTGACGTCTACGATGTATGAAAGGTTCGCAGGCGGCGGATTCATGAGCGGCATCAAGCTAGTAAGAGGATGGTCGGATGTGGCCAAGAACAAGAAAGACAAGCAGCCGGCTACCCCGACCGAGGCAAACGCTGCTGCGAATGCGCAGATGGATGAAAAACAGCAAAAGCTGCTGAAGAGAAGGTCTGCGCCGCCCACATCAAGACCATCGCAATCGAATGATGAAGCCTTAATAGACGGAGACGAGAGTAGGGGAAACACTCTTCAGCGACAAATTTCTTCGCTGATGGAAGGGGCCGAACGCAATCAGCAGGAGCAGGAGGAAGAGATTCGAAAACGCGAGGAGAAGGAAATCGAGAATGACTACAATGGTCAATTCGGTGAAACGCAGGGTCGAGACATCGAGCATTTGGTGCTTGTGACTCACGGAATCGGTCAGCTGCTTGGTATTCGGTAAGTCCTTCCCCGTATTCCGGTGAAGTCATATCGTAAGACTAAGGCCCGCAGCATGGAGAGCGTCAATTTCGTTCACGACGTCAACATCCTACGTAAGAATTTCAAGTCGGTGTATTCTAGCTCTGCAGATCTGCGGGCTTTGAATTCGGAACTTGAGGATGGCCCCAGGAATTGCCGAGTACAAGTTTTACCTGTTTGCTGGAGGCATCTGTTGGACTTTCCACGGAAGCGGGAAAAGAAGAACGAGCAAGACATTAGCGATGGCGCCCATGATGACGATGAATGTAAGTTAATCTTGCCTTCGTTCGACGCTACAACATCTAACTAACAGCGTCCAAGACCCTTCGCTGGAGGACATCACCATCGAGGGAGTGGCTTTTGCCAGATCCTTAATTTCCGACCTTGCCCTCGACGTTCTATTGTACCAGAGCGCGTACAGAGAACAGATTGCAGAGATTGTGCTGAAGGAGTCAAACCGGATTTTTAAGCTCTTCCTTGCCCGGAACCCGGAATTTAAGGGTAAGGTGCATATTATTGGCCATTCGCTTGGCTCAGCCATCATGTTCGATATCTTGTGCCGACAGAAGGAGAAGTCAAAGACGCTGGATAGCCCGAGAAACCCATTACGGTTTTGGGCTCCGCCAGAGAAGGGTGAAGGCAGTCGGGAAGCCAACGAATTGAAGTTTGAGTTCGACGTGGAAGATTTCTACTGCCTAGGGTCACCCGTGGGTCTGTTCCAGATGCTCAAGGGCCGGTAAGTAGGCTTGATTGTGGCTTTTTCGCCAGCACATACTAACGTAGCTGAAGCACCATTTCAGCACGCCATCTTCCCAACGCCCAGCCTTCTGAGAGCCCACTGAATCCAGACCTGATGGACGATCCGTTTCTCTCAGCAGCTCCGACATCTCCCACTCAACGTGTTTCGGCCATTACAGGCTTGCCGTACTCTGTCTCGTCTCCAAAGGCTGCTCAGCTGTTCAACATCTTCCACCCCTCAGATCCGATCAGCTACAGACTCGAGCCTCTAATATCACCCGCCATGTCAACATTGAAGCCTCAGGTATTGCCGTACACCAAGAAGGGTATATTTGGCAACGTCGCCCAGCAAGGGCTATCGGGTATCGGCATGAAGGTTGGCCAGAGTGTGAGCGGACTGTGGTCCAGCTTAAGCGCGGGAATCGCGAGTAACTTGCTGAATCGTAGTCTTGGACTGAGCAACGAGGATGTGGCTAAAATGAACTCGGCATCGACACAGCCGCAAGGCACCGGGACAGGACCGCACATGCCAGACAACAGTGTCATCTCGGATGTAACTAAGCTCGGGGAGAAGACGAACGAACGGAAGAAACAGCTGGCAGACTCTAAATCGATGATGGGCCGTACGAGCATCAGCGGCAACGAGATGACGCTGATTGACGACGAGCTGGAGACACTCTACTCCAAGTTCCAGGAGAAACGAGTGGATCTCGCAAAAAGGGATGAGGACGGAGGTGCAGCCGAATGGATCGAGGCAGAGCGCAAGGCACAGAAGCTACGGCGAGAGGAGATGAAGGTCCGGGCCTTGAATCGCAACGGGCGAGTGGACTACAGCATTCAGGAGTAAGTTGCCGCGTTTCACGGATGCAAATTCTTGATTCACTAACCAAGCAACAGAAGCGTTTTGGACTTCAACCCCATGAACACGATTGCTTCACACATGAGCTACTGGTCTGACGAGGATGTCAGCCATTTCATCCTGTCACAACTACTATCTAATAGAGCCCGGGCAAACCGGAGATAGACAGCAATTAGACAGACATATGGTCACGCAGGTCGGTTCAATGTAAGATGCACTTCTTGGCCAGGAACCATGTTTGTCGTGTGAAACACCAAAGGTTATTGCGATTTGCTCATTCTGGTGTAAAGGGGTATCATGTGTTCCATTCCAACTCGACCTACTTAAGGGTGCAGGATACCGGCCTCGATCAGCGCACCCCAGCGTGCGGGCATGCCCTTGGCAATGTCATCGGCAGTCTGTCCGGACTCAGTGCGCAGGGCGCGGATATCCTCGGCGTTGTCGTTGGTAAGACGGACAATCTGCAGCGCCTCGGCAGCCTGACGTGCCGCGATGGGGAAAGCGTCAGTGGGCAGAGGAGATGCGATCCAAAGCAACAGCCAAAGGACTTCCTCCTGGGCCTTTTCAACAGCGACATGAAGAGCGCTCTTGCCGCCGGCGAGAGGGTCCTGGTAGCGGATCAGCTGGCCCAGCTGGGTGATGTCACCGGCGAGCTCCTCATTGGCATCTTGGAGAAGCTCGACAATGCCCTGAACGTCGCCCTCTGAGCACATGAGGTGATAGGCGCGAGCGGGGCGGGCCTCGGGGTTGGCGTCGAGGTAGGCTTCCTCTGTGATGTTGGGGAGGATGTCGAGGCCGTCCTGAAGTCCACCCTCGTTGACATAGCGGGTTAGGATTGCAGTTCCAGGCGGGGTTTGAAGGAAGGGATTTGTGACAGAGGGGCCTTGGATGTTCGTGGGTAGGTATTTCTGGCAAGAGGGGCAGTTCAGGGAGATTGCGATCTCTGGGGATTGGTCCAGGAGGCATTGCCTTGGCGTTGGGTCAGTGTTTGATCTGAGGGAAGAGAGAGAATTCGATATAAGACAGAAGGCGAAGAGATCGAGAGGGATGCAAGGTGAAGGGGTCGTTTTAGGTGAAGGGGTCGTTTCACTTACCAATGGAAGTGGCAGCCGCATGGCAGCTCAAGGTCGTCGGGGACATTCTGGGTTTCTTGGGTTGTTTGGCCCTCATCGTCGCTGTCTGGTTCGATGCCGATTACGAGGGGTTCCTCGCATGATTTGCAGACGGCGGCCATTGTGTTGCGAATGTGAGTGTGGTGATGTTGGAGGAGTGAGCGAGAGTAAAAGGTTCTCGCGACCGTTCACAATTAGTAGGTGAAGTAAGTATTAGGAAGGAGGTTGTTGTCCTATTCAGATAAGATTTGTGTGAGATTTTCTATGTTGGACTAGTTCACGTCGCACCAGGAATGAATAAGCACCGACGTCGCGATGAAGGCATAGAGATCAGAAAATTCGAGGTGGGGTTGCAGATTCGCGACGGTGGGATGTGAGCGAAGCGGGGACTGTGGCAGCACCATTTAATCAACACTGTGGCACGTAGTGTAAAGGGAGTGCGGGGACACAGTGCATGTCTGCAGACATGCTTCGTAGAACCCAATGAGCGGCATGAGGCACTTGGACCAGGTTCTCTCTGCTATAAGCTGTGATTGGATGGGGTTCCAGACAGAGCATTATTGCTTGCCCTGGAGCGGTCGACATTCAAAGTCGGTGGGCGGAAGCCTGTGATCTGAGGTGAGAACAACGACAGGAGTGCAAAGCATCTTTCCGGTTGAACTCGTTCTGAGGTGAAACAATGGGAAGATTTTCTACTACGTGTTAAACCAGGAAGCCGTCGGTGAAGATATCCTAGGTATATTCCACTATGCATGTGAATTGAGCGAGCCGAGACAGTCGTCGGTTTCGCTGCGCGGGCAAGCACCCATCTTAGACTTTGATGGTGCCTGTTGCCTGTTGAGCCACGTGTGCGTCGACGAGTCTATTAAACAAGAATTAGACTAAGGTAGCGTGCAGTGTACTCTGTTCCGCTCAGAGACGGCGAGCCATTAACTGAAAAGTACGTATTGTTGAAGAATTCATTTAGCTGCCTGTGGACTGCATACGTTGGCGCTTTACGCAAGACTTCGTGGTCTCGCCTTCTTACGCAAGTCGATGTGGCTGGTGGTTGAAACGAGGCACATAATGGAATGGAGAGGGTTCCCGCGTATTCAGTCACAACTGCTAGCGCATTAAGTTGGTATGGCAGGATCTCTTGCTTGGCCTGCTGTACCATGAGTGTTTACATCAGCAAGCTGAATTTATACTAAAACGCAGGCATGTAAGGTGGGCAACGTCAGGTACTTGCCCAAGTACCCGACGCCCCAGTTCGGGCTGCTGGGGGTACATGGCATGGGCAGTGTCCAAAGGTACCCGATGATGTAGGCATCCAATCCAAGGCCTTTCTTGTCAGCTAATGCCTGTATCATTACATCAACGGCCCCTCCCCGCCCCCGCCAACAAGTTCCTACGTAAGACTCTCACATTCTTTCCTTCCCCCTCTCCCGCCGCCGTCTGCTGCTCTTCGGGCACGGCGGCACAGCGAGCGCAGGACAGCGCAGCATAAGTGGGAGTACCTTGTTATGGTTCCTACCTAGGCAAAGTGAGGGTGAAGGTGCCCAAATTGAGGTAACACAGCCCACCTCAGGAGGCAGGCAGTACATGCATGTGTGTAACTGGGCCTGCCTTGTCTTGATTCATCTTGGCCCGTGGTGTTCATCATCATCCGTCAGGCGCTTCCAAACTCTTGTTTTTTGACTACAAGTCCACCACATTATTCCCCGTTCTGAATTGCTCTTCGCATCGATTTCAGCTGTAGCTTTGGTATTCTGTCGTACGGATTTTCTACAATAAGAATTAAAACAAAAGAAAAGAGCTCACAACCGTAAGAGAATCTCTCTTACCTTAATAGTACATCGTACCTTCCACCTTCATCGACGTCCGTGCGTTCCGGAGCTTCCTACGCTTCTGCCACTCCGCTTGGTCCCTGACCCTGACCCGACCACCCTGCCCGATTCTCGTCATTCCCTTCTGCGCCGAAGCGCAACCTCGAGACTCTGCGCTTTCTGTCTCACGCTCACCTTACCTCTACCGTCATTCATAACCAACTTGGTTCCCCTCAATCTTCGGTTCTTCTCTCTCAACCATAGAGAAGTGTCGTCAACATGAACGTCCTTAAGCTCCAGAGGTGTGCTTCCCTTCCCTTTCCCTCACGGCCTTTCTGTTCCCTGCCCCGCACCGAATGGCGCCGCATCGCATGAATCACCGCGACGAGCCTCCATCTCCCTCGCTCCACTGACACACTCCCGTCACTAGGAAGTATCCTCAATTCCCTCAAAACGAGATATATGGTCTGAGCGACGCCTTCCGCAAGCTCGACATCGACGACAAAGGCTACATTGACGAGGCTACCGCCATCAAAGCCACCCAGCAAACCGAGCGTCAACCCTACGATGTCGTACGACAAGCTTTGAAGGAGGTTGAGCTCGACTCTTCCCGTCGAGTCGAGCTGGAGGACTACGTCGCTGTACGTTCTCGGATGTCCCTGCCCCGGGATTTCTACCGTCTTGCCCGCTGACAATGCGTTTGGTAGTTGATTGCCAAGCTCCGCGAGTCCTCCCCGGCCCAGAAGCGCATGTCGACAGGTCCCGGCACTCCCGCCAACATCGTCGCCCAAGCGACCGGCGGCCATGCCTCCAAGTCCAGCGTTGGCAAGATTCATGTCCAAGGCTCAAACGCAAACGTCACCCACACCATCAACGAGGATGAGAGAACCGAATTCACTCGTCACATTAACGCTGTCCTCGCCGGCGACGCGGATATCGGAAACCGCCTGCCCTTCCCCACCGACACCTTTGAGATGTTCGACGAGTGTAAGGATGGTCTGGTGCTGGCCAAGCTCATCAACGACAGTGTTCCCGACACGATCGACGAGCGTGTTCTGAACCGCCCCAAGAACAAGAAGAACCTCAACGCGTTCCAGATGACAGAAAACAACAACATTGTCATTGAGTCTTCCAAGGGTATTGGTCTGTCGGTTGTCAATATTGGCAGTGGTGATATCATTGAGGGTCGCGAGCACTTGATTCTTGGTCTCATCTGGCAAATCATCCGCCGCGGCTTGCTTAGCAAGATTGACATTAAGCTTCACCCCGAGTTGTACCGTCTGTTGGAGGACGACGAGACTCTCGAGCAGTTCCTTCGCCTCCCCCCCGAACAGATTCTCCTGAGATGGTTCAACTACCACTTGAAGGCTGCCAACTGGCCCAGACGGTAAGTTAGAAGTCCTGGCCACAAAACAGTACTGACGTGTCGCCAGGGTGAACAACTTCTCCAGCGATATCAAGGACGGCGAGAACTACACCGTTCTCTTGGCTCAGATCGGTTCCGAATACGGCGCGACAAGAGCTCCGCTGCAAACAAGAGACCTGCACCAGCGTGCCGAGGAGGTTTTGCAAATCGCCGACAAGATGGGTTGCCGCAAGTTCCTCACGCCTAGCTCCCTCGTCGCCGGTAATCCCAAGTTGAATTTGGCCTTCGTCGCCAATCTCTTCAACAACCACCCCGCCCTCGACCCCATCACCGAGGAGGAGAAGCTGGAGGTCGAGGACTTTGACGCCGAAGGAGAGAGAGAGGCCCGTGTTTTCACCTTGTGGCTCAACAGTCTGGATGTGCAACCGGCCGTTCAGTCTTTCTTTGACGACCTGCGTGACGGCACAATCCTTCTGCAAGCGTACGACAAGGTTATCAAGGGCTCCGTCAACTGGCGTCATGTTAACAAGCCTCCCGCGCACGGCGGGGAGATGTCGCGTTTCAAGGCTGTCGAGAACACCAACTACGCGATCGAGCTCGGCAAGCAAAACCGCTTCTCGCTCGTCGGCATCCAGGGCGCTGACATCACTGACGGTCAACGGACTCTGACGCTTGGCTTGGTGTGGCAGCTGATGCGCAGGGACATCACGGTGACTCTGTCCACTTTGGCGCAGCGTCTCGGCAAGCGTGAAATTACGGACTCGGAGATGGTCAAGTGGGCCAACGACATGTCCCGCAAGGGTGGCAAGTCTTCGGCCATCCGATCGTTCAAGGACCCCTCCATTGGCACTGGTGTGTTCCTGCTCGATGTGCTCAACGGTATGAAGAGCAGCTATGTCGACTACGACCTCGTCACCCCGGGCAACACTGATGACGACGCCTACCTCAATGCCAAGCTCAGCATCAGCATTGCGAGAAAGATGGGAGCGACCATCTGGCTGGTGCCAGAGGATATTTGCCAGGTTCGCAGCCGCCTGGTGACCACTTTTATCGGTGAGCTGGTTTTCTGTGATTATGTCAGTCAAATTCGTATCGCTAACCACAATCCCAGGATCCCTTATGGCTACGGCGGAGAAGCAAGGGTTGTAAACCGTCTTGACGAACTTTTTACGCGGCGCGAATGTCTGTCATGTTTCTCTATGAGGATAGAAAAAGGCCAAAACTGCGGCGAGGCTATGTTGATTGTTTCCAAGTTGAATAACCCCAAATCATGGGAGTTTCGAAAATGGCTGTGTAAACAACGTGATATTTGCAAAGACATCAGTGACCCATGCTTTAGTGTATTGCAATGGCCTATTCATCCTTTCGACGTGGGTTTTGTATGGTAACATCGTAAAGTACGGCGGACCTAGATTCCAGCGGGCTGGCAGGGCCCGTACGTCCCCAGCTTAACCTCAGAACACAAATTGAGGATGCTCAACGAGGAAAGGAATAGAAAATGTAAATGACAGGGGGAGAAACACGTAGTTAGACGCCGCCCGCGAGCGTTCGAGTTCATACCATTGTCACCGGCAGCTGCCCTTTCACAAACGCCTGGACGCGCTGAGGTCACCATTCACCCGTCTTATCCATGCACAGCCACCGAGTCAACGGGCCTACTGATTGTAACGATGTCTCGGATGGATGGAGAGACTCGTAAGGAGGTGAAATTCCATGTTATCTTTGAATGTATTGTGGTGGCCCAAACGACCGATCATGAACGGAAATACTTACTAGTGGGTATGAACACCTATAAGACTTACACGACAATATACGTACACGCTTTCGAAATTCAAAAAGTCCGCTAAAATACAGCAACGCCCTCTGATACTCAATCAACCATAAAAAGAAACCAGAGAGAGACCTTGCGGTCGATGAATCTAAAGGGAAAAGGGAAGAGAGAGAAGAAGAGAGGCCATTTTACAAGATGAGGTACAGACTACAGAGCAGACTCGGGCCCGTGAAAATGCCGAGCCAGAACATGACGTTGCCCAGCGTCTTGCGACCCTTCATCCACTTTGTACGACTGAGTTGGACGAGCTTTCATCCGTTTAGTCTCATGGTCTAGGGGGAGGGGTGTGGGGGTTCGAAGACGAAGCTACTTACCGGCAGCTGACACATTTGCAGAATCAGGAGATAGCCCCTGAGTTTCTTAAATAGACACCACATTACGAGCTCATGAACACAGGCCGAGAGGAAAAAGGTGATGATAGTCGCTGTATGGCGGTTCACCTTCATGGATGAGATGGAACTGTGATAGACGTGACGAAGGAGGAAGTTGTGGACGGGGCTGATGAGGGGGGAAGGGGGAGGGGGTGTTAGTGACTGTTTGCTGGTATGCGTGTTCGGCATGACGACTCACCGATTCCAGTCGCGAGAGAATTGATCCCAGGACACTGATGAATTTTAGCCCAAAGCTCTTTCAAGGTAATGGATGTGACGCGACTATGGCTCACCGCTGTTCCACCAGGCGTCGTAGAAACTCCTGTCAGCAAAGTAGGTAATCTCGGCGAGGATGTTGAGAATCGTTTCCCAGATGAGATACCAGGCCATCTGCATCGTTCGTCAGCCTGCCCGGCCCTAGGGCGTACCACCTCAATTCTCACTTACCAGATACTCCATCATGAACGGGAAAATGAGGTCGCTAAGCATCCAGGGGAAGTACCGGAAGCGCTCGGCCAGCGGCATGCCCACCTCCTTCATGGCTACGGTCTGCATGACTACAGGGTCTACGGCGGCCGTCAGGGCCCGAATGCACAGATTTCAGGGGGTAATTGAGGGGGCTTACAGATGAAAGCCTGCGACACCATGATCATGACGAGGATGATACCGAATGTCGCGGCGGTTTTCTCGGCCACGTAGTACCAGTCGATCGAGTCGGAACGGGGATACTCGAGCTCGTACACCACGGTCGGTAGCACGATGTACTCATAGTGGTTCTTGAACGTTAGGTTGTTAGGGTAAGCCCGGACGACGCTCGTCGCTTGGCCCTTTAGCTCGTCAGTCAGCCCGTCTATTTCCCACTGGATAATGCGCTCAAAGACGCGGATCTGGTCCACGTCCAGAGGCTCGCGTGACTCGATTGCGTGCGAGATGCGGTCCAGGTCCGTCTCGTCAGAGCCGCGAGCCTGAGTGATGGAATTCCGGCGCTCCTTGATGCCGGCCGCGGATGGCGGGACGTCAAGGTGTGACACGGAGAGCGTCGATGCCGACGGGCTCGTGGCGGATGGGCAATCTGTAGGAGCGACCTGCTCTAGCTGCTTCAATTTCGAGAGCAGGTGCTTCCTCTTCTTGTAGGCCGAGGAGAGATAACCGTTGTAGAAGGCGTACGAGTGCTGCTTCATGAGCATGACGATGCCATGCAGGACGAAGAAGACGGTGTGTGTCCAGGGCCAATCTCGAATGAGGGTGAGGCCGACCACGCCGCCTATGAACAGAGTTTGCCAGACCTGCATTTTCTGTGAGATTTCCTCTGCGTCTTTTCGAGGAGGTCAAGACTTACATTCTGTATGATCCAGCCAGACATATCCCAGTCTACGTAGCCGCTAAGTACTAGACGTTGCAATATCCAACTAACCCC
Organism: Colletotrichum chlorophyti; assembly: GCA_001937105.1. NCBI lineage: Eukaryota > Fungi > Ascomycota > Sordariomycetes > Glomerellales > Glomerellaceae > Colletotrichum > Colletotrichum chlorophyti. Next base: position 99,388 of record MPGH01000131.1, on the reverse strand, counting down.
AGTGATGCCGCACATGACTCCGTCGGATGCCAGAAGCACGATTACGTCGCGGCGGAACATGCCCTTCATGATCTCATTTGTGCCCAGAGGATTCCCGGTGGCTTTCCAGTTGGCAGCGCCGATCTTCAAGACGAAGAGTGCCACGGCCAGCCAGAACAGTGTGTAAAATCCATGAAAGAGGCTGTTGGCGGCCTGTTGGTTCTGTCTATCAAATGTAGAGAATTGGCGTGTGAAGACCAGATCTCTGAACTTGCCCGGCCGTCGTGGCCCTTTGGGGTCTTTCTCCTGCGGGCGTATGTAAGCTGTCAGTTGTTCTCGTGACATACATGATGCGTTCATGGAGGGGCTTCGCGGCATACCCGTTCGATACCGCGTCTGATGACATCGCGAAGTTCGTTGTCATCAGCGGAAAGCACGTACGTCTTCAGACCAGAGCCATTAGGGGTATGCTCATCGATACTCGAAGCTTCAGATAATGTCGATCCGTCGAGAGACAGTTTCCTCCCTTGACTTAACGATGCTCTCAGCGTCGCCGCTCCGGGCCGGACCAGCGCTCGCTCCTTGCGACGTATTTCTGACGGCGTCGGCTTATCGTAGTCTTCCTCGCTTGGGCTCTCTGAGGGGGTAGGGCTCGTCCTCCCTCCGGCTGCCGCATGCGATGCGTCCCGAAGGGAACGGGGTGGCTCCGAAGAAGCGGCCGCTTGGGCTGACATTGCTGCGGGGGGTGTAACTTTGTTGATCTGTTCGCTCGTCGTGGCACGGCTGACGGATAGAGGAGTAGTGCAGGAGCCGACTTTGGACGAGAACCAGCGCTGCCTAAATGAGTCCACTGGCCGTGTCAAAATCGAAGAGAACAAATACTGGACTGAAAGGTAATCTGACGAGCAGCGGCGATGTGAGAATCACATTTCACGAAACTATATTTGGATGGTGCAATTGGTGGCAGGGCGTTGAAAACCCACGTAAACGCTCCCAGGTTGATGTGACGACACGGCGCAATATCAAGGCACGCCAGTTTAGTTCACCGATGGGAGGAGATTGTACAGGAGCTTGAGGTATGAACTTGCCAATGACTCGGACCAGTGCGAACTGTTTCCTCGAAAGATGTCACCAAGTATGTGCCGGACAAAGTAAATTTAGGTTGATTGAGAAGAGGTGAAACATGAGTTGTAGAGGCGCTTATAGGTTGGCTGGCACCCGGTGTTTATGAGCAAGTGGGCTGGGGTATTACGGGTTTGTCGGTTTCTCGCAGTAATTCAGCGGCGTCTGACACGGATCCGAGATGGCAAGACGAAGGCGTTGATGCTCGAAGGGCAGCCAACCGAGGGTTCCGAGGAATCATCAGTTTCCTTTGCAGCCGGCGCAAATGACACACGAGTAAACCCGAGAGTTTGGCTTGGTGACCTCCCATTTATTCCGTTTATTCCGCTGGAAGACGGGTAACAGAGTGTAGGGCACCATGGAGGCGACATCATGTGGACTGCCGGTGGGTTCTGATGAAGTCAGGCAAAGTAAGAGAAAACCGAGAAAAGAGCATTGGCGGGCAAAAAAACATAAGTGGATGAACACCGGGATGGTCCTCGTCATGCAGGTAATCCCAGTTGGATGGATAACTCTGACTTACTGACGAATGACACGGTCAACCTGTACGTAGTAAGGGGCGGATTGACCGTCTGCACCCCGAAGAAAGTAGAGGGAGGGAAGCAGTATGTGAGACATACTGGATGTCTCTCCTTGTTAGCTCATTGTCTCGCTTGGCCGGGGATGTGAGTGTAAATGCTAGGGAACCATCATGCCGTCTTAGTAGAGTTTCGCAAGGGAAGCGCGCGAGATGGAGACAGTAGCTTGTTTTCCAGATCAAGAATGGCGTGCAGTGAGGCTCAGCATGAAGAAGAGCCAGCTCATCAGACGACTGTACGTGATTGAATGAGATGACCCGTGTCCTCTAACATGAAACTATCGCATCATGAGGGCGGCAGTGGGAGAAGCACTTGACATCCACATCCGCTGTCGAATACGAATCCTCTGACGGTACGTGCGGCTTCTGCAACGCCCTAATTGCAGGTCAGAAGAATGTCTTGTGGTGTAGTGCATGTGGAAATGCTTGACTGATGATGGATCACATTCTGGATTTTGAGTTGATGCCGAGGCGCGATTATCGGAAGCGGGGAGTGAGAGGCTTCTGAGGAAGAAGGACCGGCACATTTCGGTGAGCATTCTCGGTCACCTCAGCGAAATTCGGGGGGGGGTTTCCAAAAAAAAAAAAAATCACTCAAGTTCCGCTAAGGAGCTGTCAGAGCGCGACTTGTTTGGAATGACATCACTAGCGTCCGGGTGGGCCGGGCGTTCCTGCCATGAACTTTCCTCATTGAGTATTTCATCAAAATGGAATAAGGGTACGTATCCGTCTCAAGTGATTTTAGAGGCATTCTGGGCAAAACCGTGCCCTGTAAGGTATTGCTGGCAATCTGGCAGCAATACGGATACTCCGTAGTGATAAGTGCAGATACTCTTCAATATCTAGTGTTACGGAGATGCGATGTTTCCACCGGCCAGGACAGTCGTGTTTCGAGTCTTCTGGAAGCCNCCCCCCCCCCCCCGGGTTCTGGTATACTACCTACTACCTAGTGTAGTATGGCGAGGTAGGTACCTGCGTTAGATATGTGTACGTAGTATCCGTATTGGCTTGAGCTTCGAATTCCTACAGTACATAGTATCTCAATGCCTGCCTTACAGGTTACGTATTACCTCAGGCAGGCGCCTGCTGCAAGAAACTTATGTAATCCCTCCAACTCCAACCTCCGAGCACGGGCCCAACTGACCACTGACGTCCCAAAACAGGACAAAGAGTGGATCTTGTGGATACAGGCCTAAGCCCGTTCCGTACCAAAATCTTTTTGTTGCGCCAGGCCAATCCGAGAGCAACTTTCCACACTCTTTTTGTCTCTTACTCTCCTCTTGCTACCACTTCATCATCGCCAACAACCCACCACGCGCATCGGACTTTCTTCCCCCATCAACAGGCGCTGCTTCATCAGGCCCAAGATTCTTGTTCTGTCTACTTGTGAGCCAGGCTTCCTCTTCTGCTGTTTCGTTTAAATCTCTCTCAGCCCAGTCAACCAGCAATCATGTCGCGCGGTGGCACCACTCTGTACGTGACTGGCTTCAGCCACGGCACTCGCGCCCGAGACCTCGCCTACGAATTCGAACGGTATGTCAACTGAATACATCAGAAAATCCCACGTCGATGCCTCCGTCCGTCCTTCTCCCCCCCGGCACGCGAGAGCCTCCCGAGGTTTCCGATCTTCCTCTCTTTCCCTCGCTCCCCGCCCACGCCTTCGTCTACCTCGTCTCCGTCTCCGTCCTCCGTCTCGTCCTCTACGCTGCAAACATTTTGAGCATCCACATGCCTCCCTCGTCCTCCGTCCTCCCCGTCGATACGTCTCGTCCGAGTTGAGCTCCAACTCGTCGCCCGTTGTCCGCGCCGCCCCGGTCTGCCAGCGCCCCGTGGCAGCTCGAACAGATATTAGCAGCCTCAGCTGTGCCGCTGACGGCCGACGTTTTGTCTCTGATGAACAAACAAGTCCCATGTATGTATTGAGATGCTGACATCCTGACTTTTACCATAGCTACGGACATTTGGTCCGCTGCGATATTCCTGCTCCTCGCTCGGCGTCCAGCAGATTGTAAGTCAATCTCGACTACCAACCAACAGTCTCCTTTCGATATATATCGCTAACGCGGTATCAGGTTCGCTTTCGTCGAGTATGAGGACCGCCGCGACGCTGATGATGCTTACCATGAGATGCACAACAAGCGTATCGGCCGTGATGATATCCTGAAGATCGAGGTAAGACAAGTCGGACTCGGTCGCACAAACGACCAACAAGATACTAATCATTCGCAGTGGGCTCGCACACCTCCCTCCGCCTCTTGGCGATTTGACTCCGGCCGGGACCGTGAGCGCGCGCCCCGCCGATCCTCCCCTCGTCGTGGCCGTTCTCCCTCCCCTCGCCGTAGCACCCGCGACTACTCTCCTAGAAAGGATGATCGCCGCGACCGCGACTACGACCGCGACCGCCGCGACACTCGTGACCGTTCCCGCAGCCCTGATCGCCGGTTCGTACATTGAGATTGGGAAACCTTGCTCTTGAAGGAGACGCTGACTTGAACGCAGCGACCGCGACACCAAAGATGATCGCGACGACCGGGACCACCGTGAGAACGGTACCAACGGCGACGACCGAAAGCGTGCGTAAACTCACGAGTGATCAGTAGAGGCAATGGACGTTGTGGACTAACATTTACCGATATAGCCATTGACAGCCCTCCCCCTGCTCATGACGACTTGGATGTCGCGGAGTGATAAGTATACTTGGCAACTTTCCTTGTCGGGTTATGTACGGCTGTGCCAAAAAGTTCTTTTGATTTTTTTAACCCGTTTCTCTTCATTTTTTTGAACCCGGATCTGTAAAGTGTCCTCACCCTTGGGAGCGATTTAGTCTCGAACCGACCGATTCGGCTTATTCGTGCTTGGCATGCGAGGTTTGAACCGTACGACGTAGTCGGCACTCGAGTCAGTAAGGCATATCGGAGACTTTGTAATTCGGCATGACCTCTCTTTCGGTAACAGAGACGAAAAGGTGGTCATGGCAGGCGGCCTTTTGATAGCATTACTCCCCTTAGTAGCTTTAGAAATTGAACGTAGTTTCATAGCGGCACACCTGTGCGTCGGTTCAATTGTTGACAGTGACGCTGTTGCACAATGGCAATGGCAAAGCACCTGCCTCGCTCATACAGTGATTCGTATTACCGGAGACAATGTACAATAGTTGATGAGTGTCCAATGGGTGCGTGGTCACGTGGGGACAAGTCGGGATCAAGTTTGATGCCGCTGACGCCTCTATGTAGTGATAAATGATTGGGTGCACACGTTCTCGCCGAGGATATCGTTGTCTGCTTCCCAAGGTAGGTGAAATCATCAACACATGATATTCATACATTCTTATGCATACACTTGTATCTGCTGGCAAGAGGCACAGGCTTATACCAACGGTTTGCTAAAGAGGGGCATATGCATCTCACTATTGTATCTCGTAAGGCGGATATTGAGGTCCTTTCAGTACATTACCATAGATGAAAACACTCAACCGAGATTTTAGAATCAAGGTCATCAAGAAGGACGTTTTTGGCGCCACCTGGGAGGGAAGGGGGAAGGCGATATATGTGTCTATGCAAGGTAAATGGCTCTCCATTCCTTTTATTCATCATGAAAGGTGTAACCTCAAAATGTGCTTTTGACAATAAACTCCGCATGAATTGTCAGTGTCTTCGTAGTGAAATGTGGCCTACAGGCAGGGTTGTGATTGAATGCGAAAGGCGTTGGTTCAACTCGATGATGTTATGGAGAACCCAGGTGCTTGGGGGCTTGGGGGGAGGGGTTTCGGCTCGAGGTGACCCGGAGGATGCCAGAGGGGCAGGGAGAGTCTCTGGGCTGTTGACGGGGTATCGACAACACCGTGAATCACACATCCACCAAGAAAGATGAAGAAGAATAGGAAGGAGGGTAGGGTAGGTTCCTATCAGGACATCAGATGGGCCTTTGAACGATCCACGGCGTGCGTTCGTTACCAACCTATGCAAACGAGGGATGTTGATTGTGGGAAGGGACTTCTAAGGACGTGAGGCGGTTGTTAAGATCAGATACCCAACAAAAACAAAGGGGTTGGAACATAATTTCAAAACCGAAGACTGCGCAAATCCGCCCAAGGCGCTGGACTCGGTGCAATGGTGACCGGGTTGATCACAGACCAACGGCGCTGTGTTGTCCCTTCCACTTGCTGCCTGTTTCTGATGTTGTTGGTAGTCGGTTGTTATCTGGGTTATCAAGCTTACGAGCTGTCCTGTCGATGTAAAACACGAGTTCTCATACTCGAGACTTGGTTACACATCCTCATCCTCAAGTCCTTCTATGCCAGGGTGAACGTGTAGTCGCTCGTGCGACGGATAAATGGGTGCGATTAACTTGGCCTCACACATGGCCTCCTGCATGGTGTCATCTGCCATGTCTCTCCTACATCTGTGGCACATGATGAGTGGAAGTAAGGCATTAATCAACGAAGCACGAGTTGACGAGCATTTCCTTGACTCAACTGGCAACCGCTATACCAGTACATAAGCCTGGAGTCCCCATCCCACCCCGGTTTGTCGTCATTAGTGTGGAGTGAGACCGGAGAACACTCCACTGAGGGAGGAAAGCGACCCGACATCAACGAAGTAAGAGAGGACGGGTACTCGGTGTTTTTCGGTGTCATTTCTTTGGCCGCATCTCCCTGTGGACCAAATATTTGTTGTGCACGGTTGAGAGCAACGCCGTGGCTGGCTCGTCCTGAACCTCGATGAACTTTTTCCATACCTCTACAAGTGACTGTAAGGTGCTTCCTCTCTGTGCCAGTGGGAGGGAGATGGAGTCGGCGAATTTCAGGTACTTCACCGCGAAGCGGGCAGGTGCCCGTACTTTGCTTGGGTATCTCTAGAAACTAGTGGGTCACTGACTGTCACTGTCAATGTCACTGGGAGGGAAGAACTCCTGCCACTGCCAGTGACTGGCAACCTGGCTGCCGTTTCCGCCCGCCGTGTGTCCCCGTCTCCCCCCGTTGCTTTGACCCTGACCTTTCCGTCTCGGGGAAGAAGCTGAATCAAGATCGACATCCTGGATCTGCGTCTACGTAGCCTCGACCGACTGAATCTTTCCTTGCGACCTTCAATTCTTTCACATCTCATTGACTTACTATTGCCTCACGAAAAGGTCTCGAGCGCAAACCTGCTGATTTGGAGCTGTCTTCTAGACATTGCCCATCGTTGTCAGTTTCTCATCCTCGTCCCCCTTCCTCCGTCTTTAGCATCGACAATCCACCTTTGCCGCCAACAAAGGTTCGACCTGACCTGCCCTGCCCTCCTCGACGATCGCCTCGCGCGCCGCCTCGAAACGAACTTCGACACGACACACATATATACTCGACTACACGAACTGACCAACGGATTATCAAACATTGCTCGTCGACGATACGCGCTGGTGTAGAAGCTTTCCTCCACATCTTGCTGCCTTCTCTGACGTCGCTGGGTCCATATACGTTACAATAGCCGCGGCATATAAGAGATACCCTTGGCGAATCCCTCCGGCCAAAAAAAAACCCGCGATACCCACGACTAGCCAACAACTCAACAACGTGACGACGTCGTTGATGCTCCTAAACCTTTCTTCAGCTTCAAACAATTATTTTACTATGCCTCCGTTGTCGTTGCCGAGCTCCCTCTGAATTCTCCCGAATATTTCTCCCAAAAAAAACTTCTTTAGGTCATTCTTTCAATTATCGTTTCTCCGTCCTTTTCTAGGGGACTTGCAAAACTTTTTGACTCCGAGTCTCCCAACCAAAACACCTCCAAAAGCTTTAAATGCAGACAACGTCATAGCAATAAGGCGGCTTCGGAGGTTCAGCAGTGTGGTCGTCAACCAAGAGAAAGCCTTGCGCTTGCAATACAGACAGAGAACAATAAGCCACACATCCGCACTGCTCGTTGACCAGAGCCTGAAGTCATGTCGCCTGTAAGTGTAACTACATCCGCATTTGCGCCTGTCATAATCCAATGCCGTCCTCGAACGTTTTCCTCTTGTTCTGCACCTAGGCGAGGGAAAATCTGCTAACGCCAGACCTGCGCTTGCAGTCTCCCGACAACACGGCGGTCTCTCCCGCTACCGCCGTCGCCCTATCCCCTAGTGCTATTCGTTTCCGCGAATCCATTTCCCAGCCGGTTGTCGCGGCCTTCTGCGCTGGAGGTGTAGCCGGCGCCGTCTCTCGAACTGTCGTATCGCCACTCGAGCGACTTAAAATCCTGTTTCAGGTCCAGAGTGTTGGACGCGATGCCTACAAGCTGTCCGTGGGCCAAGGGCTTGCAAAGATGTGGAGGGAAGAAGGCTGGAGGGGTTTCATGAGAGGCAATGGAACCAATTGCGTTCGCATTGTGCCCTACTCTGCCGTCCAATTTGGCAGCTACAACTTCTACAAGAGGGTGGGTAACTCGCATCGTCTTCCTGTCCTCACTGCTTGCCCCAGTTCTCCCAAAAGTGCTGCTATTGCGCTGGCCGTGCCTGGTCTTTGTGGCAAAGACGCACAAATGCGTGAAGTGCTTGGCTAACAGTTTGTAGAGCCTCTTTGAGAAGACCCCTGGTGCGGATCTTTCTCCGCTTGCACGCCTGACTTGTGGTGGTATTGCCGGAATCACCTCCGTCTTCTTCACCTACCCCCTCGACATTGTCCGAACTCGTCTCTCCATCCAGTCTGCGTCCTTTGCAGAGTTGGGCGCCCGACCCAAGGAGCTCCCCGGCATGTGGGCCACCATGGCTAAGATGTACAAGACTGAAGGTGGTGTCTCTGCCCTATACCGTGGCATCATCCCAACCGTCGCTGGTGTTGCTCCCTATGTATGTTGCTCCACTGAGAGAAGTCTAGTTGGTTGCCAGGTCTAACATAGTGTCACAGGTCGGCCTTAACTTCATGGTCTATGAGTGGGTTCGTAAGTACTTGACTCCTGAGGGTGACAAGAACCCCAGCGCCGTGAGAAAATTGCTGGCGGGTGCTATCTCCGGTGCTGTTGCCCAGACATGCACATACCCCTTGTGAGTCCCTCTCTAGGAATGAAGTGAGCTGGGTTCTACTTCGCTAACACTACAATAGCGATGTCCTGCGTCGAAGATTCCAGATCAACACTATGACAGGCATGGGCTACCAGTACAAGTCCATTACCGATGCTGTCCGAGTTATCGTTGCCCAAGAGGGCATCAAGGGCATGTACAAGGGCATCGTTCCCAACCTTCTGAAGGTCGCACCCAGCATGGCGTCCAGCTGGCTCAGTTTCGAGCTCTCTCGCGACTTCTTGGTGTCCCTCAAGCCCGAAGGCAACTCTGAGGCTACTCTCTAGGACGGAAGGCGATCAGCGGCCGACAATAGATACAACCCCGGCGATGTGCCACAGCAAAAGGGGGGAAAGACAGGGATTTGAATACCTCAGCATTAGGATTGGGCGGTTTCCACTAGAAAGTGGCTTGCACGAGAGATGTAATGAGACAGAGAGACTGTCTCTTCGGGTTGTGTTCTTTTTCTCACATCCGACTTTCATCCATCCGTGTTTTATAATGTATTACAACAAGAGTAGCTTAAGCATGCAGAAGACAGGCTCGTCTGTCCATATTGGAGGTACGTTCATGGGGAGGACTGAACGTGCCAATGGGTCTACCAGTTGAAAAGTAGGCACTCCAGGAACAAGATAGATTTTGGGTTTTCAATACGATAGCATAAATCGATTACTTCCGAACTTAAATGAAAAAGGATACACTTTCTGTTCGTTACGTTGAGAAGGCGTTGATATTAAAGAATGATGCGTTGAGTCCTAACGAGCAGAAGTGAAGTGTATATCGAGAGAATCGCGCAAGGTTATGGTTTCCATGGTTGCCCAGGGTCCATCGCTCACCATTCGCTGCTCACCGCTCACCAACTTTGCACCTGTCAAACTGGAAATTGATCACGGGTCCTCCTGCACTTTCTTTTCCGTCCTTGCAAGTCCCTAAAGCCCCCACCAAAAGATTGGAAAATCCAGTCCACCAATCGAACCCCCACTCTAACCACTTAGGGCCCACCTAATTGCTTGTTGATGCCTTGTTGCCTGATCAAACGCACGACGCACCGAAAAATTGCCCTAATCCACACAAGTTGGCTTCCGTCTGGGTGGAAACTTTTCACTCGCGACTTTTTTCAACCTTTTCGACGACAACGACGACAAACCACGGCCACCCATCGACTCAGATCGTCAATTTCGTGAGTCTTTCGACAAGATGGGTACGTAGGAATTCCCATTCCAAAGCCTTTACATGCGAGTGGATTGTGCACGCGAAGAGAAGCCAAGGGGGTATTACTTTCAAGGCTTCTCTTCCGCTGTTGCTATTCTGCGAACTGGGCGCGCGAAAAGCGAAATACCTCTCCTCCCATGGTCATCTTCGAACACTTCTTTTCTCGGTCTCTGTTCAAACGTTGGCGTTTGACAGGACCTGTGAACGAAAGAAGGAGAAATTGACCATGGTCGACGGATGATGGACTACCGCCTTATTCAGAGCATGCTTGGATCAAAAGGCTGACGATGGGCTCTTCACCCCGATTATAGGTATTGATCTCGACCGCCACCACGTGCGCAGCACGCACCGCAAGGCTCCCAAGAGCGACAATGTGTACCTCAAGCTCCTCGTGAAGCTTTACCGCTTCCTGACCCGTAAGTTGACCATGCAGTTTTGGGTTTCCCTTCCTCACGAAGGGTGCATAGAAAACTTTGGTTTTCATATGTGAGCAATAACTTGCTAACCGTCATTGTCAGGTCGTACCGACTCGAGCTTCAACAAGGTTATCCTTCGTCGCCTCTTCATGTCGCGTATCAACCGCCCTCCCGTCTCCATCTCCCGCATTGTCGCCAACCTCGACAAGGAGGAGAAGAGAACCATCGTCATTGTCGGCACCGTCACTGACGACAACCGCCTCCTGACCGTCCCCAAGGTCACCGTCGCGGCCCTCCGCTTCACCGCCACCGCCCGTGCCCGCATCACTGCCGCCGGCGGCGAGGCCATCACCCTTGACCAGCTCGCCCTCCGCGCTCCCACTGGTGCCAACACCCTCCTCCTCCGCGGCCCCAAGAACTCTCGCGAGGCTGTCAAGCACTTCGGCTTCGGTCCCCACAAGCACAAGGTACATATCAATAGGACCGAACTATATATTTCTGAATGCATGTTAACACCCACCACAGAAGCCCTACGTCGAGTCCAAGGGCCGCAAGTTCGAGAAGGCCCGTGGTCGCAGACGCTCTCGCGGTTTCAAGGTCTAAGCGGCGACTCTCGTTGCTCAGATCTTGGTTTTCGGGGTTGGTCGTGGTGGTTCGGTGCGCGTTTGCGCGGACTTGTCGCCGCGCTGGCGGACTACACGCTTCTCTCAGCTATGGACGTGGACGGCACGACGAAGGGGCTTTCGTTGTTGCTTTACAACAGGGAATTTTGTGCATGGTACTGGCGTGGTTAGGTATCCAAAAAAGAATTGACGACTACGATACATCTCTCGCATGGCGTCGAATGGGCTCGGTTTTCTCACTTTTCAAGACTTCAACTGCGGTTTTATTCGTACACGACCCATCCCCTCAGTGTCCTCGTTTTGATCTGTGTGTATATGAACGGTGACCATGGTGTGCGTGCGTCCCGTATCTCAACAACCGATATCGACCTGCAATTCAGGCCTACATGCTCTCATCTGCTTCCAGTTGCACGTTCCCCTTCCTTTTGAGCGCTACAAAGTATGCCTCTCTCGAATCCTATAACCGACATGAGCTTTGGTCGACATTTAATCTAGAATCCCATACGTACGCTCCGGGACGAATCGGGCTTCTCCCGAAAGACCTTGACAAACAAGCTTCTGAGCTTCTTCTCCAGCAGCTTGTCCTCGGATCCTTGGTAGAACTTGCAGACAAAGTGCCCGTTGTTCCTGAGAGTGTCGCTTGCGAACTGAAGCGCGGCGTCACAGAGGTCCTAGCATGGTGGTTTTGTCAGTCAGTTGCGGCGCCCCAAAAGCTTGAGGCAAGGAAGGTCGAGGTTTGCTTGTCATACCATGCTCCCGGCGTGGTCGCGGAAGGCCATGCCGCTCGTGTTCATCATCCTGGAATAGGGATTACTAAGGGTGTTCACACCGAACCCGGTGGTTTGGTCCCAGGGTGCTGACATGTCACTCAATACAATCTGTGTTTCTTGNATCCTACATCCACCAACCGTCCGTTCTTGGCCCCTGCCCCGTCCGAGGCAGATGAATTGATCGTATCAGTCGTTTCGGATGTCGCTCTCTCCATGTCGATATAACTGGGTTTGTCCTCAATGACGCCCCCTTCTTCCAAGTCCTCATCCGTTTCCCCCTCCGCAGCCGCTGGCGGCGGCGAAGACTTCTTGGCCCGTTGCCTCTTGGCCCGAACAAGGAAGTCCTTGACCATGGCTTGGACGTCGGGTGAGAGAAAGTTTCCCTGTATCGTCGAGACGCCGCGGGGAGGCTGTGCGGGAATGAGGTCGATGCCGAGCACCTGACCGTTCGGTTTCGTACGCTCGACAGCAACCTGTTTGGTTTTGATATTGTTTGTTCACGTTGGTTCTCATCTCTTTTATGAACTTGCTGATTTGGGAGATGAGGGGACGCCTTCGGACTCCTCACCCAAAGAAATTGGAAAGAGTTTTTCATACCTGTGACCAACTTCCTGGCGCATATCCCTGGAGTTCTATCTCAGCTCTTTGCCTGACCTACAAACTTTTTGTCCGGCAAGAAAGAAGGCTCACCAGGTCCACGACCGTCTGTCCCTTGCGGAAGAAGTGGTACTTGGCGTCCATCTGTCAATTGACTTGAGAATCAGCCCACCGTCTAATGGAGACTGGGATTTTTGCATTGATGGAACCAGACCTCGAGAAGCTTAAACGCGGCCCTACTCTTGAGTCCCTGGACCTTGGCCTCCCGCGCAAAAATGTCCTTGCCCTGCCTCATCTTCCATCGCGAGTTGGACGACGACGGCCGCGCTTGGTGGCCTGCAGAGAGAACGGACTGGCAGGCTACACAGTTTCTGGCCGTTTTCGACATCGATTGACGCTTCGTCGCGCCCAAGAGGGCGCGGCAGGCTGCTTCTGACATGGTGGCCGACGTGCTTTTGAGAACAAACGAAACGAATGTTTTCTGAAATCTGGCTTTCTTTTTAGTTCGTTGACTTCCTTGGCAATAGGTCCTTCCAGAGAGTTGAAATCCGCTGAAAGGTTCTTCTTGTCTTATGAAGGAAAATTCAATCACCTAGCAAAATGATGAGTGCCGACTGATGCTACACATCCGAGTTTGCGATGTTCACAATGAAGCCTCTGCAAATGAAGTTAAGCTAGGAAGTTGATTGGCCCAAGCTTCTTTGGACGCGACCAGGGGGCCCCTCTAACATAATTCATCGTTGTAGCAGTTGGTACGACAGTAATCGAGTTCATGTAGCAACCTTTCACACTCAAGAGAAAAAAATTTTAAACGAGGAAGGGGTTTGAAATCTACGGCCATACCAGACCTTTTCATTCGGCCGATTCCAACCGTATGTTACCATATAGAGGCCTCGCCCAGTAAAACCACAATGAACCACGCAGTCAAGGTAACTCCATACGCCGTCAATGCACCCACCATCCATTGTGTCCGTTACGCCTTTCCGTGATGTAGGCGGTCATAAAATAACCGAATGCGCGCTTGATAGAAAGAAACAAACACAAATCTGCGGCCTCTTACGCCAGAAAGCTTGCCTGGACTCCTCTCCTTTCCTTCTTAAGAGGCGAGAATGCTGGCTTACCAAACGCAGCAGCATTGCGCACCATGCTCAAGTGTGTCTTGCCGAGGGTCCTGCCAGCCCCCATCGCACTCTTGCCAGATCGTTTAGTGGTGGCAGCAGAAGCAGCAGACTCGATGTCGTCGTCATCGAAGAGAGTGGTGGATTCGCCCGCGAGTTTGCGCTTTTTCTTCTTCACCTCCTGCTGCGGTCCACTCGATGCCGTCACCGAAACATCCGCAACCTTCTTGCCAGCCACCGTAGCCTTCACAGGCACCGCCTTTTCTTGCTCGGTGGCTTCGGGCTCCTCCAAAACTTGTTCAAGTGGAGAATGAGACTTGGTCGTTGGCTTCTCGGCTGCATGAGCTTCCGTAGGCATGTTGGTGGATGCTTCTGCCAATGCCTTCTTTGGCCTGCCGCGCGGTTTCTTGGCTTCTCCGGCGGCTTTGGTTTTTGGCTTTGCTTTCGTCACCTTGGCAGCAGCCGGGGGTTCATCGGGTTCATCCGGACTTTCATGAGCTTCTGCTTCCGCCTCAGCGTCATCCTCGCCCTCCACCTCCTGCGATTGATGAGACAATGGGATATAGCTGGCGTCTGCTTCGTTCTGCTCTTCGTCCTCTTCAGCCAGTGCGTCTTCAACACTGAGAGTCTTGGACTTGGCCAAAAACGGAGTGATGGAGAACATGGACTTTTCGCCAACCAGTGTCTGCTCCAGCCTCTTCTTAGCGGGCCGTCTGCCCCTTGTGTTATCCTCTGGTGTGCCGATACTGACGTCGTTCATGCTGAGCTCCTCAACTCTTCGCTTCTTGCCCAGTTGCGCCTTCGTTGCTCCAGGCCGAGCAATAGGAACTGTGGTTGTCACAGTTGCCGGGCGATTCTTCAGTTCAGTGTGGGCTGCCTTTAGGTCTTCCTGTGCGCTCCGCAGCTTGGACTTGAGTGTGTCAAGACGCTGTTCCAGGATTTCAGTTTTAGCCTGGGCTTCAGACAATGCGACTTCACTCTCCTTGCGAAGCTGCTCCTTTTCTCGCCTTTCAGCTGAGAGCATCTTCTCCATCTCCTGCAGTTTTTGGGTTAGATCCTGCTCGACCTTCTTATTATTTAACCCCTGCTGTGTAGCGGAACGTGCGGTTTCCAGCTCCTCTAGCAACCGCTCCTTTTCCTGCTTCTCGACAGTCAATTTCTTCTCGGCTTCTTTCAATTTGCGCCTCAGCTCGTCTTCGTTTGTTTGACTGCTCTCCGCTTGGGCGATCTGTTGTTCTCGTGCTCGTTTCTCCGCTGCCAGCTCGACTTCCGCCATGTTAAGCTGACGTTCCAGGGCCAACTTTTCAGCGACAATGGTCTGTTGATAGGCCACTTGTGACCGCAAGTGTTCCAGTTCTGGCTGGAGGGCATTGATTTCTCGAGAGAGGGCAAGCTTCTCAGCCAGCACCTTAGTGGACTCTTGGGAAAGGCTGTTGAGCGATTCGAGTTCGGCCTAGCCCAGTCCAGGTTAGACTGAATCGCGCAAAGAGGCAAGCCTTCAAATATATATACCAACCTTTATATGACCGAACTCCCTCGCCTGTGACTTGAGTTGCGTCTCCTGGTCGCGATTTGTTGCCTTCAATGATTCGAGCTCGAGTCGTGTCTGGTCGTACTTGTCGGACAATTGTTGGATCTGAGCATGCTTATCCTCTAGCTGCTCCCGTAGCGCTGAGTTCTCATCAAGAAGAACCTGTTTTGTAACTCGTTGCCTTCGAGTATCTTCGTCTTTTGCGATGAGTTGTGTCTGGTGGATGTGTTTTTGATGCTTCATCTCGAGCTCGTGGGTGGCGGCCATCCTCTAAATAGATTATCAATTTGACGAGTTCATGGTTTCGATATGCTTCTCGGAAGAGCAAAGATTTACCTCTTCCAAATCCATGTTCCTCGTTTTGCAAGGCATTGTGTTTGGTTTAGCGCAAGCGCGCGTCGATAATCGGGTATGTTGGATAGCGTCTTAAGGGAATATAATGCTGCCCGAATTTAATGAATCGGAATCTGCAACTGATGTTGACCAGAATGCGCGAAGATAGAGATGCCCGCACTCGTCTCTTTGGTGATTTGCAGTATCGACGTTAGGTTGGTGATGACTGTGGTGTGTTCGGAATGGGCTTTCCAATGTGACGGAGCACCGGTGAGGTAAGGTAAACATAATTCCCGAAATGGCTAGTGTCCCTTGGCACGAAAGGCCCCCACTTCTAGGCAGATTTCTTTGTCTTTGATGAAAACAACAGCGGCTGAGAACGAAGTCGAGCATGACTAAACAATTCCTGCATCGGCTAAGCTTCGGTATCTCTGCCCCCTCCTGCAGCCCCGAGGGACGGTAAAGTACGGTACGTATCTCATCCCCCAGCTTCACTGCTAGACCCACTCAACAGTGGATTGTCGACACTGATGAGAGCTGTCCATTTCGAGCTTGACCTGTATACCTGGCCCGGGGAATCTTGACGACACTCGAGGCGGCGCACCCATTCGTTTTTCTCGCCGACTTCACTCCCAATCCACCAAAACAGGCCAATTGGCCACGACTGAAGAAGACTCATATCCCGAACGACTGCCATATCTCAGCGTCCGAAGCCTAACATTTACTTCGCCATGCGCTTCCTTCGCTCCCTCCTGGCTGCGACCTTCTTCGCTGCCGGGTCGCTCGCAGCTAAGAAGACCCCCGAGGAGCGCTTTAATGATTTCCACGCCAAAGCTGTCTCGTCGTCTCCGATAAAGCTCGCCGATAGCAGCTACAAGTCGTTGACTTCTGTACCCCGCGATTACACAGTCGCCGTCCTTCTTACTGCCCTCGAGTCGCGATTCGGTTGTCAGTTGTGCAGAGAGTTCCAGCCGGAATGGGACCTCCTGGGCAAGTCCTGGATCAAGGGCGACAAGAAGGCCGAATCCCGTCTTCTTTTCGGTACTCTGGACTTCTCTGATGGACGGGAGGTCTTCATGTCCGTAAGTATATTCCATTCCGAAGTGCAACTGTCAGAACTTCCATGCACTAACACGGCCATCCCCAGCTCGGTCTCCAAACCGCACCCGTCCTGCTTTTGTTCCAGCCCACTATCGGGCCTCACGCCGTCGCTTCCCCTGAGCCTCTTCAATACGACTTTACCAGCGGGTTAGTGGTCATTTCCAAAAGTTGAGCTGGTGTATCACAGAGAGATTGACGAGAAACAGACCCCAATCTGCCGAACAAGTCCACGCGTGGCTCTCCCGACACCTCGTCGACCGCCCACACCCTGCTGTGAAGCGCCCTATCAACTGGATGCGTTGGATATCGTCCATCACTATCATCCTCGGCCTCGGAACTGTACTCGTCACCGCCTCGCCTTACATTCTGCCTGTCATCCAGAACCGCAATCTGTGGGCCGCAATCAGTCTTATTGCCATCCTCCTCTTCACTAGCGGTCACATGTTCAACCACATCCGCAAGGTCCCTTACGTCGCTGGAGACGGCCGTGGTGGTATCAGCTACTTTGCCGGTGGCTTCCAAAACCAGTTCGGTCTCGAGACCCAGATCATTGCCGCCATATGTACGTTTCACTGTTTATCAACTCCTCATTTTCCGTAGCTAATCAGGTCCAGATGGCGTCTTGGCTTTCTGTGCTATCTCCCTTGTCGTCAAGGTGCCCCGCATCGGTGATAACAAGAGGCAGCAGGTCGCTGTTATCGCCTGGGGTGGCGTTCTTTTCCTCATGTACAGCTTCCTTCTTAGCGTTTTCCGCATCAAGAACGGTGGCTACCCCTTCTCTTTGCCCCCTTTCATGTAAGTGGGCATATGAAGAGGCGAATCTTACGAAGGCAAGCTCTGTGCAAGCCATTTTCCCACTGGACTTTGGCTGCCTCTCACGGCGCCGCTGTCTAGGTACGCCAATGCTCATAGCTTTTTTGGCCTCGCGTTCTCATCGACGCAAATGTAACATACGGACTTAGAGGACAAGGAAGGGAAAGATCCCGTGGGAGAAATCGGGTTCCAAAAAGTATACTGCACGAATTGAAAGTTAAGGCATTCTCCCGTCCATATCACTGAACCTGTGTGATTATTTTGTGCCCAGCGGTCTGGTTGCCAGAATGAAGCAACTCGGCTACACGTAGGCGGCGGAAATACTGAATTGTATCTCAAGGACTCACGCCACCGCTGAGGCATACATGACCTTTCAACCTAGCGTGGAGGGCCAATGACTGCCCTGGGTGGTCTGTTAAATCACTGAATACCGACGTAACACATGTACTAGCGATTCATCCTTTGCCCTTGGCGGGAGGCGTGGAGATGCAACCGCCATTGGCCGACACATCACCCCGTCTGTCCGCCCAGATTTCCATGGCCCGCCGACATATCGGTGTAGTTCGTCAGAAAATGGACAGTTGCATTGTCTTAGATTGGTTGTCTTCGGGAACAGGAAGTTAAGATTGTATGGTCTACCAAAGGGAAGTGTTGTATAGCTCAGTGCCGGCTTGGTTCTTCAAACATGCAGTGTGTTTGTGAGCCTGGGCGAGGGTTTCCCTCGTTAGATAAACATCAACCATAGCATTGATATCACAAATGGGCAAAGCAAAGGAAGATTAACAGCCTTAAGACAAGTGTTACTGAAGGGCAGCCGCGTCTAAAAGCAAGTGTAAACTTACATCACGCCGATAAATTATCGTGAAATAGCAGTCTTGGAACCAAGAAAAGATGAGAAACTTAACTGGTTTCTGTTACGCATGTGTACAGCTTCCTGACGCGGCCCTCGTATCCGTGAGATGGTCCCCAGCTTCTCCAGCTTCGTTTAAGAACCAAGTAGATCTTAGAACCGGTCTTATACTGAGCAACTTTGACCGATTAGTTGTTATTTAAGCTCAGAAACACCAGTTTCTTCATGAGCAAAACGAATCTCAGCGTCTAGGCGGTTGAGATGGTCCTCGCCCGCTTTTGGGTTTAATGTCCGACGTGTACGGATACTTTAAATCAGCCTAGGGAAGCACATATCCGCCCAAGGCCCTTTCACGGATGTCTATTCTCCCTAGAGTGATCATAGTAAAGTGAGTAACAGTAAACGGTGCATTGGCATCTTGAACCGCTTCTAGTATGAGCTTGATGAACCGGTGCGTTGAATATGTCCGGGTGAAGAGCGGCAACCCAGCCAAAAACGTTTATTCACTCCCTCGGCATTCCCTTTGCCAAGCAGTCAAAAGGAGGGATTGTTTATCCCTTCAACTAGCTGTGCGTCTAACCTGAATCGCCCGCTCATGTTGAAATGATCATTACTGCCAAAGGGTTGTTGACAGAAACATAAAGTTCATGTGTATCAGGAGAGCCGGGTTGCCATCTAGCTCCCGCTATCCTGCGGGGAATTCGATGCCACCGAATTTCGAGTCTCGCCGGCTATGAGCTGGCGGGCGTAAGTCTGAATGTTCGCCAAGAGCACCATCTAAGCAGGTGTTGCAAAAGCCTTCCGGAATGTGTTAATGACTGGGGGGCAACCAGGAGTAAAAGGTAAAGAAGAAACTGCATAGAAGACGACTATTAGGGACCCTTTCTGGGTTAATACGGAAAAGTCGTAATGACAACATCCTCACTCAACGCCCTGGTATACGGGTCAGCCGGGTTAACAAGTAATAAATTCGCAACAGACGATGAGTCTTTCGGGAGTAAGTTTATGAATAACACACGACCATGGCGCTCTACTTATTTAAATAAGCCGGGTCATCATCCGATGGTTGGTCTCTACGTCAACAATAGCAGCAACTTTGCTCTTAGAATTTTATGTTGCACTGGGGACCAGAATATCAGACATTGAGGGCCAAACAAGATGTCTCAGTCACACAGAGTAGAAGAGGTTACACGGCACCAGAGGATAACGAGAAACACGATTCTTTTTTGGATTGTCAGGATCTTTTTGATTTGGGCGTTACGTGGGTTCATGTCCAGAGTCCTTGTGAAGGCTACCTATAAGCCAGCCATGCAGTCTCATCCCATTTTTCACAAATCGATTTGACCCTGCGAAAATCCCGAAAGACCAAACGAGGAAGCCAGCCTAGGACGCCCGCCATGATCTACCATCTCAGAGCCCTTTCCCCACCACACATCGTCATCACCATCGCATAACCCAGAGAGAGAACAGAGAGAGCTTTACGCCCTTTATGCTCTCGACATGACACCCCAGGCACGGATGATGTTGTCGGTGTAACCGGCGAACAGAGTCTGGCCGTCGGCGCTCCAGGCCAAGGAGACACACTCAGGCTCGCGGCTCTTCTTGCCGACAGCGGTGAACTCGGGCTTGAGCTCGTCGACCTTGCTCTTCTTCTCAAGGTCGAAGATGATGATGGAGCTGGCGGTAGCAGCGCAGAGCCAGTAGCGGTTGGGGGAGAAGACGAGAGCGTGGATCTCGTCGTTGGCGTTGAGGGAGTAGAGGTGCTTGGACTCGTTAAGATCCCAGAGCATGGTGGTACCGTCCTTGCCACCGGAGGCGCAGAGAGAGCCGTCGGGGGAGATGGTGACGGTGTTGATGTAGCCAGTGTGGCCAATGTGGTCAGTCTGCAGCTTGCAGGTGCTGAGCTCCCAGACCTAATGAGTTTGCAAGGTTAGCGCTACTAGTTCCATGCAAAAAATAGGTTCTTTGGTAGTGGTTTGAACAAGAGGAATCCAAAATGCGAGATCAGGGCAATGGTGAATAGTGGTCTCATGGCCTGTAAAACAGGCTCTGAAGTAGCAAATACTTTGGTTGCAAACATCATGTCGAAATTGAACTTCCTCCTAGGGTTTTGGGGGATAGGGGCGCAAAACCTGGGCACGTCGGGGTTCTAACATACCTTGACAAGCTTGTCCCAGCCGGAGGAGACAATGACGGGGTTCTGGGGGTTGGGGCTGAAGCGGACGCAGGAAACCCACTCGGAGTGGCCCTTCTCGGTGATGGTGTACTTGCAGTCACCGAGGGTGTTCCACAGCTTGATGGTGCGGTCACGGGAACCGGAGACGATCTGTCTGTTGTCGGCAGAGAAGGAAACGGACAGAACGTCGTTGGTGTGGCCGACGAAGCGGCGGGTGGTGGTGCCAGTGGCGAGCTCCCAGAGGCGGAGAGTCTTGTCCCACGAGGCAGAGAGAGCGTAGGCGCCGTCCGAGGAGATAACCTATTCAACCTCCATCAGCCCAAAAAATCCCAAAAATCCTCGGTAAAAGCATCTCCTGGTTTCGCGAGGAGAAGGGTCGAAAGGTATAGAACGTACGCAGTCGGAGACGATGTGGGAGTGGCCCTTGAGGGAGCGCTTGGGGTAGCCGTACTGGGACTCGTCACGGGTGAGGTTCCAGATGATCAGAGTCTTGTCACGACTGGCGGACAGGAGCATGTTGGGGCTGGCGAAGGGTTAGCGACCAAGTTCCATTTTCTCAGCCAGCGCCCTATGTCTTGTTTGTTTCTCTCGAAGTCGGTATTGTTCTTTCAACGATTGCTTCCATCGTTTGTCGAGGGACGTCGTGGGTCTTTTTTCTGCTTGTCTTTTCGGGCGAAAGAGGGGAAGGGGGGTATATCGTACTTCTCCAAGGAGGTAGCCAGGCTGGTGACCCAGCCATTCTGTAAAAAGAAGCATCGTCAGTACCCTTGTCTAATAAGAACCTGCGTGCTTCGCAGAGAGGCCATGCAGAAGCAAATCGCCAATGAAGCGCAACTAAGTGCAGGCGAAAAAGATAGAATGCGGGCAACTTACGTGGCCCTCGAGGGTGCCCTTGAGAATCAACTGCTCAGCCATTGGGAAATGAGGCAATCAGGTCGATTGAGTGGTGAGGGAAAGGTAGGAAGGGGAAAGATGGAATTGCCTGAACACCTTTGACACTGGAGAGCTTCGAAGTGAATTCCCGAAAAATCGTTTGTGTGAAAATGGGCAGCAGCAAGAGGTACGTACCTAGGGTTTATTTAGGCGGAACAGCCTCGTCGAGAACAGCCAATCAACCAATAGAAAACCTTGATGCGCTCGACCCTGTAGGCGAGGCTGCACTAATCCACTTGAGTCTCCGGACGGGTCTTCGTGTTTGCATGTCACTCTTTTTTTTTTTTTTCTTTAACCCCCCCTCAACTCGGCAAGGGGGCGTCATGGTGCTTCCATCGGCGGAATGATGGGGACCTAGGTCGGGGCCCAAAAAACATTTTCCAGTGAGACATGTTCGTTCATGGTGTGACTGCGGCCAAGCTGATGAAGTACTGCGCCTAACCATCTGACGGTTATCACCATCACTTTCACAAAACTAGGATTGTTTTACAAACCTCATAATTTAGCGGCATATGACAAGATAGTCATGCGTTATTCAAATTGTCTGACTTGACTGCTCCGTATTCCAGCGCGCCACGCTGTGAAACTGTCGGTGATGTCGATTGTGCAGAATCCCGCCTGGCTTCCTCACTTTCCAAGGTCGCTAATATAGTACGCCATCAAGAAGCCATGGCTCCAAGAATAACACCCGCCCGCGTTATCCCTAACCTCCACTCCCCGATAGCTATTTTTTTTTTGGTTACATAGAACGGCCGTTGATCCCCGAAACTCCTTGACGCCTTGCTTGATGCATTTTTCCCGAGAAAAATAAATAAATAAATAAAAGGGATCTTCGACGCAGCTCACCTTGGGAGTTAGTCCTGCGGGCAACTGACCTCGGCTTGCCATCACAGCCCTGTTGCTCCATCTTGCCCCAAGCAACACCGCAGTGTCTCCTTCTGTCTAGCACATGGTCAACCGATTAGCTTTGCCCAGCAGCTCGCTTGCTCTGTCGTTGGACTTCTCTGCGTAAATGCTGGGCGTCCGAGTTAACAATCATGCTGTGATCGGCGATTTCAAGCTGTCCTGTCGAGCCGCCCTCTTTTTTGACAAAGCCCTCCATAGCTGCTGCCCAAAGTGAATAACGCTCCTTGGTCATAGGATCGCGTTCCGATAGAGAGCGGACCTCCTTTTGCTTGCGAACCTTGGCTGCCCGTACCAAGCCTCGGAGAGCCTCTTCACCTTGTTTCGAAGCCTTCGCCGCCTCCTCTCTCGTCTTCTGAAGATCTCGCCCACTGTCGTCCTCTTGCGGCGTGTATTTGTATGTATGTTTGCTAGGGAAATCGGGGAACGACTTAGGGATGTAGGATTTCGCTTCCTTCTCCGGCTTGCCACTCAGCTCTTCTCCTAGAAGTGGAAGCGTGGTATAGGCGTCCGGATCCTCAACCAAGGGGTTGAAGAAGTCTGTTTCCAGCTTAGATTTGGGTACAGGATGCCGGAGGTGAGGCCTAAGAGCCTTGGTCTTGAGAGTGAATCGTCGCATCGTAGACTCGAAGTCGACCGGGGTTGGCTGCTCACGTCGGGCGGCAAGAGAAATGCGCTTGAGGTCGTCGACAAAAGAAGCCATGTCTGGAGTCGTTGTTAGCGGGCGCGAGGATCCAGGGGTCGCAGGGTCTAGGTAGAGATCTCACAAGCCTCTACCATGGCCAGGAAGCTGTCCATGGCCTCGGGGGTAGCAGCATCAAACCCAACCTGCTGAAGAGCCAGCCCTATGCTTCGCTCCATGCCGCTCTTCGCTTGGTAATCCAAGGAGGGAATGGTGACTTTGGTCGCGCCGGGTTGCGAGAGCTCGCGGTCGTCGGCAGGCGTCACGGACATCCGCGGCTCGGTTCTCTGACGCTTACTGCGCGATTCGTCATCTTCGCTCGGGAGGCTGTGCTTGCGCGGTGTCGAGTCCGCCGGGGGCGAAGGCATTATAGATATGGCGTTAAGCCGCGGATTAACGGAGGCAGGCCTTGTGTTGTGATGGAAAGATTTCGTACTACGCGCGGATTTGTGTAGGATGGAACAAGCTGCGAAGACTGGCTTAACTACAAGGCGGTGAGAGTGCGACGACAGTCGAGAAAGTGCGCGGTTTCTGCTGGCAGTCCAATGACCGCGACGAGGAGCGGGATAAGTTTATGCGATCGAAATGAAGAGGTTGTTGGAGGAGCTGCAGCTTAGATGGGTAGTAGCACCTCACACAAGGTATCGCAAGGTCGGCTCGGTACGTACTCGACCCTGCGCGAACCTTGACTTCTTGGCGCGAGCTTGGGCCACTTTTTTGGCCTGGTGGATGGCAGTCGAGTGCACTCTATAGTACTCCGTTCCTTAGTTCGTCAGAAACTAAGGTAGGTACAACGTAAGCAAGTAATCACAATACGGAGTATTGTGGCAAGGGATAATTAACGCGCTGAAATCGCGTCGTTATCGGCGGTGGTGATAAGATCCAAATGGAAATCATCTCGTTTGCTTGTCGTGTGAAACCTGTCGTTGTCGTGATCCTTCACGTACCGTTCGGATTGCATAAATGTGCCGTGTAGCTCTATTTCATTCGTGTTTCAAGGATTCGAGGACCTCGAGGACCGGTACAGCTACTGACACTGTCTCTAGCAGAGCCATCCAACGTGATGGTGTTTTCCTGCGTTGCCGTTGTTGATGAACGTTGTCTACATGGTGTTTCCAACCCAAGCCTTCGTACCAGACTCGGCGGCTTTATCGTCTCATCACACCATGCATTTTGACTCGGACAACGTTATCCCCCCGAAACATCCTACCGATCAAAAGTTGTATTCTAGAGGGGCGCCGTATATGTAGGTTGTTCTTTGTTACCCGTGGTTAGCTTTCGATATTTACAGTACCCGTTTTCGTCACTTTACTTCGTTCGTTTTATTGAGACCCATATCGTGCGGGCTGTGCTCACCAGCTCATGGTCTCGTTTTATCTTATCTGAGTCAAGCGCCTCCGTTCCTCTCTCTCCCTAAGAAATACTACCCAGCTCAGGGGTAGTATGGATTTGTTACTTTCACCTTCTTTCAGTACGTTTTCAAATGCGGTTTCAACCGAACGCGATCTTTATTGAACTGTTACTGGCAACCTGCTAGAGGCGGCATTTCTTACAAAGTTAACTTCAGCCACACTCTTGCATCAAGGAAAATGCAGGACTTGCAGACATTGCGAAGCGGCGGCTATCTTGGCACCGGCCTTCGAAAACTCAAGCTCGCAGGCCCCTTGGACGGGTTTCCTAAGGAGATCCTGGATCTTGCTGATACGCTCGAGCACCTTGATCTGTCCGGCACCGGCATCTCCAGTCTACCCGATGAGATCAGCCGCCTACGCAGCCTCAAGATCGCCTTCTTTTCCGATTGCGCATTCACCGTCTTCCCCAAGCAACTGTCAAAGTGCCCAGAGCTTGAGATGGTGGCATTCCGCTCCAACGGCATGGCCACTGTACCGGAAGACGCATTGCCGTCTAGACTCCGCTGGCTCATTCTGACAAACAATCGCATTGAGACGCTACCCAAAAGCATTGGCCGCTGCTCTCGTCTCCAAAAATGCATGCTTGCCGGCAACAACCTCAGCAGTCTGCCGGACGAAATGTCCGCGTGCAAGAAGCTCGGCCTTCTTCGTCTCTCCGCCAACAGGTTCGTCAACTTGCCATCGTGGCTTTTCGAGTTGCCCGAGATAGCCTTCCTTTCGGTGGCTGGCAACCCATGCTGCGATATCAGCCTTGACCAAGAGCTAGCTCAGCTACGCAAAGTCGACTGGCAGGACCTCGAGATTCACGGTCTGCTCGGTCACGGCGCTTCAGGCGACATTTTCAAAGCAAATTGGATGCTGGCCGACTCAGTGGTGGACGAGGTGGCGGTAAAGTTATTCAAAGGCGAGGTGACGAGCGACGGAACACCTTTGGACGAGATGGCCGCATGCCTCGCTGCTGGCTCACACGACAACCTTATCAGCACTCTTGCTAGCATTCAGAGCCACCCAGACAGGCATGGCCTCATCATGCAGCTTATACCTTCTCACTACTACGCCCTCGGTCTTCCTCCTTCATTGGACACCTGCACCCGGGATCGGTACGAAAGTGGAAAGACGCTGAGAATTGACGCCGTCTTGAAGATTCTGGGCGGTATCGCGGCGGCAGCTCTCCATCTCCATAGCCGCAAGGTATCTCATTGCGATCTGTACGCTCACAACATCCTTGTCAACGAGGCTGGACACGCTTTGCTCGGCGACTTTGGCGCGGCATCCATCTATGAGAATCTCGGCAGCTTTGACTTTGAAAGACTGGAGATACTCGCATTCGCCCACCTCATCGAAGACTTGCTCAGTTTGGTGAGTGTTGTGGAAGATGATGAAGGCCAACAGCGGACTCTACGTAGGTTGCGGGAGTTGCATGCCCGCTGCTCGAATTCCGTTGTTGGTGAGAGGCCAGACTTCGCAGAAGCCGTACGTTGCATTCAGGCTGCTTTCTGAGTCTTGCACCGCAAAACTTTGTCGTTCCGTGCGGGTCCCTCAGGTAAAATGAACTGGAAATGTCATACAAGATCCTCTTTAGAGATCAGCAAGCCGTTGAAGTCGCGTTTGTGTTAAACAGGCGCGGACTTGTTGGGTTAACTAAAGATCACTCATACATTCGAAAGGCCACCGTAGACAACATTTACAGTTTTGTAGAAGCGTTTGAGGAAGAATACAAGATTATGGAATGATTCAACGAGAAAGATAGGTGAGGAGAGGAGAAGAAGAAGGGAGGAAAAAGAGGAAGAAAAAAAAGAACGTACTCGAAGCATTTACTTGTATGTTTGGTTCATGAGTGTCCTGTTCCGTAGAGCTAGTTATAGAGACCGAAGACTTGGATAGGATGGGTTGCTCTGCGCTTCAATAGAATAAGTACACTTGACGAATACATCGAAAGCCATGGGGAGAGGCCTTTGGACAAGTTGACGTCTTCTTACCGGCCACAATAGCTTGAACGAGGGATGGTGGTCATTCGATGCTGCGCCGCAACGTTGCGTTTAACTCCACTGGGAAAAAATTCGTCCGAGGGCGGCGGTGTGCCTGGAATGGTAGAGGCCCTGCCAGAATAACACCTTAGTGAGTGCAGATAGTGTCGAATAGGGTTTTGTCCTGGAAAGCTGGTGTCGAGACTACGGTGATTAACGGTATTCTTTTAATCGCACAAAACCAATTTTGGAACGTCCGATATGAACTTGACGAAAACGACGATACCAAACCATCGGAATGGTATCGGTTCGATGCGATGCGTGCGGCAAGAGTCGGTTGTGTCTGTCAATACAGAGCGCCGGTCCGCTCCGGCCCCTCCTCCGTGTCCATCCCCGTTAGTAGTATGGCCGGGCCCCATTCACCATCGTGGGACGGAAGCCGATTCGAGACGGCGGCGGCGGTGGATGCAGCCTTCTCCTCATTTTCTGTCCTTAGCGTTGTTCTAATCCCGGTTCAGTTGTTTGCGAATCGCAACGGAGACATGGTCCTTTCCTTTAGCGACTCCGCATTTTGCCGTACTTTAACCACCCCACGCCTTTCATTCACAGCCGACCCAAGAATACCATCGACAACCACATCATAATATCACACACGTATTTATACTGCTTTCGCCCAGCTGCGTGCTATATAGCCATAGCTCTGCAGCCCGGAGTTTCGTGACCATCTCAATCCGAAATCATCCGCATCTACTGTCTCCGATTCATCTCTTACCACCTAACAACGGCGAGGAGAGACAGTTCACTTGATATAGCTCGCCCGCCATTGCTTGCTTCTCACGATCTTTTTTTCTTTTCTTTTCTGTTTCCCATCGTCTGCTTGGAAGATCAAACCATGAGACGGAATTGGATGTTCTAATGCAACCAACATCCGAACACCGTCATCTCTCTTCTCACCCAATTACGGCTCTCCTAATATTTTGACCGTCAATCGACCGCCGGCCAACGCGTCTACGGTCACCATGTTTCCTTTCGATATAAGCGCAATGCCCCAGCTTCCGACCCGCAAGGGCCTGCTGGTCATCGATTTCCAGAATGATTTTCTCTGCGAGAATGGCGTCCTTCCCGTCGTCGATCACGACGCTCTCGTCATACGCACGCTCGATTTCGTTAAGGCGTTTCGGAAGTATGGCCAGGTCATCTGGGTGTGCACCGAATTCGACAAGTTCCGGTCCGCCTCGAACGAGCAGATTTGGGCCACTGATGAAGCTCCCAAGCCTTCAGCTCTGCAATCTCGTGCTCGTCGGAAGATCGCTTCCGAACCTGACCCAGAGGTCGACGTGGACGCCGAACCTGAAGCCTTCCTCAGCCAGCCCGGCCCCAAGATCCTTCAGTCCGGCACTCCTGGCGCCGCTTTCCCTACCGTCGTTAAAGACGCCCTTGATCCTCGGGATATCACCTTCATCAAGTCACACTACTCGGCCTTCACCTCTGGTCAGTTGCTGCAGACGTTGCGTGTCAGGTTCATGACCGATCTCTACCTTTGTGGCTCTCTCACAAACATAGGCGTCTACGCCACTGCCATGGATGCCGCCAAGTACGGCAAT
Source organism: Colletotrichum chlorophyti (assembly GCA_001937105.1). Classification (NCBI taxonomy): domain Eukaryota; kingdom Fungi; phylum Ascomycota; class Sordariomycetes; order Glomerellales; family Glomerellaceae; genus Colletotrichum; species Colletotrichum chlorophyti. The sequence goes on along the minus strand of MPGH01000131.1, from coordinate 71,655 downwards.
TCCATCACCTTGGTCGAGGACTGCTGCGGCTTCCGCTCAGATTTGCGACACAGCAATGCTGTACGAAGCCTCGTCGACGTGACGGGCTGTGAAGTACAAGATAGCGAGGCCGTCCTTGAGAACCTGAACCCCACTCGCCCCGCGGCTTCGGCCCCGTCCACCCTTTCTCCACCTCTTGTGCCTAAGAGAGTGGTAGGTTCTACCAAAGGCCCGACGCTGCCACCAACTGACGTTTCGATATCCAAGGCACTAGAGGAGCAGCTGGCCAAACTCACTCTAAGTAGCCAAGCGGTCTCCAGCAGTCCCAATCCAAGCTCGCGCCAGCGACAGTCGGATCCTGATTGTGAATCCTCATCTGACTCACTAGAGGTTGACCCAGACGCACAGCCGCCACACTCGACGGAGACTGGTGACGCATTCAACGGAGAACCTTCCGGCGAGGCTGCCATCTCGCGAAAAAATACGAGTGCTGCATACCAGGAATCGAGCGTGGCATCAGAGAAACGTACTGTTGAGGAGCCTACAATACTTAAGGCAGCAGTCGGCGATGAACCACCCGTGTCTTATGCTGGACTCGAACCCGAGTCGAAACCAGACATGACGACAAAAACAGCGGGTGAGCAAGTAGCCATGGGCAGAACCGTGGATGCAGAGGACTCCTCTTCGCAGGCTACCGAGCCTCTCTGTGAGGGCGACACCACCGTTATCTATAACGTCCTTCCAGAGCCTCTGGCCGAGGGCATATTTGAGAAAGTGAGAGACGAAGTCCGCTGGCAGAGAATGTCGCATCAGGGCGGCGAGGTGCCACGTTTGGTGGCCGTCCAAGGCGAAGTATCCGAAGATGGAAGCATGCCCGTATACCGGCATCCGTCCGACGAATCGCCGCCTCTCCTTGCATTCTCACCCATCGTACTGCAAATCAAGGCGGAAGTTGAGAAGCAGCTCGGACACCCGCTCAACCACGCTTTAATCCAGTTTTATCGCGATGGAAGTGACTATATCTCCGAGCATAGTGACAAGACCCTTGATATTGTCAAGGGGTCTTACATCGCCAATGTCAGCTTGGGGGCTGAAAGGACCATGGTTTTCAGGACGAAACGACGGGAAAGGGATCCGTCGACCACTGAACCATCACCTAATAGCGAAGAGAGCAGTCAACGAAGGGTCTCTCGGGCGAAACTGCCGCACAACTCCCTGTGCCGCATGGGCTTGGTCACCAACATGCGTTGGCTGCATGCCATCAGACAGGACAAGAGAGCGGATAGGGACAAGACCGCCCCGGAACGCGCCTTTTCCGGCGGGCGCATCTCCCTCACCTTCAGGCAGATTGGTACCTTTCTGGATCGCGATAATACCGTTATCTGGGGCCAGGGAGCTACCGGGAAGACGAGAGAGGAGGCTCATCCGGTGATAAATGGGCAGAGCCCGGAGGCTGTCGGGATGCTCCGGGCTTTTGGCACTGAGAACCACTCAACGGAGTTTGACTGGGACAAGTACTACGGCAAGGGATTCGACGTCCTTCACATGAGCAACTCCCCACGACTTTGTGTCTCGAGCGACTCCGTCGTTAACATGCGCATCGCTCTAATGCTGGCCGAGTATGCGATCACTTACGCCAGGGGAAGCATGTCCCCGTCGTTCAACTGGAAGGATGGCATCCCAGAAGCCAACGACATGCCGGCAGTACCCGACACCCTTCCGATTCGGTTCATCGACAGCGATGCGGCGAAGTCGACGGTCCAGGGCGAGCTGGCCATCATGCTCTATCTGGACTCGGTGTATGGCCCGGGCAAGGGGCGCACGGCGGATAGACCAAAGCACGACACGGCGAGGGTTCTTACCCGTTTTCAGCAGGGCCTCGCACTCCTCGACAAGTGGCGACGACTGAAACGTGATAACGAGGGCCAAAGAGACCTTAAGCCTCTGAAGCGGGAGCTGGCAGCCTGGGACAGGTACGCGGCCGAGGCGGACTTCATCGCGGGGCTGACTGTCTCTTTGGCCGATTTTTCTGTGTGGCCAGTGCTGCACGCCATTGTTGAGGAGTCTGGAACAGAGGTGTTAACGGCGACCAGCAAGCTGGCCAAATACTACAACACGTTCAAGGACCGAGAGTCTACCGCTAAGGTGCTTGATTCGAGCCAAACTGATAGTGTTGATGCTGTGTAAAAACAAGCCACTGAGTACTTGAGGCCGAGGGTTCAAGAGAAGAGTGGGCGTCTTTGTTTTAGGGGACGGACTCCTCTAACACAGGAACGTAGGAGAAGAGTATAATTGAGGCATTTTTCAATCTTAAGATATAATGTGAGGCGAGCGCGTCTTCCCCACGCAATTCAACCTTTCTGTTATACGGGCTATGCGATAGTCGAACATCAACCCGTGATGTATTGATATACTTCAGGTTGCTACTATAGACATAACATTGTTATTTTTTGTGCGCTCTCATGTAACCTCGACGATGGACTCTGGTCGGTGGACGAGTAAGGACGCGTGAACCTGTAAGTGATGATTTGCATGGAAGAACTTGCGTTGAAAATGAAGTCCCTCACGTTTATAACTAAAATGAACAGTAGAAACGATAAGATAAATCAGGGCGGCATAGTTCGCCCAGGCCCAAAACATGATGGCATAAGTTGGCCCCTTGAACGCCGTAGAGGAGCGTTGTCCTCATCTCGTGAACGCCCCAAAGGTGAATATCCACATCCATCATCCCTTAAACCCCTGTCATGAAACGTGCTCTTCAACCGATCAAGCGCGAACATCCCACGGTAGCGGGTAAGTGCCGACCCAATCAGATACCTCAGATCTCAACTGGACAATCTCGGGATCTGTCTCTCCATCGCCAAGATACTCCATAAAGTGTCTCAGCAAACCGGGTTTCTTCTCACCCTTCTCCTCGGCCGCCTTCTTAGCACTCTTGTTAATGCGAACAGCGATGGTGACGGCGCGGTCGATGATATCGGCCACACGGCCAAAGTCCTCTTCGCTGAAGGCTCTGGTCGTCATGGCGGGAGTGCCGATGCGAAGTCCACCGGGCACCAACGCTGACTTGTCGCCGGGAACCGTGTTCTTGTTAGCCGCGACGCCAACGAGCTCCAGCACACGCTCAACACGGCTGCCATCAATGCCCTGTGGCTTCAGGTCTACGAGAAGAAGGTGGTTGTCCGTACCACCCGAGACGAGCTTGTAACCCAAACCACCCTTCTCCTTGGGGGCGCCCAGTCTCTGGGCCAGAGCCTTGGCGTTCGCCAGGACCTGCGTTTGATACTCGCGAAACTCCGGAGCTTGAGCCTGCTTCAAGGCTACGGAGAGTGCGGTGATGGTATGATTGTGGGGGCCTCCCTGGTGGCCAGGGAAGACGGAGCTGTTGATGGGACCCTCGAGGTTATACATTTCATCCTCCTTCTTGGCGTTCTGGCGGCGCACACCCTTGCGGAAGAAGATGAGGGCACCACGAGGTCCTCGCAGACTCTTGTGGCTAGTGGTGGTGACAATGTCAGCATAGGCAAAGGGACCAGGCATAACCTTTGCCGCGACCAGGCCGGAGATATGGGCCATGTCAGCGAGGAGGTAAGCGTTGGTCTTGTCGCAGATTTCGCGAATGCGTTTATAGTCGATCAATCTGCTGTACGCACTAGCTCCCGCCACAATGACCTTGGGCCGGTATACTGCAGCAAGCTCTTCCAGCTTGTTGTAGTCGATCTGCCCTGTAGCCTCGTCGAGCCTGTAGGGGACCGTCTCGAAGTACTTCGAAATGGCCGAGATTTTCTTGGTGGGGGTTTGGTAACCGTGCGACAGGTGGCCACCATGGGGGAGGTCCAGACCCATGAGGCGGTCATGGGTGTCCATGAGAGCGGAGTAAACATACAAGTTTGCCGGGGCACCGGACAGAGCTACAGACTGTATTAGCAACGGGACAAGAGACAGACTGGTATGTGGTATGTGAAGCGCACCTTGGACGTTGACGCCCCATTGCTTCGGGTCGAGGCCGAACGTCTCGAGAGCTCGCTGTTGGCAGAGGCGTTCTGACTGATCAATGAACTCGTTTCCACCGTAGTATCTTGCGCCCGGGTATCCCTCGGAGTATTTGTCTGTCCACGCAGGTTAGATGGTCTCCAGTGTGGATTGATCACCAGATAAGCCTACTCTGCATGACACTGCCCAAGGCATCGAGAACAGCCATGGATGTGAAGTTCTCCGAAGGGATCAGGTTGATGAAGTGCTTCTGTCTGGTTTTCTCCTACGAGTAACTTTACATTAGCAACCGTACATGTGCCATGGGTTAAGGACAAGACACAGGCCAGTGTAGCTGGAGTTATCACATGTCGATGTGGACGGTGGTGTCGTCGGTAAGGATGGAGTTGTACCTTTTCAATGATGTCGAAGACCGCGGGATCGGCTTGCTGGAGGTTGGCGGACAGCAGCTGAACAAGCCAAGCCATGTTAGCAAACGGTACTACCTAGACAGCAATTGGGAGGTCGAAAGACGCACCTGTTGCTGGCCTTCCAAGCTCTTTGTCGACACAAGTCTTCTCACGCCACTTGCACACGGCAGAGGTGCCGCTCTCGGCATGCAACGGAGGGCACGAGTTGTGCCTCGAAGGGTTGTGAAGGACATGGTGAAGTAGGAAGAGAGACCTGCGGCGCACGACAGTCAATTAGTCGATCTGGTAATTGTATATAAAGTTGACGAGAAAGGTGAAGTTGGTCGGGAAGGAGGAGGGAATGGGGGGCCGAGAGAAGTAGTACTGGTGTATCTACCTGAGTCGTACAATGGGTTGGGGAACGTCGCATACCAGAGCTTGGCTGACAATATGGAAGTTGCCTTTGCACTTGCACTTACAGCACCCCAGGTCCAAATTGCATGATGTTGTGTCGGTCAATGGCGGGGGAGACGGGTACATAAAGGGCCCGGGGGCTAGCTGTAAAGTACCCGGGCCTTACTTTAGGCGGGATCTGACCCGAGTTGTAGGCCACCGGTGCGCTGGCCGAGCGACAGTTCACTGGGGCCGTCCTCGGCTTAGGAACCGACCTCATCCAGTTCCTATCTGCTTCACAATCATTCCCCCGTTATCTTATCGGGCTGACTTGGTGGGCACTGGAACCCACTTTAAGCGCGCCCCGCGGTGTGCTCTGGCACTCCAGCGTTGTCTAGCTACCACTGCACCTACTGCCTTTTATACCAGCATGCCTTGGGCCCTCCCAGTAGTATTTTCGTTTGTTTCATTCCTAAGGCATTTAGTTCCGAGTGGTTCCTGGTGAGGCAAAAGCGCACGGTCCATGTAGGCTCGGCTCAGTCCCCGCCAGCCCCAACTTTCCAATTTCTTTTTCAAGGCCACATCGTAGCCGGAATTTTCCTGTCCTTTTCCTTCTTCTCTTCTTCACAACTAAATTGGAGATGACGAGTACGCTTTCCTCGCAATCAGCTCTTCCGCTTCGGCGGGTTGCATGATGAAATGTCCTGGGCGTCACCTCACCACCTTGAACGGGACAATATGAGACAATCCGATCCAATCCATGGTTGTGCCTTGATTTCTTCGATATTCATCTTTTGAAATAACCATCTCTTTCTTCTTTCCCCTTCTGCCAAAAATTTCATTCCTACTCATCTGGATAGGAACATTCGCGATGCGAAGGACTAGCTCGGTTGTGTTGGTCCATACGTCAACAGTGCTACATGGACTTTGATTTGGTTAAACTCGGGCTGCGTGATCAATCCGTTCCCACATGTGAAGCTTCCGAATTTGTGAAATCATTCCTCTCCATGCTTATGCATCCTGAGGTTGCCGAAGAGCCCTGTTGTCCATTGTTCAGATGTAAGGCGACAAGAATGACATGTCTTCCTAACAATTGATGCTACTACTCTTCTGAGACCCGATTAGGAACCACAAAAATCACATATTCTTTTCGTGACAATAGTATGCCATCCAGAGCCAAAACCGTAGCCACATTGATGGCAGACCATCAGGACCATGCAAGTCTGATACGAAAGGGAGGCATTTAATGTCACGTCACCGCAATAAATCAAAGTTGTTTATCCAGAACAAGAATGAAGAACCCCATAAAGATTGCTGCTGCTCATTTTCATGCCCAATTTTTGCCATGTCATCGATTTCCATTTTTCAATGCTACATGCCAAAGCCCTGCTGCGACAATAGGACCAGTAGGACGTAAAAAAAGAAGACCCAACCCGATGACTCCGAATGCAGCCGACTATGGACCGAGATCGAATGTGATCATCTACTTGGTCTCCTCCTCCTCGCCAAGAAGAGCGTTCCTCTTCGCCGCCACTCTCTCCAACTTGCGCTCGCGAGCGGCCTTGGTCTTCGCACGCTTGGCGTCCATCTCGTCCTGAAGAGCCTTCTCGCGGGCCTTCTCGGCCTTGGCACGGTGGATCTGATAGAGCACGAGTGTCAGCCCATCCATTTGTCCCTTGTCTGTGTTTACGTGTAGAGGCGTTTGCATAACCGTGTCCAGCCACATCCACGTCGGAGAGAAAGAGACTTACGTGCTCAACGAGAGCACGCTTGTGCTTGAAGGCGTTACCCTTGCTGGAGTGGTACAACTCGTGGTAGAGGTGCTTGTCGATCTTGCCAGAGGCACGGTACTTGACAAGGAGGCGGCGGAGGACGCGAAGGCGGCGCATCCAGAGGACTTGGCTTTATCGGAGGTCAGCACGAAGTTCATCGCTTGCTATATCGGACTGATGAGGGGGCTGATTTGGACTTTTCTTGCTGGTTTGTAACCGGCCGGTAGGTCCAGTTCTTTCAACTGAAGGCCAGCAGCATCCCCGGACCTAACTGACGATACCGAGCAAGACATCCAGCCCTCCACAGACCGATGAGGTGGGCGTTGACGAACCTGGGCATACGGGCCTCGGCGGTACCCTTGCGCTTACCGAAGCCACGGTGGCGACCGATGCGGCGGGCAAGGTTCAGCTCGCGAGCGCGGGAGCGCGAGTGCATGGTGACGGGCTTGCGGATGATGAGGCCATCGGCGATGAGCTTGCGGACGGTCTGGCGGGAGTTGGCGTTGGAGATCTCGTTGACCTCGTTGGGGTCGAGCCAAATCTTGCGCTCACCGCAGCCGATGACCGCGGCGGCCAGGCGCTTCTGGGTTCGCAGATTGACCCTGTAAGAGAAGAATGCACATCAGCCTCTTGATTCTGGACCCTGATTCAGATAAAAATCGATGTCGCTGTCGGAGCCGAATCCCAATATCATCGTAGTCGTATGTTGTTGTTCTTTTTCCCCTCTCCCTAATGTTTTCCCTCCTTCAGTCGTTGGCTCTTCCCCGCCTGCTTCCCCCGGGGGGTAGAACACCGCAGTGACCGGGAAATCGGGATAGCCCTGTGCAGAAAAAGACGACGAAAACGATGGATGTGGTATTGGATTCGGCGTAGTAGTGGGTGGGTAGTAACTGTCGTGATAACTTACATCTTGAATGTTGTCCTAGTCGATGGTCGTACCTACCGAAGTCGTGGGTGTTGAAAATTGGGTGAGGAGGGCCGTTCTGATCTGTGAATATTTCTCAGAAGGAGTTGTCGGGCATTTGCCAGTGTGTGAGCTGGGTGGGCCCCTTCCTGATACGTCGGTAAGCGAGCCCTGGCCCCTCTCTGTAATGATTCATTGGCGCTATCATAGCACGTGACTTTTCTCTGCATTGCAGTACGTACCTTCGTATACACGTCGTTGGGAGTTTTCCTTTTTATTTTATTTTTTCCTTTCTCCCAGTTGAAATCAGATACACCCCCTTGCTCAACTAAGACGGTTTCCCCTCATTTGGCAAATGTTGTTTGAGTACGTACAAGGCAAGGAAACGGCCTTTGCATCAAGCCTGCCAACATCCATTACAATAATCACAACCATCAACCCTTGAGCACCCGGCATCTGATTGTTAATAGTTAAATTTTGGTAATGATTGTAGCCCGAGGGCCGCAGTATATTCCACTTCTGTTAGAAGCTCCAACCGATCGTATTCGGACTGTTTGTGGGAGTTGGCCCTCCCTTCCCAGCGCTCCGATTCAATCCGTGTATCGATTCTTGACCTTACTTCCTGGATCTACTCGCCATGTAGGATCATGAATGCAAACATTGTGATACTTCATTTTCAACTCACTCATTTCATACGTTATTTACCACTCAGCTCTTACCAAAAACATCTTCGCCGTTGTCCAGCTTGCCCACGCTCCAGATCTCCCTCTCATCCTCCACTTCATCGTTGGACAGACCCAGGCCTCCTTGGCCACCTTCTGCTTCTCTTCTCTCCCGCACTTGTGCGCCCAGGCGCATAGTGACACGCTTGAAGTAATCTTGCATACTCCTCTTGGTGTTGGGTGGCAGGTTTGCTCCCTCCACAAACTTGTCGAATACTCTGCTTTCATCGTCCGCTACATTGAAGAGAGCCACAAACGCAGCCTCCGCGGCCAGCTTTACTGGAATGACCGGGTCTCTGACGCTGGCAAAAATGGGCCCCGCGAGCAGTGGAAGATGCGGGCGAACCATCTCCATGTTCACGCGGCTCATGGTTCGAACAATGACCAAAGCCAGCCGACGAGAGTCAACTGGGCTACCTGGCTGAATGGTGTTGCCGAGAGCTTCAAAGATCTTCTTGTTTGACTCAAAAGTCTTGGTCGACTCAGACAGGAGGTATTTGCCCGTGGCCAGGATAACATTATCGGCGATGTAAGGCTGTGCACATTATTAGTCACGCAAGTCTCTTTCGGTGTTGCATAAGTATACTCACGTTTTTGTTTGACATGCCCTGGCACAGGAGGTCGGGCAAGTCGTCAGCTAGAGGGCTGTCCAGGAGACTCCTTGGCGACTCGACCAGGACTGCGTTCAGCGCGAGCGCCGAAGAGTGGCTCCAATGGCTGGTCACCACCCGGTTTTTGAGCAGTCCGTTGGCGGCCTCCTCGGGCACGTTCTTAATCAGCGCCCCGAGCAGCTTGGCATTGGTCATCGTCATGGTATCATCTTTCTCGTCAGTGTCCAGATCGATGAGACCCAAGACGGCAGCTCGTGACGTCTCGCCCATGTTGGCGCCGGCCTTGCTGATAACTTCGTAAAGTGCGCTCAGCATGGCTGTCTTGACTCCCGGATCAGACGTCTTGGACCCGGTAACAAGCTCAGCAATTAGCGGGTCGATACGCGGCGTATACTTAATAAGTGTACCCAAGGCTTTGGCTGCGCGTGTTCTGAGGACATCGCTGGACGTGTCTGCAAGAGATTTGGCGAAGGTGCGTTGAAGCTGCGGCAAGAAGGGCTTCAGCGCCACGGGCATCTTTTCCAAGAGGTTGTTGAGTGTCAACAAGATGGCTGACTTGACGTCGGTGGATCTCTCGGACACAACACGAATGAGGGGACCAGTGATTTGCGTAACGAACGGCTTCAGGGAGGCCTCGCTTGTTCGGTCGACAATGTCGGAAATACCCAGAGCAGCCTGCGTTCTCTGATCCGGAGTGCCGTTCATAAGGCCCTGTAGGAAGATGGGCAGGATGGCGTTGATGCCCTTGGGAAGCTCGAAACCTGGCAAGTTGGCGCCAGCCACACCGACCTGCTGAAGTGTCTGTCTCGTCGAGCTGACCAAGCCCTCCATCTCCTCCTTCTTCAACTTCTTGGTAAACTCGCTGAGCGCAGCCCACGCTCCCTTGACAACAACTTGGTCTCTGTCATCGAAGGAAATTAGGAGCGAGCGGACAATGTCCTGGTTGTAACGTGAGTAATCCACGTCGGCAGCGGCGAAAAACTTGCCGAGGTGACGCATAGTTGCCGCTCGTCGCCGGTGATCCTCATGTTTTGTGAGTTGTAGCATGACGTTCATAACCGTGTTCAGTCCATCGTACTCATCAATAGACAAGATAACAGTATCGAACGAATTTTCCAAGTCTTCCCTCAAAGCCTCGTCCTCGCAGTTGATAATATTATCCATGAGAGAGTTGACAATGTTCGGCAGCCGGCGGTTCATCGCAGCACCGGCGACCCGTGACAAGGATGCCAACGCCTTAGCGTTGAAAGCCGAAATGGGCGGGGTGATGAGGGTGGGAATGAGGTTCGGAAGGATGATGTTAGACCGCGTTGTCTCAGTAAGCAGTGTGAGCAATGCCGACAGAGCATTGTCGGCATTTTCTTCGGAGCGAAGAAGGTTGAGCAAGAAGGGAAGCACTTGATCCACAGCCCTCTTACCCAAGATCTGTTGCAGAGAGTCAAATGCCTCTGCGGCTGCCTCTCTAACGTCGTCATCCGAATCTGTAAGGGCTGTTCGGACGACTGAAATGAGGGTCTTCTCGTGGTCTTCCAAAGCTTCTTCGGAAGCGGACGAGATGAGTTCCTTGAGGGCAAGGCAAATACCCTGCTTTGCGTCTGTGTCGGTTGAAGTTTGCAATCCCTCCTCGAGAGTCGGCAGCAATGTGGACAAGACGCCATCGCCAGCCTTGCGGATCAATTCTCCCAAAGCGTTGCTGGCAATGACCTTGTGCTCCATGTTGGAGCTTCCAAGGCGCCGAATGATGAGTTGAGTAAGCGTCGGTACCAACTCCTTGAGAGTACGGGGGCTGGAAACCAAAGCCTTCCACACGCTGACGGCAGCTGAGCGAACCGCACCCGCCGTATCGCAGCGGCAGACGTAGAGAGCAGAGAGAATTTTGTTTCTCTTGTCCTCTCCAAGGGCTTCACGAAGGGACGCACCCGCCTCCTTCACAACCTCTTCGTCTTCCTCTCCGGGCTCTGCCTTGCCACTAATGCCGGTCAAGTTGAAGAGAAGGTCGCCAACAAGCTCGACCGAGCTAAGACGAATGCGGTAGCTGTCGTCGGCCAAGCCTCGCTCAAGCTCGGGAAGCAAAAGGTCGACAGCCCGGACGGCAAAGTTCTTGACAAGGAGACGACCAGCGCGAAGGGCAGTTTCACGGATGGATTCAACATCATCGGCAAGACCAGACAAAATAGGCGGGATAATTCTGCCCAAGTAGTTCGCGAAGCTGTTTCCAAAGCAGACAGGAAGGAAGATGAAGAGAGACATGAAGCCTTCCCTGACAGCAGGCTTGGAAGACTCGACGTTCTGAAGGATGGTTGGGAGAGTCTCTTCCAACCTGGTAGTACCCAGGCCAGCAAGAACCTCGCTGAGAGCCTGAGCCGAGCCCAAGCGATCTCCCGCGCCATTGTCGGCCTTGAGAGTTTGCATGAGCCCAGGAATGAGGTCTGGCAGAGCATCTTCTCCAAGCTTCTCCACCAAGGACCCCAGAGCCTTGGATGCTGTAGCACGAGTTGTGGGCACTGGATCGACGATGGCGAGCTTGAGTCCCGCAACGAGAACAGGCAAGTGAGAAACCAAATCCTTGCGTTCAGTGAGATGGGCGAGACTACCAATGACTTGTGCCGCCTTGCGTTTGGTGTTGGAGCGGTCATCCAAGCCTCTTTGCAAGATTCTGGTGACCAAAGCGAGGGACGGTGCGTCCAAGTAATGGACAAACTGAACCTTGATCAGAGAGTCCAGAGCCTCATCCGTGTACTTAGTCGGGTCACTAAGGGCCTTGAGGAGAATGTCGACCAGGCCCTTGATCTCAGGGTTGTTGATAACCTCGCCAAAACGCTTCAAGCTCTTATTGGCTGCAGCGCGAACCTCCTTGTGACTGTCGTTGAGCACACCCGTAAGAGGAGGGATGATGTCGGGCAGACTTTGGGCCAACTGGTTGGGATCAAGATAGGCCATGGCACCCAGCAGGTCGCATGCTCCCTTCTTACTACGCCACTGCTGGTCGTCCAGCCCGTTGAGCAGGGTGGGAAGGATCTTCTTGACACCGTAGGAGCTCAGCTTGGCGAAGCAGGCCTTTGCAGCCGCGAGACAGGAGTCTCTAACATTGGCATTGCCATCGCCGAAGCCGGTGAGCAGCTGGGGAACGATCTGGATGACGTAGGGCTCGAAGAGACGACCCAGGATTGTCGAGAGGAGCTCGTATGCGAGGAGCGCCGCTTCTCTTTGGTTCACTTCTTTCTTGTTCTCCATAGCCCCCCTCAGCGTCATCATAATCCGCTGGTCTTTTAGCGTCGAAATACCGCAGCCTTGAACCAGTCCAGCCAGACCATAGGCAGCGCCTCGTTGCTCAGCATACTTCTTGGACGTCATCAGAGTCTCGAGGACTTGTTGGATGTACTTTGATGACTTATCGCCGTAAGTCCGCACTAGCGGTGGCAGACACTCGGCAATGGCATATTGCACAGTCTCCGAAGGTGTGCTCAATGTTATCAAAAGCCTATCAATGACGACGGGTAGCTTGGCGTCGCCGGGCTTCAGATGACGCGCTAGTGCACCGTACATGATGATGACAGCCTCGTTAACACGATCCGAAGCCTCCGTGTTCTTGTCCGGTCCCTCAAGCGTGCGCTCAAACACCTTCATCAGCTTCTCAACCATACCCTTGCCGTGGATGTCGATAGCACGAATGGCGGCATCCAGCATCTCACTGCGGACGTTGGCGTTTTGGTCGCCCAGAGGACCGCTGACAATAAGGAAGTCGAAGTACGAGTCGAGCTGCTGCGTGTCCAGGTGAGGTGCCAGCTCCTTAAAAGCAGATCCGATACCGTGTCGTGATTCCCATGGGTCTGCCAGATCGGTTTTCTTGGGCATTCCGTATTCGTCCAGCTGGGGAACGCGCGGTTTGGCAAGCTCAATATAGGAAGATTTCAGCGTCTCCAAAATCGGCTCCAGAGTGGACTTGTGTGCACTGCTGGCCTCGGCCAGAGATCTAGCTGCAGCCCTTCGGAGTTGCCCATCAGTGCTGTCGAGGTAGGGAAGCATCTTAGCAGGAACATCTTGGGATACTTTGAAACCGCTCTCCTCCCAAATCTCGCGGCCAAGGTCGACATTCTCCGCCACATCATCGTGACAGGCCAACCAAATCTCGTCGGAGAAGTCGAGCTCGCTCATGTCGACATCGGCACTGATGGCTTGCAGCACAGTAGTTCTTACGCTGACTTGAGGCACGACAGAGCCCTTGGCCAATACGGCGATCTCCTCGAGAGTCATGTTTGGCGCAATGCATCGACACATGTCAGCAAAACAATCTCGGATAATCTTGTAATGCTGAGTGTAATGTTGCATCGATGAGATTAACGAGGAGAGAACCTCCGTTCGAGGGGTGGCTTGGTCTTCGCAGGTGCTTGTGTGCAGGGCGAGAAACTCGATGGCAAGCACAAGCTGCGCATCTCGATCATCAGGAGACGAGCCGACACCACCGCTCTCCAGGGTTGTAAAGATTAGGGGGAGGACGTAGATGAGCGAAACTGTGTCGAAAGGGCGCTGTTCCCCAGCAAAACGTAAGCGGTAGAGTACTCTGGTGACGAGCTCGTCTACGGGTTCCTGCTTGTAATCTTCGGGGAGGGCGGTAACACCGCGAGCGCGCAATGTCGCCACTCCGACAAAGGGTCTCATTGAACCAAGGCGACTGGTGATGCGTTCTGAGCATGCTAGGTAGGCATGAGAGGCGGCATCACCTGTAAGAAGGCTCGCACCCGCATCGATGATATCCAGAAGTGCCTTGACCGCCGGTCCAATCCAGAGAGCGGCTTCGGTCGGAGGTCCCGTTGCAAGGCTTTGAATGATGCCAATTCCACGTAGTAGCCTTGCCTCGACGCGGCGAACCGATTCTCGAATGTCCGCCTCCTTCTTTAATTGGGCCTTCACCTTGGCAGTCTCATCAGCTGTGAGTTTCTTTTGTTGTCCCTTCTTTTCAGCCAGCTGTGTCCTCAATTCTGACTCCCACTTCAAGATGTCGTAGTCCTTATTGTTCTTGTCGGGTACAGTTGTTTGAGTTTTTTTGGCGAGGACGTCCACGAATGCAGTTCCCTCGGGAGTTCGGAAAATGGCAGCCTCTACAGGACCAATACCGCGCAACTCCTCGGGCTCCAGGTCCTGTCGAATGATTTGGACAATTCGGCTGATCATGGTCTCGGGGGCTACGAACGCTAGCTCGGCCGTAGCGTTGCAAGCGGCTTTCTTGACGCGATCTGATTTTTGGTCGGTTGAAGTCCTCTCTGTGATTTCCTTGAGCAGGTCATCCTCGCGCTGCCGCGCCAATTCTCCCGGGTCTCTCTCTACACGCAAGCATAGCTCGATCCAGCTAGCGCGAGGGACAAGATCCTGTCTAGCGAGAACGATCAGGGAGCAGAGTTGCGTATCTACAACGTCCCTTATCGAATTCCTCTCATTCTCACCTAGGCTCTTAGGGTTGATGCAGATCGCACGAAGAACCATGTGGAGGTTGGTGTTGTCGGTCTTGGACAGGACGGCTGCGCTGTCCTTGTCACCAGTCTCCAGACTTTCGAGCCAGTGCCAGATGCCCTCAACAATGGCCTGAGACACAGTGCTGGGCCGGCTGCGGTAGACTCGGGACAAGCTGTCCGTCGCATATTGCCGAACCTTTGGAGTGGCCACCGAGGCCCCGATGGTGTAGATGAAGGCTTCGGCCCAGGCAACAAGAACCGATTTAGGAGTGTTCTCGGTCAACTGCTCTGCGGCAGCCGACAAGGCTCGGGAGAACCAGATGAGCTCATCTTCGGCGGTGAGTTTGCCGTAGACACGAGGGTTCAGTAAGAAGGACGGCTTGGGTTCAAGCACAAGAGCCTGCTTCGGGATGGACACTTTAGCCAGAGATGATTTGACTGCATCGGTCACGTTGTTTCTCTGCGACCAAGACGTGAGGGTGGTTGCAATAAAGGCGCCGACGGTTACGTTATTCTGGGCAGCAATCAGAGGGTTACCAACAACCTCGTTATACGTATCTAAGAGCTTGGGCAAGACAGCCTCGGCAAAGTTAACTGCGGCCGACGTAAGATCGCCAGAGCCTTCGGACAAACTGAGGATCTCTCCGACACGTAGAAGCCAGATGCGACGAGTGGTCAACTTCTTGTCAGCAATGCCCTTCAAACACGCATCGACGACAGGCTTAGCCACATCGGTGTCATGTTGGAGCAGGTATCCCGCAGATCTCGCAAGAGCCAACGACTCGACAGCGAGGGCAGCTTCGTTGCCTTCCTTGGCGGATACCGCCGCCAACGCTGTAGCAATCTTATCGGCGATGGTCTTGGACAAGGGGACGGCCTCAAGCATCTCGCAATGCAGTATTCTGTGGTCGGCTGAAGCGAGTTTTCCGCCCTTGACCGGCGCGACAATCTCCTCTGAGATCTTCTCCAGAGCCTTCCCATCATGGCTCTGGGCAGCCAGGGCGTTGAAGGCCTTGACAGCGCCGCCGCGTGTGGCAGCATTGCTAGACTTGACATTGGAAAGAATCGGCTTCAGCAAGTTACCCGCGAGAACTTGTGACAGGTCGTAGTCCTTTGGGAGGGACCGCACCAGGGGAATTGTGACGTCGCTCAAGACGATTTCTGGAGCTCTAAGCAAGCCCTTTTCGAGGGAAGGGATGACCTCCTTGGCGATTTCGTCAAGAGTCACGAAATCGAGGAAGAAGTCTTTCAACCCGGAAGCGATGTGCTCAGGAAGGGCGACCCGTGACCCAATGATTTCTCTGGTGTAAAAGGTGAAGTATTGGGGTTTCAACGACTCGAAGGCTGGCTTGACGGCGGGTATCCTAGAGCTCACGCCTGCAATGATGCCCAGAAGAGGGGCGTTCTTTGCAGATGGCTGTGCAGCCTTAGCCGTCAGCAGCTGGACGGCATCCTTGAGAGCCTTCTCAGGAATTTCATGGGAAGTGAGGAGCTTGCGCAAGCCCCTTCGGGTGATGATGATGGCAGAATGGGCCAGTCCACCTTTGGCGCCGGGCTGAAGGCACTTTTCCAAAGCATCAGCGTCGCTCAGCAGAATCTGAGAGGCCAGCTTGTCCCACTGGGGAGTTTTGGCAAGGTGTTGCATGAGCAAGCTGCACCATTCCACCAAAACAAAGGCGTTACTCGCGGCAATTCCAGGTTTCTGAGACTCTGTGCGCACAGCGGCAACAAAAGCGGACAGGACTTCGGGTTCGAGACCCTCGGAGAGAAGAGCGGACAGGCATTTCTGAACGGCGATTCGGGAGGGTCGGTCGGTGTAGAAGGCATGGGTCCAGAAGAAGAGCTGGATGAGTTTACGAACGACAGTCGGGTCGATGTCTGCGACAAAAGGCAGCAAAGTCAGCTTGGATGGTTTGGGTTGTTTGACGATGAATGCAAGCACGGGGCCTACCTGTGTGAGATATTTTGTCCTCGAGTGTGCGCAAGTGGGCTATTCTTGTCGACGTCGAGGACGAGGTCAAGGCTGTTCTCGTGGCTGTGAAATCGAGCGGCACAGAGCCAGAGCCATTGACGACGGCTTCGGACATTTTGGCGGGATTAAGACTGAACAAAAGATGGCATTGGGGGCAAGTCAACCAGATATTGGGTCGACGAGCGGGAGAAGAATTGGTTCAAGTAAGTAAAGGTAGGACGAAGGAGGTGTCTGGGGCGATGGGAGTCAGGTCAAAAGAGGTTGAGGCGGTTCGAATTTGCAGTTATCGCCGGTTGGTTAGACACAAGTGAAGGTCCAGACCACAGGTTGAAGTCAGGCAGATAGATGGTTGAATGGGCGGGTAAGGTACTTGGAGAGAAACGTCAATTGCATGGTTTACTTTGCTGCAGTGAGGTGTGTTCGGCGGGGAACCACTTCTGTACGGTGAATTATTTTTCTGCCATCTGAAGCTGGAACAGCTACCTTTGGATAGCAAACCCACGCCATCAAGTGCCCAAGTTGGAGGGGTTTCAGCAGGTGAGATTAGTTCAGCAGTAGCGTGGATCCAATGACTCCGGGGGCTGCAGTGCACTTTCCACGCCGTTTAAAGACGCTCTGCAGGAACCCAAGGTCGGGTACCTTTCAATTCTGGACGGATGCCAATGCATAGCGACCTACCTAGGGCTGTGTTGCCCGACGCTGCATACGATTGGCGGGGTAAGTAGGTCAGGGAAGAAAAGAAAAAGAAAAAGTCAATCAGGAAGGCGGTGAGCTAGCTTGATGGTGGGGCACCTTTGAACGCTACTAAGGTGCAGGGTTGGTTGGTAGGGGGTACCTACAGTATGTGCCTTCCCTGCCAGTCTTTCCGGTCGGTCTGACTCAAATATAGAAATTCACATCTTTTTTTTTTCCCTCCCTCTTAAGATAAGGTACCTAAGCTGGGCATCATACACGTACGTAGTACGCCGTACGAAGCTGCCCTGGGCAAGGGATTAGATACGTAGGGGGGAAGAAAACAAAAATTCCCGGCGAATAACAATACTTTATACAAGGTAGCCTTATGCTAAGGCACCTTTCCTAAGGTAGTTTACCTACAACAAACGCTGTCTCGACTTGCCTGATGCTGGAGCTGAACCCCAATACACTTCATTTGCTCTGTTTTAAAAAAAACCACCTTCATGCTGAAGAGGAGCCCCTGTTCCCACGGTTATTCGAACCAATACCACATCCCATATACATCGTGCCAACGAAAGCACAGAAAGAGCAGTCCTGCTATGAGACAAACAACGTCTCCATCCAGTAGGCGCAAGCTCCAACAACCTGACCTTACTTACCTTTAGGGTACCTGAGGTAGGTTATTAATCTGGTGCTTCTAACTCAAACAATCCCCAAGCAAGAAGCGGCATGTCTTCGGCCCAGCTTCGACAGGATTGCGGATCCCTCTCTATCCACCTCCAGTACACCTCAGTATACCTCAGTACACCTCCAACTCTTCCAAGCCTGCCAATAAAAAATACCGTTGCCTTTCTTCAGGCATCTATCTTCGAATGTTCGAATGTTCCTTCGTTTTACCACAGTAGGTACTTTACCAAACATCCGATTGTTTTTTCAGTTGCACTGGGCCGGCCGATTTGTTTTGGTGCTGATCATGACAGGAGAAATACAGTTTGGGGGGGAAAAGAAAAAGATAAAACCTTCATACGCCTTGAGAGCCGAGCCCACCGTTGACATCACTCCGCTCCCTAACCTCACTCGCCCACTCGAGTACTCCATCCATCATTACCGACCAACCTCAATCCTGTCATCCTTCCCTCTTAAGCGGTCTGCTGTCTTTGTAAGTGTCCCGCCTACCTCAACCCGTCGTCATCTGGACAAATAAAGGCAAATCAGTTTAGCCCACAATATTTAACTGTCCCTTTCTGCGAATATTCATCTCATGTACTGACAGGGCTACCTGTACAGGACCGACGGAGGTACTATACTGCGGCATACAGTAATACCTTACTTAGCAGAACTCCCCCTGCCTTGCCCTTCGTCATCCCGCGTCCGCGTCCACTCACCACTTCGCTCACACTCAGTCTATTCCCGTCCTTGAATTTGAGGACGTCCATTTCCACATCCGTCTCCGCCTTTGCTACACTTCTGCCGCGGTTCGCATTTCTATCTCTGTCGAGCAAGGCCAACTAAACATAACCGAATCTCAGCCTTGGGCTAATCCCTCATTTGCTTATTTTCTCTGTCCCTTGCCCTCATTCCTGGGAAGCTAGCTGCCGGTAGTTACGGTGTGCCTCTTAAAATTCATATCGACTGACTTCTCACATCCCCCACATCCTGCGGCCTGCCGTAAGGTACCTAAGTTAGGGTCTGGTCCCTTCTTTTTCAATCCTCTCTCACCTCCTCCCTAGGCGAGCCATGGCCGGGGCCAAGAAGAAGAAGAAGCCCGCGGCCAACCCGGCTAGAGGCTTCGCCACTACATCCATTGCTTCATCCAAGCCTCGGACCGAGTCTGCTGTCGACGCCGAGAACACTCCTACTGAGGCCCGGGCCACCACCGCCGCCACGCTCAACCAGGATAATCCGCCGTCCGGTTCTCAGACCGCTTCTGCCGGTGCCAGTGATAAGGCTACCAAGAACGAACTGAGTCCCGAGGAGTTTGAAAAACAACTTGACGAGGCGGAACTGCAACTCCTAGTAGAGAAATATGCCCAAAAGACGAAGCGGGACGCCCAACGACAACGCACGAGGCTCGAGACCGATCGCCGTTTACTTAGAGGTCAAGCCGACACTGTCAACTCCAAAAAATGGCTGCCTCAAGAGATCATGGATCAGGTTCTTGATTTAATCCAGGCCGAGAGTCGTTTTGCTGCATCCAGCGTCTCAACAGAGACTTCCGCAAGTGGCAAGCTGTTGCCTGAGGAAGATATGATCATCAAGCTGTGGACCCTTCAACAGACCCTCACCAGCGTTGGTGTTCCTGAAGAGCGCATTCGGTCTGTCATTGGTTATATCTTGGATATCGCTCCGCACATTCCCTCGACCGTAAAAGATGGTCTTTGGGGTCTTGATGAAGCCCTCGACTGGTTGGCCAGAGAATGCCCAAGTGACGAGTTGCCCGATTACGAGGGACGAGGCAGACCGGGGGCGAGACAGCTAGGTGAGCCATGTAATCATGTTGGTGTCTGCATTAAAGTGAAGCTAATTCAGGTACACGTCCTTAGACACGCCAGCTGAGAGTCCCCTGCCGTCAGGTGCCACCACCCCCAAGTCTGGTCCTTCGATTTCCAAGAACAGCGGATCTGCTGCCTCCAAGAAGAAGGCAGTCGTTACTTACGATAGTGACATTGAGCCAGATGACCTGTTGCCAGTCTACCTTGAAACGAAGGCTAAGCTGTTCGAACTGGAACGCAACCAGCAAGAGAGTAAAAGGCAGAGAAACGGCAAGACTCACTCGGACGAAGGAGACGAGCTAGCTAAGCTTCGTGCCAAGATTGAGAGGATCGAGAAAGATGTCCTCTTTGATAGATTCCCAGCTGAGCAGCAGTGGAAGACGCAAAAGCTAGCTTTGGAGAAGCAGCTCGCGGTCGCAAGGAGACAGCTGGCACAGGAAGACGCAGAGAAAAAGCTTTCGAAGGAGACCGGAGAAGCGCCCGCCTCTCCTGACGGAGATGTTAACGACGAGGCCGAGCGCATTGCTGCCGAGATCCTTGCGCAGGGTGACGAGGATGACGATGGCGGCCTAGCTGATCTCTTTGCGAACCTGCCTGTCACCGAAGTGAACGCTGCCGGAAAGTCAAGCACTGTGTTGAACAGCGCCGATGGTGTGAAGATCACCATCAGAGACTTTGGAAAATGGACCGGCGTTACCCCGATGCGAGCTCTGGAGGAAGCTTCTCGGGCAAGGTATGATTTGTACATGTTCGCTCTGTCACTTCAAATTTGCTAACTTCACTCGTAGAGACGCCGCATCCAAGATTACATATCGACTCATCTCTGAAGTCCCCTTCGCAAATCGTCACTCCGTAACCATTTCTTGGGCCAAAACGCAACAAACTCTACCACAGTCCGAAGACGATAGCGTTGAAATCATCGCGTATCCCTCAAGCTTTACTTTCAGCATGAAGTCTATCGCCACTCCTGACAAGAAACAGTCAGAAGCCTACGTTGCAACTTGGGCTTTATTCCACATATTTGGCACCTCTACGAAAGAGGAGAAAGTCGGAATGAGACTACCTGCTGTTTGGCGTGAGCTCTGGGACGAGTTGGCCGAAACCAGGAAAAGCAAATTAGACGCCAAGGACCGAGAGGCCATCCGCGAGCTGCGTGCTCTCGTCCGACAGAGGCAGGATCAAGAGTTGGAGGATGGCGTCATTCTCACAAGTGCTTTCAAGGGAAGGGGCGCAGCTCGCAATCAAAACGAAAACAGAGATGAAGCCACCCAAGAAGCCGGCAAGCGTCTCTCTGGCGGACCTGAGTATTACCAGAACATATGGGCTCAGAAAACCAGCACCCCTAGATACCACACTATGCTCCAGTCTCGCATGCAACTTCCCATGTGGAATTTCAAGCAGCAAGTCACCGACGCCGTCGAGAGGGAACAGGTGGTTATCATTTGCGGAGAAACCGGGTGTGGAAAGAGTACCCAGGTGCCGGCTTTTCTCCTTGAGCATCAGCTGGCGCAGGGCAAGGCTTGCAAGATTTACTGCACTGAACCACGTCGAATCTCTGCCATCTCGCTGGCTCGTAGAGTCAGCGAGGAGCTTGGTGAGGGCCGAAACGACTTGGGAACCTCTAGATCACTGGTAGGATACTCGATTCGCCTTGAGGCTAACACTTCTCGAGAAACACGACTAGTGTTTGCGACCACTGGTATAGTTATGCGAATGCTGGAAGGCTCAAATGACTTGCGAGAGGTCACTCACTTGGTTCTTGACGAGGTTCACGAAAGATCTATTGATAGTGACTTCTTACTCATTATCCTCAAGAAACTCATGCTGAGACGCAAAGATCTGAAGGTGGTTCTCATGTCTGCTACTGTCGACGCAGAGCGCTTCTCCAACTATCTTGGCGGGGCGCCGGTTCTCACAGTTCCTGGACGAACTTTTCCCGTCCAAGTCCGTTACTTAGAGGATGCGATCGAAACGACTGGGTATACTGTTGGCCAGACGAGCCAGGAGAAGATGGTTGACCTTGACGACGACGCGGTGGAGGCTGATGTCGATGCGCCTAAGTCTATATCCGGAGCAGACCTGTCGGCCTATTCCGTCAAGACTAGGAACAGCCTTGCCCAGATGGACGAGTACCGCATCGACTTCGACCTCATTGTACAGCTGATCGCCAAGGTCGCCTCTGACCCAGAGTATGTGCCCTACAGCAAAGCTATTTTGGTGTTTCTGCCTGGCATTGCAGAGATTCGCACACTCAATGATCTACTGTCTGGGGATCCTTCATTTTCATCCAACTGGCTGATCTACCCGCTGCACTCAACCATCGCAACCGATGATCAAGAGGCGGCTTTCCTCGTGCCACCTCCTGGGGTCCGCAAGATAGTGCTGGCAACGAACATTGCCGAAACCGGTATTACAATCCCTGATGTGACCTGCGTCATCGACACAGGCAAGCATCGGGAGATGAGGTTCGACGAGAGACGGCAATTGTCGCGTCTCATCGACACCTTTATCTCCCGAGCCAATGCGAAGCAGAGGCGTGGCAGAGCAGGGCGTGTCCAAGAGGGACTCTGCTTCCATATGTTCACCAAACATAGGCACGATACGCTTATGAGCGATCAGCAGACGCCCGAAATGCTGCGTCTTTCTCTCCAAGATCTGGCCATCCGCGTCAAGATTTGCAAGATCGGTGGAATCGAAGAGACGCTCAGCGAGGCCTTGGATCCCCCCTCGGCCAAGAACATTCGTCGTGCCGTGGATGCTCTTATTGATGTTCGAGCCCTGACTCCTGCAGAGGACTTAACGCCTCTCGGACACCAGCTTGCTAGGCTACCCTTGGACGTGTTTCTTGGCAAGCTGATCCTGATGGGCGCTGTTTTCCAATGCTTGGACATGGCCATCACCGTTGCCGCCATCTTGTCTTCAAAGTCTCCCTTTTCGGCTCCTTTTGGCCAGCGGGCACAGGCCGACCTCGCCCGAAAGGCTTTCCGCCGGGGAGACTCAGACCTTCTGACCGTGTACAACGCATACCTCGCGTGGAAGCGCGTTTGTCAGTCGACAAGCGCTTCTGGCGGCAAGGACTTCCAGTTCTGCCGCAAGAACTTTCTTAGCCAGCAAACTCTGGCAAACATCGAGGATCTCAAGGGTCAGCTACTGGTTTCGGTGGCAGACTCCGGGTTTCTCTCGTTAACCGACGACGAGAGGAAAGCCCTCAATCGACTTCGTTATGGAGCGAACTCGAGAGGACGACGCCATCAGAACTTCTTCGACATCCCCCGACGCGTCAACATCAACAGCGAGAACGATGTCATCACGGCATCCGTCATTGCGTGGTCATTCTATCCCAAGTTGTTGGTTCGTGACACGCCGGGAGCCAAGGGCTTACGAAATGTTGGGAACAATCAGACCATTAGTTTGCATCCTTCTTCGGTCAACAAGGGCCACAACGAGCTCAAGTGGCTGTCCTATTACCACATCATGCAGTCAAAGAGGTGAGATCCTTCGTCCCTAGCTCTCAAGCATATAAGCGAAATTAATTTGTCAACCTAGCGTGTACCACGCCCACGAGACCACAGCCGCCGACCCCTTTGCCATCGCTTTGCTATGCGGTGACGTACGGGCAGATGTGAGTAACTTTGTTTCTTCCAATTATGCCTAAATGAAGTAAGTTTAACATCGCGGGGAAACACAGATGTTTGCTGGTGTGCTTGTCCTCGACGGCAACCGCTGCAGATTCGCCCTACCCGACTGGAAGACGATGCTCGTCATGAAGGTACTCCGTACAAGGCTGCGCGAGCTTCTCACGCGCTCTTTCAAGCAACCGGGCAAGCTGCCGACGGCGCAACACGAACGATGGTTGGCCATTTGGCAAAGGATCTTTTCGCAAGAGGCGAACAAGGACACCAGCAACACGGTCGTCAGCAAGGCTTAGGCCGCAACCGTTAGCAGATACCTATGATATCCAGATACTCTCTTCGCAGGGGACTGTCAAGCACATTGCTTTTGAGGTCGGATTATAGATGGATACACACGAAGTTAGCTTCGTAAATAGACAGCGCCGGTCAATGTCGGCCGCAAGGCCTTTCAGGGGCCATCAGTTTTCTTGCAATTCCGTCACATCAAAGTCTGTACGGGCGTGACACACCACATGACATCCTACACTTGGCCATCCCGTTGAGACACCGATGAGATAAGTAAGCCCAGGTACAGCGGCAAGGGGCTCATGATTGGCGTATTTGTGCAGCAATCAGCGCCATGAGGATGGGGCTCGTGAGTTTGAATACAGCCTCTCCATTCAAAGTCTTTTCAGAAGTACAAACATCACAACCTTCATAAGTTGATAGAGAAAATAAGATTCTGTGACATTTACATTGGAAGTGGGTGACTGATATTAGACCCCCTCAGTACGTCGACAAAAACACGTGGACGCCAATTATGACGACGACGACGACGACGATGATGATAATGATACCTAACGCCCGAAAATGCCATGCTAGTCATATCCTCCCTTCGACCCTTTCAGACGCCGCAACTACTGGTGTTCGTTGCCATTCTCCTTGGTCGCGGATGTACCTAAGATCATCGCCTTAAAGTCGGCGTTGCTCTTCATCGGTTTCTTTTCCATTCCCCCGCTATCGTTACTGGCGGCGCCGCCTGCCACACTCCCACTCCCACTGGTATCGGCGTTGGCGCTGACACTGGCACCGTTTGTTGCCTTGGACAGAAATCCCAATCCTCGCTTGGCACCGGCTTTACCCAGTACTGGACGTTTGACAGTTGTCGGTGGGGAGATGAAGCTGCCTTTGGGAGCTGTTGTGGTCTTTTCATTCGACTTCTTTCCAGCAGTTCCATAGACAATTTTGTCTGTCCGAACTTCACCCTTGGAGTGTTTGAGTTCCTCTACCGTACCCGTCCGCAGCTTACGACCGTCCAGAACGTAGCCGTCAAGCTGAAGCGCTGCGCGGCCTGCGCTAGGCTCATCTTCAAACTCGATCCGGGCCCCGCCGTGGCTAGGCTGAAGAAGGAGACTCTTGAATCCCCCAACTTCCTCGACAATTTGCCTTACTCGCGCGTCGTTGACTGTATCGGGGATTCCAAGGAGAGCAATGGTTCGTGAAGCAATTTCGGCCCGACTCGGTCCAGAACCATCACCATTGCTCTCCGCCATCCTTTCATCTCCTTCTGCGTCCCGGATAGACCCAGCTTCCGCGCCCTTGGAGGTACCTATTGTATTCTTGAAAGTATTCGGCGTCGAGATCTGTATTTTCATTACGGATTTGCGCAATGCGACATCGTTCAGTTCAGACGCAGCGGTCTGGGCCTGTTCCTTGGTTTCCATTTCGACAAACGCGACACCACGACTCTTGCCGGCTTTATTTTTGAGGATGCTGGTGCGCTTCACGGAACCGAATTTAGAGAATACGCCTCGAACCTCATCCTCGGTGGCTGCATGGTCGAGGTTGGTGATGTGAAGCTCACGACCTTCCTCAACGGCGCCCTCACGCTTCTTCGCCCGGGAAGGGTCGGAGTAGATGGCCACGAGCTTGAACTTGCCGTCAAGAAGAGTGCCATTTTTCTGTGTGGCCTTGAACGCAGCTGCGCGATCTAGGAATGTAATGTAGCTGAACCGCCGGCGAGCGTTAAGGTTGAGACTAGGCATCCTGATGCTCAAAATCTCGCCACAATCTTGGAACAGTTTGCTGAGGTACGATTTGTCTGCCGTCGGTGGGTAGTTTGTGACATAGACGGTCAGATCAGTGCCAGGCTGCACGCTGATCTGAGCCGTTCCAAAGTACTTCCCGTCTCTGAGGAGTGCCGATTGGGCCTCCTCGGGGGTCCTGAATTCTACCATGACGGTCTGAGTATGGTCTTGAGGGTCAATGGCGGGGTCCGTTACGTCGACGAGATGGCCATACTCTTTGAAATACTGTCGTATTTTGGTTTTTGTGGTTTCGGCAGGAAGCCTGCTGACAAGAACTGATGTGTTCTCCCGATCTCTTTTCAGTGTCTGCTGCTTCAGCGTCGCCTCCTCCTCTGCGGTATCGCTCTTGGTTCTCTTGGTCGACGTTCCGTCGGCAGCGTCGACTTCCTCGTCTCGTTTCCTTTTGGAGCCGGAAGACGAGTCGTCCACGTCCTGAGATACGATGGCGCCAACGGCATGTTCTTGAGCCTGGGTGGCTGCATAATACTCCGCGGCCTGGGCAGCCTCTCTCTCACGACGCTTTGCTACCTCCTTGCGCATTTCGTAGACCGTGTCGATTGCGATGCGAACCGTGCTAGGGAGCTCATAGTCGTTGCAGTGCTGAACATATGTGTCAATGACTTTCTCTGGCCAGTCCAGGGACTTTCTCTTAATAGCCCTTCCAAGCACGGCGGTGGCCACAGAGGGCACCCTCAGGCCAATGGCGGCAGTAGAAGGCGTGGGGCTGCGGTCCTTGCCGTTGGATGCGAATATCATCATTTCCCAGAGATAGTAGTTGAGCCAGAAGTCATAGCTATCGGCGTACAGTTGCTTCTCGGCTAGTTTATGCCACTCACTCCTCGCCTCGTCAACGCAGTGCTTCTTCTCGGTTAGATACTGGATGTAGATACGCTCCAAACGGAAGTTAGGGTCACCCCTGTAGCTGTCGCCGTAGCGGTGTTTGGCTTGGTCGACGAATTCAAGGGCGGCGCGCAATCCCATGTCAGCAATGTCAACATCCTCGTCGGTGGCGTTTAAGTCCATGGCCTTTCGCTTCAGGAATCCACACCATGCAGCGTACATGTCCAGAAGTGCGGCCATACCGTTCTTATAGAGCTCAGGGTTGCTGGTGGCCTTGTGTTTTATTTGCTCGATCTCGTTGAAGGGGAGCTTGGCGTCTTCAGCAGTGAGGATGTAGCGCGACCAAATAGCACCTGACCAAGGGCAATGATCGACGGCACGACGCAAAACATCGACCATACCCTGGGGCGACTGCGCATACGTTCCAGACGTTGACAGAAATCGTACATATTCGTTCCATATAGTATCGTCAAAGGCGAAGACGCCGGTCAAGGCTCTGGCGTACAGACCTCGGCAGAGATCGCCAGTAGCCTCGGCCTGCCTATTGCTCCTCTTGCTCTGGGCGCATTCCCACTCAAGGTATTCCTTGAGGAGAGAGCGGTAGATCTCATCCTTTCCCTCTTTGAGTGCTTGGTTAAGCTTCAACTCGAACATGTCGCGATCCTCGGTCAGCCTTTTAGCCTCTTGCGACTTAGGGTTCGTCGTGACATGCTGCATTGTCTCCTCCCAAGCAGCCTTGTTGTAGGTGGATAAGAATTCGGAGAAGGCTTGAGCGGTATCATCGCGCTTGACGTGTGGGACTTGCAGCCGATCGGTGTAAAGGTAAGTTATGCGGCGAATGCCTTCGGCGGTGCGCGAACGGGCCAGAAGTGTGCTCTCGAGGGAAATCCAATGGTTCCACAGCTCGTGGCTGTCGCTGATACGATATTGAATGGCTTCGTATCCCTGCTGCCACAGACTGAGGGCGGAGTTGAGAGAAAAGAGCTCGCAGCCCATGTGGCGCTCCTCGTCGGACCATCCTGATTCAGGGGATTGGCTGTCGACGTAAAGAGACCAAAAATATTCGCAATATGCGTGCCAGACTTTGACGCTGTTGGGTTCGGCCTCGATGGCAAGCTTGTAGAGCTCGATGACGTGAACGCGCTTTTCGAGATCGTTGGCGTGTCTTGAATTTTCAGCGATGTAGTCCACCCACTTGTCCTCCCCTACCGGCAGGGTCGCCGCCGTCGCCATCTTTCAACAGGAATCGAGGTGTCGTCAACAGACGAACCATGGGAAGAGAGGTCGTCGTGATGTGTTGTCTATCTTCCTTCCGTTGTCGGGTGTTGTGTATGATGTTGTGAATACTGCGACGACGACAGCGACAAGGCGAGTTTGTTGAGGGAAAAGGAAAGCTTGGACGGTCGGGGGTTGAGTGGTAGGCGGGCAGGGAACAAATTGGGGATTGGAAGCTTCCCGCGGGATAAGGTAAACTAACGGTAGAGGCGAGGGCGAGAAGTGAACCAGGGCAGGTGCTGGTACAGGCGCATGCGCAGGTGCTCTTCGCGCTTTGCGGTTGTCGTTGCCTTGTCTGTCAACGCGACGGAATACGTGTGTAGCGAAGAAAAGGCCTGATACAAGTGGCCGACTGCGTGGGAAAAAAAATAACTTGGTTGCGCCGAGAAAGTTCCCCAAGCACCAGATCACAGGTAGGTAATTACGGGGACGGCAGGTAAGGTAGACAGATGGGACACCTTAGTTGCCGGTCTTAGGTGTCCAGTCAAGAGGCCACCAGAAGGTTGAAGGTTTTGTGGGGAAAGTGCAAGGTATGTCCAATTCTAGCCAAGTCGCGGCAGCTCCGTCAGGTAGGTAGGTTAGGCACGGGAATCAGCCTCTCTTTCCTTTACTCCCTCACATACGGTAATTAAATGACTATGTTCTCAGGTCGGTTGATTTCTTTTTGACAGCGAAGCTATCGCCGATGACTCACGACCTTGTAGAAAGAAGCTTTGAAGCGTTGGGCCATGGGGTGTAAAAGGCCGTACCTAGATGATAAAACATTCAATACCGGTCAGTTGCGTGGGGCCGTAGAAGTATAAAAAATAAAATAAAACTAAAACTAGTCGCGTCAACTGACTGGCTTCCACGCCTCCTGCCTGAGGTTGATTAATGTCCACTATCAAGAACGCTTTTCGTTGTAAGGTGAGCTTCGAATACCTGCCGTGCCGAAGGCTTTTCTCAGGTCTTTACTATCAGTAACCCACCTCAGGTAACTCTGCGAAGTGCTCCCATCACCCTCAACTCGGTACAAGTCCGCTCAGCTCGACCCGATTGGGACATGAACATGGAAAGAAAACCTGAAAGGTCCAGATTCCAGACTACGGATGTAAGCCTCAGAACCTAAAAGCTAAGGCTCCGACGGGGGTTAGTGTTTTTTTAACCTCCAC
Organism: Colletotrichum chlorophyti; assembly: GCA_001937105.1. Taxonomy (NCBI): domain Eukaryota; kingdom Fungi; phylum Ascomycota; class Sordariomycetes; order Glomerellales; family Glomerellaceae; genus Colletotrichum; species Colletotrichum chlorophyti. The sequence continues at coordinate 43,339 of MPGH01000131.1, read as the reverse complement.
TGGCCTGATGGATCTGACTGAAGTTGACCAACAGGAAGCTCGAGAAAGGTGTGCAAGAACAGCATTGGGTCCCGTCACGCAGGGCGGTCGGTGTCTGGACCAGGTGGGTTCAGGCCCCGACAAATGCGAGATGAGTGGAACGGTACGTGGTATGGGTGGACACGGGGGATTTATATGCACTGTGCACTCGGATAAATCAAAGTGATTGGATAATGAGATTAGGTAATACCATGTGTCTTTTGGCTTGGAGGCTGACACCTAGCCCAAGTAGCGGACACGGTGTGTCTACATCTTTAATACATCGTCACATTTTCAGTACCATGAAAGAAGGGAGAAATAACCACCATGCTTCCTCCCCAAAGTCTTTTTAAAAAAAAAAAAAAAAAAAAAACCCCTCGAAGCATTACCTTACCACTGTGTACGTTACCTCTCATTCACACGTAAAGAAATGATGTTTGGAATGTAACAAAAGATTTTGTTCGTATCACGGGGCAATGCCACGCTGTATGTCTGCCGCCTCAGTTCTTACGGGGACCCTGAGCAACACAAGGCACAAAGAGCCAAGATACGGCATCTTATCATGCCGAGGAGGCCTTGGACGCGAAATATGCGTCTAGGGGCTGAACTTTATCTCGTCTGTCTCATCTGTCTGGCCGTTCCTTAGATTGGGCAAGACATGCCGACTAACGATGGCTCACTACCTTGGCATGTCCTACGCCATTGCCGGTGGCCCGGCCAACTTGTGCATCAAGCACTTTTTGTCGGAACTCACTTAAAATGTCAGGTTCGACTTGCCTTCGTTTTTTTTTTTTTCGGAACTGCCACATCCATCAAATATGGCATTGTGAGAGATGCAGCTTGAAGCCGCCTCACCGTTTGTTGCTCTCCCGCTTCTCTTGTCCAACTCACTCAATGGCTATAATTGGCAACGCCCCGACCATCTCCAGGCCCGACTTCCCTGCTGGATGAGGTCATTGGCTTGCCGAGCTATAATACAGTATATCGACACTGTGTAATCCCTACTCGTTAGCTGCATGTGGCTAGTTGCATTCCTCGGCTGCCCTAACGACCAAACGACACCGCCAAATCGAGTACATTGCAGTGGACTGCCTGAGAATCATACTCGTTTGTAAGACGCACAGAACAAAGTCGAGCACCTATCAACTGGAGAAAGGGAACAAAGAAAACGCTCGGCACCGGATCAGGCTCCGAGCTCCGTCCTGCCTTGTCCCGTTCCGAGGTGCACGTCCTGTCAATCTCCGACAACCCTAGCAGTCATCTTTATAAGCATCCTTTTGTGTTTGATGTTCCTCATCACGACATTTTCCACAGGCATGTTATGGGGCCACGTCGCCCTTCGAGTCCCATTCAAACTTCACTCCTCCAGATGTTTCCTCCACGTCCGGAGTCCTTTGTCCGGGTGCCGTGGACTAGGCGGGATGAAGGACACTGAATGTAAGCCACCGTGTTTTGTATTCATCGCTCCGAGTCGGCCTGCCATGCCGCATGAACCACAAGCCGCCTGGACCGGTTTAAGAAAAATCAATAATTGCCTTACCGCCAGCTTCGCCTCGGGTAGAGCATCAACGTCAATACGAATAGTCGGAACCGCCGTGGTTTTTAGCATACTATGAACGAGATCCTCATGCTGTTGCAACAGACTGTACCTAGGTAGTGAGGCCAGCGGTTTTAGATTTTCCTTCTCTATTATTCTTCTTTTTTTTCCTGGTGGCATATTTTGCTTCTTCGTTAAAACTTCATTACATCTTGTAATCTCTTTACGCATATCGCCCCGAAGGACTGAAAGCCAGCTGCCGCGTTCCGGTCTACCTACGTTGTTGGAGATATCATGTTCGCGTGTCCCCCACACTATCAGAGTATCTACACATCTACAGCCAGATGCTGGGCTTAGCAAGATGCGTCGCCACACATTGGATGACAAACCAAATCGACGAGATCACTCAGCCATCAAATTCGAGACACGAAAGGCGGTGCCCCAAGGCTGCGGAACAGGGTTCTTGGATAAGCCAGCCGTGTTGCGCGCTTAAGGCATTTTTGTCAGATTCAGCCCTGTTACAGCTCTGCCCCGTTGAACATCATGCACAGGGGTCCCTGTCTGTGGTAGCGCAGGCTTCATTATCTGCGACAGCGTGGGTATCCATCGGCATGTACGGCACTTCTAGGGCGGACAAGCTGCAATTTACACAAATGCAAACACGTGTCGTTTGCCGTGACGCAGGCACAAGGTGTAGAAAGACCCCATCAACTTTTGGCGATTTGCAACTTGAGACCCCCTCTTTGTGTGTTGACTCGATGATCTCCACGGCCCCGAGCGGTGTAATAGCTGGGTACGCTGAGTGCGTGCCGCGACAAGCAAACGACATGGTATGGCGTGTCGAAGTCCGCTAAGATATGGGAGCCAGAAAGAAGTAAAGTCGTACCAAACATGTTCGGCAGCAAGAACCCGACAGAAAATGTAATTATCCGCACGCAAGCTCGAGACAAGGTAAAGGAAAGGGTGATTGCGTACGATACGGATATACAGTGACTTGAGATGGCAGCGACTCTTGCTGCCGCTTTCTCTCTTGGCAACGGTTGAGGTGGGTTTGCGCCGCCGGCTGCGGCGTGTGCACCACGCACATTCAGGGCCATTGTAGTCATCGAGGTCGTGCTGCGTCCATTGTTCCGCGGCGAGGATTATGACGGTCCCTGGTTTTCGATCGTATCATCGGCCAACTATGCCCATCAAGTTCGTGACTCTGGTGGAAAGATGGATACCGGACGTGGTCCGGCAAAGGGTCGGGTGGCTGGTCTCGTCCTCAACAAAGCCGCACAAAGCGCAGAAATACGAATTGGTGGAACAATACACATAAACTAACTAGAATGGTCGACGTTCAGAGAGAATATTTGTGTATGCTGAGGTAAGGCAAGGTCCGAATGGGTGATACTATGTCGGGAAAACCGTCAACGAATCCCTGAACGGGCTGAACTACCTGTGGAGAAAGGGAGCGATGAAACAGGAGTGTGTGGGGAGGATGGGTGTCATGAGGCGGTGGGTTTTCCCACGAGTTCAAGGCGATGATGTCGGGGAGTCCTATTATCCACATAAAAAGAATCGGATGCTCTAGAAGCGTTTGCTTCATCATTGTACCGTGGGAACTGGATTATGTTCGTGTTGTAGCTGCCTATGCCGTGTTGTGTTCTGAACGTTCAATATGCTTTTTTTTTATCCGGGGGGGAAAGGAATAAAAAAAAACCTCGGATCGCTTGTGTAAATGGTCACTGATCTTGGGTGATCCCAATGTTACGCTGGCGGGAGTACTGCCCCGCCCCCGACATCTGCCTCCCGTCGCCCGTAATGGAATGACGGAAGTCCCACCTCCAGCCATATGCTACGTATTATTTGGTAAGGTAGGAGCCGACAGCGCAGCAAGATGAACCGTTGAATTCCCACGTTTCCTTTTGGGGTGAAGGATTCAGGTACAGCATGCTCGCTTCTCGTTCTTTTACCTACCACCACGAGTTACCCCACGGATTATGTTCCTCTAAACATGCCGGTTGGTGTATCCAAGTCAGGTGAGCACACTACTACGATGCAAAGAGAAGCGGTGGGGCTCGGTTTTGGTGGCCTCTTGCCAGTGACGGCAAGAGAGGGAACTGGTTGTGATCGTTGCAATCATGAGGTACCCTTGACCATGCCGCGTCCCCCTTCCCCTTATCGAGAGAAATGCTGGACAGGAGAGACATCCAATAGCACCTTTAGATGACATGCAATGGCTGGACAGGAGAGACATCCAATAGCACCTTTAGATGACATGCAATGGCTGGAGGCGGCACAACACACGAACCTCGGCGGCAGTCACCCCCTGGCGCAGATCATGCTCGGTACCGTGTTTAGTGCAGGATTTACACTTCAAAGCATGACAAGGCAGTGTGGCAACCCTGAATGGTAAGAGGCTGTCGCTGCCGCCGTCTTTAAGGGCTGTCGGTGGTGTCATTATCTGCTGTTAATATCACTACACTATTATTCCGTTCATCGCCCACGCCGACGACGAATGTGATTGACCTCTCCCCGCGGAGTGGCTAGGGCGCCAGACATTCCTCCTCAGACGCCAATCTAGGAAAAGAGAGGAGGGGGGAGGTAGGCTTGGACTGCGCCTCGTGTCGCATCTACAGAAGGTTCCTACCCAACCCCTTGGCTAACAGCAAGGGGATCTCCCACTCCACCATGGATTTGGCCAAACCGGGGACCAGGCTCGGAGGTGGTAAGAGGTGTAGACCGTTTTCGCGCGGCTAATTCTTCAGCAGCAGCGCAAGGGACTTGTCTTCATTCTAATAGGATGGTGCAGGTGTCAGTGAACACTATCAGACGTCGGCTTGCGACGAGGGTTACAAGCTGAAGTGATTTTTCAATGGGCTCACAACAGTGGACAAGTCAAGTCCCGTATTACGGCATTCTCCAAATTTCGTGCTCCTTGAGGATGAATGCAAGGAGAATACCTAGGTGGCAGAGACTCAGTTGGTCCCCTAGGAATCCAACCCCCAGCCGACATCCCGTCATCCCTGGTGAGTGACCGCAAGAAGATACGTGAGTAGTACTTGAGCACATCTCTGCGTCGCACGTACTACGTAGCCTCCTTCGGATCGGAGTCTAGACCCCCTTTGGGTCGTCAAAGTGTTCCATCCGAAAGTTACCCCTGGTCTTGTGGCTTGCACTTACCTCATCCCGCTTCTCAACTGCCAACCCCCAACCGCCAACCTCACAACCGCCAGAGAGTCTCTCTTTCCCGTCCGAGGACGTTTGATACAGTCTTGATTTGAATCTGGGCGGGGATCCCCTCAGGTATGGTCGCTTGCATGCATACACTCACACGCACACGCGCATCTCGGGCATGGCTCTTACTTTCCGTCAACACTGCCCGACTTGTTTCTCTCTCGTATGCCTTACTGATGGTAACAAAGTAGACCCCAACCCTATCAAACGTAGTGTAAGATGCAGCAAGGGACCGTGTCTTGCCGGTTCGGGATTGCAACATGTGACGTTTACCACACCTCGGATTTCCTGCTCCCTTTGGTAAACTAGCAAAAACTCGAGCTCATCGCTTGCCCTGCAGCCCATCTCATACTGCAGTGTACGCATGTATGGGGCGAGCTAAGTAAGCGTTGAAATGGCTCGACACTCCTGTCACCATCGCCCGTCAAGAATTAGACGGAAACTAAGGACCAAAACACGTTTATCTGACGCGACGAATCCATTGACGGTTAGGAAAATCAATTAAACACGAACGCGACGAGATCCATGCGCACCACACCTGTCAGTCAAGCTAACACGGACATATTCGACCAAGGTAAAGGGGAACCCCGGGCTGTCTTCACTGCTCGTGCCCGCTCTGCATGGACCGACGATGGACGGGAAAGGCACAAACGCCTTCCCGATGTTTTACGCAAGGCAGGAGAAGAGGTCAAGAGTGCCAAGTATCTGCCACCCCCTACTTCCTTCTTGTCGAATCGGGTTTCCCCTGCCATCCCAAATGGTCTCGTCCGGTCTTTCGCTCTCCTGCTCTTTCGGTCTGTCTCCCCTTTCTAAGGTAGTCGCGCCTTACCTGATAAGATACCTCAAGGCTCAAGAAGGGCATGAGGATACCCTGGTCTATCCTAGATGTGTTAAACCCCCATCCTCAGCCGGTGCCACCCCTTAACAAGGCAATATCCCTCCTCCCTCTCTAAACGTGAAATATTATCCTCTCTCTTGCCCTCCCTTTTCATTCTCCTCGGCCTCATCTACCAGCTACTTCCCTTCTTGTCTCTCCACGGGAACCCTTGTGGGTTTTCCTCTCTTCTCTTCTCCTTCTTCTTTCACCCTTCGCTTCTACCTATCTTGCCTACCCCGCTGGACGACGCGTGCCTTTTCTTCTCGTATACTTGTTGTTTTTCTTCTCTTCCATTCCTCTTACAGCGCCTCGACCGTTAGATAGCATCTTGTCTCGGCCAATTTGTTTCGTTCCCCCCCCCCCATTCGACTCAACTTCGAGACTTTTCTTCCACTTCTACCTCGCTAGTTGACTTGATCGTCCGTCTTCTGCCGGTACTGTCGCAGAACAAGCTCGCACCCATCTTGCTTGGCCTTCTCGTCATCGTCGCCTCATTCGTCACCAGAACAGCGACTTCGCGCAAGTGTGCCTTTTCTCTTGGCCCCCAGATAGTGTCAGCAACCCAGGTTTTTTGAGTTTTGCCTCTCACCCTCATACCATCCGCCTCTGCTACCCGCGTTTCGACCGTAGCGGCAGCTTGGGCCCCGGGCTTAGTCCTTCAGCTTCAAGACGAACCATGAGCTACCGTCTTACGTTGTGAAGAGTTTGGGCATACATACACCGGTGTCGCGAAAACACTACACGAACGAGCTGGAAAAGCGAAAGTGGAAAGAAAGGGGGAAGAACTCTGCTCGGACCTGTTGGACTGTTTTAACACGCGTCGGAACATTTATCACTTTCTGCTCATCTTCCCGCCCTCGCCTCTCCCTATAATGGAGCGTCATATCTGGCTTCGACTCACCGCCGCAGCTGCGGTTATGTGTGTCGCCTCCGCGCAGCTGGAAAGTTTACCACCCTGCGGTGTAAGTCACATCTTCGTCATTCCATCTTGAAGTCACTGCCAAGGAAGTTTGTCTTCCTGGACACTTTGACCAACTCTGCCTCGTATTGTTGAGGTTTTAGTAAGAAGGGGAAGGGGCACATGTGCTAACCAATATAAATGTAGATCTCATGCGTCAACAGCGTCATTGCCAAAGGCTTTGGTTGCGCCTCTCAAGACAACGCGTGCCTTTGCAAACAGCAAGACTTCATTTTCGGTGTAAGAGATTGCGCTTCCCAATCGTGTGGTGCAGATGTCGCCACCAAGGTCAATGAATACGTGACTTCGCTCTGCGCAAGTGAGTTCCCAAGCTCGACCAATGAGTTGGTTGATGAGAGTCACTCTAACATCTCACGACACTAGCTGCGACACTGCCGCCTCCGGTCTCAACGGCACCTCCGGCAGCTTCCAACACACCGCCTTCAACATCCGTTGTTCTGCAAACTACGCCTCCGCCGATAGCGCCTTCATCGACCTCTCAGACACCTTCGGCGCTTCCGAGCTCACCTCCGGTGCCCACATCAGCCGAACCTCCAGTTTCTTCTCCATCTCAACCTCCCAAACCAGCTTCTTCTGAAGAGCCGAGCAAGCCCGTGTCCGAAGCGGCAGAAATACCTAGTACTACTCCACCAATTACCAACATACCTACTTCTCTGGTCAGTATTCCATAATCCAATATGGGCAACTATATAACTAATCAGATTTCCCATAGTCCACGTCAACAAAGTCCGCGTCACGCACAGCCTCATCCAGGTCGTTGACATCTGCCTCTACCACTCAACCAGTACGGTCTGGTTCAGCGTCTGGCGCTGGTGGCGACTTGACTGTGGATGGTGGAGGACTCTCCGTACCTGCCAAGGCTGGCATCGGAGTGGGTGCTGCCATAGGCGTCCTGGCTATTGCCCTGGCTCTGTGGCTACTCGTTCGACGCCCGAAGAACAGGACACGTTCTATGCAGATCTCTGGTCCCATGCCAGGCTCTGGAAGAGACTACACTGGAGGCATGGTAGGCATTAAGGAGAAAAATCACTCAGAACTGGAGATGAGGTCAAGACGCTACGAGGACATGGTGCCACGCCAGTCACCAACACACATCATCTAAACGAGGGGGATTACCTGCATTGGGCCACTCCAAAAGCCCACTGGGATCAGAGTACCACAGGTCAGGTTGGGCAAATGGACACAAGAACGTGGCTCCAGAGTCTTCAAGCCCAGGGTTCTGTCTGCCGGAACCCGCTGACATACTTGGCATGAGTTTTTCATTTGACCACGTACGTGGCGGCGCTGAGCAGATATCTTTCGTTACGAATTATGACTTACGATGTTAACGCACTGGCGGGTTAGACTGGGGAAAGGGAGTGGTCATCATCTAGCCTTGTATATCAAAGGGAATCATGAAGTAAACAAGCTTCAGCTGCACAACGCATTCCACGGTTACAATGGCGGAAACTTGATGGCGTAATGGGTTCTATGACAGCTTTCATTGTACATATTCTTACAAGATCCTTTTTTGCGAATGATACAAACATGTTCTCTCGACCGCCGGCGAGCAACAACACGCTCTAGCACCCCTCCCCTCCTAGATAACTATTACCAAGTGTAGTATGGTCTCTGGGCAGTCACTGGCCGATCAGGCAAATGAACCCAAGGCTTTCTCCTTGCCTGCTTGGCCAACCTCTCGTGATGCTCCCTTATCCTGGTCTTTTCCTCCTTCAACACAACCGAAATGCCTATATTTTATGGTTAATCATCTGTGTTGTTGTTTACGGGGGGCGCAAGGGGGGTAAATGTGCGGGAAAACATACTGGTTGATGGCGACTGGATGATGCCGAATCGGCCTCTGCCCTTGTAGTCGAGAGACTTGGCTCTCCAAGGTCCCCGACCAACCCAGGCCTGCGCTACGTAAAGCCTCGTCGGGTCTTCAATCTTCAATGTCTGGCCATCTTTGGTTTGGATCTTAATCTGCTTATCAGAGTTTTTGGCCGAGTCCTCACTCTCCTTGCCTGCCTTGCCCAGGCCCATGCCGCGCATGACGACAGCCTTGTCGCGCGCCTCCTCCAGCTGGTACTTAATTTCACGGGCCATCTTCTTTTTGGAGTAAGACATCTGCAAGAGAGCCTCGTCAAGCGGCTTGCCCTGGATCTGGCGTGCCAGATGCACGAGCTTCTTGACGCTGGTCTCGAGGAAGGGACTCTTATGAGCCAGCTCTTTTTCCGTTTGGGCGATGCGCTCAGAGCGACTGATGCGGCCGTTGCGGTGGACCATCTGGATGACCTTCTTCCTCTCCCAGCGGAGGCGGGCTCGCGGATCGGGGTCGAGTCTCCATGCCGTCGTCTCGGGCGTCTTGAGGGAGCCCTGGCTCATGTCGGCTTTGGAACCCTTCTTTCCATCAGAAACAGCTTCGTCAACTTCCTCCTCAAAGATAGAGCTGGAGAGCTGGGGCTGCTGCTGCTCGGCAAAACGCTTGCGGATCTTTGGATCATCGAGGTTCTGGCCTCCCGTGATGAGGTCGTCATTGGCGCCGCGGTTGTTACGGCGACCGAAAAGACCGCCAAAGTTCCATTTACTTCGGATTTGGGTAGCCGGGCGCAAAGGCAGGATGAGAGGTCGCGGAGCAGGTCGTGAGACGGATTGAAGGGTTGAGTGAGCTAGGAGTCAAGACATGTTTAGCAGATGTTGAGATGTTTGTGGAAGGACTTAGAGCAGAGATGCAGAGCAAATTATCAGACAAGTGTACATACCAGACGAGGCTAACCTCCTCGTGGGGAGGTTGAGGCTCATGGCTGATTGTGGTTGCACTGGTTCGAGTGCCAGCGAGCTTCACTTTCACCGTTCACGTAGAAAAATGCTACGATATCCGAAGGCTCCATCCACCCACGTCTAAACTAAACCATGCCGCTCGCGACGGGCACTGTAGGGGAGGAAGACAAATTAGCCGGGGTTAGGCCGGCTACTAGAACTGGTCCTCGCGATTACTTAAGTAAGTAATTCCATGTTGAAGCAGTGAAACAGATTGTCCAATCAGAATGAGAGAGATCTCAGCACGAGCTTGCTGACATAATAACAGACCAATTACTGCCATCGATGGGAATGTTAGGAACGGCTTCTTTATCACGTGATGACTCCATCGCGCGAATTCATCAGACCATTCGAGCTTCCCAATTGACTTGAGCATCATCAAATCACCCTCATAGACAGCAAATCTCGGTTCAATCGACCTCCACCGCCTCCCAAGACACTCTCCATCACAATGGCCGGCACCACCACCATCAAGCCCATCACGGGTGTACGTTTTCCCCGAACCAATTGGCGACTAGGCTCCCGATCTCTCCCTTCCGCCGAGCCTGCGGAAAGACGGAAGCCGTCATGTGAATGTGTTTAGGCTGACGACAGAAATAGATGCTTCGACGCAACCTCGTTCTCGACCTTGGCATTGCTCTCGGTAAGGCTCTCTGCACAGCAAAATCTGGGGTTTACAAGGTCACTTGCGCCGAGTGGTTCGTGGATGTCCGTTGCTTCAGTTGACATCGTCAACGGCTTCCCCCAGCCGGCATGCGGTCACCTAAAAATGCGACTCCAGTCCTCGCGACGCCCTCCTCCCACTGAACCTCATGCGAGCCATTGTGCTTCACAAACTCAACCTGGCTGACCACACTATTAGGTCTTGGCTTCGCCGCCGCCAACGTCTACTGGTACGCGATCAATGATGCAACATATCCCTAACTTATATAGCAAGAGAGAATACCACGAACTAAACACCAAATATACGATAGGTATGGCTTCCACATGCCGCGCACGAACGCTCGCGACAACTACTACGCCAAGCTTGAGCAGCAGAAGGCCGAGGCCCGGGGTCAGAATGCATAAACGATTTCGATCTACGAGCGAGTGGTTTTATCACGAACAAAAGGCCCGAGGGACTACGGCTCTGGCTGGTGAGATGCGCATGCGGATGCGGATGATGAATTAGAGTTGGCGACAGGAAGCGGGAGGGCACTTGCGGTCATAGACAAGATTCCGGGCTTCACCAGCCGGTCGACCGACCCCGATTGTACCATACACACCAGTAAATCGAGTCGAGAATTTTCTAATGTGTGACGTTATCTGGCGTATCGATGTGTCGGCATGGCCGAGCACCTATCTGGCAGACCAGTTGAAGCTCCTGGACTGGCCGGTTTGACAGTGCTGTGGCAATCTTGAGATTGATTGGATGGGTTGCGTTGGGGTGAATCCGTCTAGACTCTTTTCCTGGTCAAATGATGTGGTGGGACTCGACAGTAGCAAAAGATATGACAGATAGACTCCTCTGTTGTCCTCAGCTTGTCCGTTTTGTGCCAATTCTCCTGTGGAAATGTCAACTGAGATGTTTTGTTCGTGGCTCATGGTATATGTTCGGGGCCTCTTGAGACTGGCATTGTTGATCTGATATGCAGCATAGTCAATTTCAACAAGACTGCGTCGCGTTATGGCGTAGTAACACAATAGATTGCATTTATTGTCCAGGGTGGGCTTCCTTCTTACAACACAGACTCGGCTATTGACGAGTTCGCTGATTGAGATCGAGCAAAGAATGGAAAAAAGATCAAGGTCCATGGCCTTTTGTGCTCACACGTTTTTATTGATGACGTTTCTCTCGGTCACCCAGTTGGACAGGCTTACTCATCGTCTTTCCAACTCTGAGACCATTGGTGATGATATTCATGCTGGTTTTTGCTCTTCTCATTTTCTTTACTGCTATCCGCAACCTGGGCGTTGCGGTGTTGGTGGGCGTTCAGCCCCTCCCAAGCCGTAGTTTCAACTGTAAAGGTGCCCTTTTTGTCCTGGCATCTTTTCCCCCAGGACGACGGTCAGTAAACAAGAACAATAAACAACATCAGCCCATCGAGGGGGAAAGCGTGGGCAGACAGAATTGTCGGCAAAACATACTGTCGAAAAAGCCGCTGGATCGGCCAACATCGCACAGGACTATTGGAAAGGTGCGGGTTGTCGACAAAACATCGGTACTGCGCCATCTCCTTTAGCGCGCATTTTGACAAATCGACATCGCCGCCCCCGGGAACCTTGCGCTTCTTGCCCTTGACGTCGGCTTGGACGTGCACCTCCATTTGGGAGACGGGGAATACTTTGGCTGGCGGCGACATCTTCTTTCGCGGCAGCAAGTGCATTCGTGGGTGAAAAGTGGGTGATGGCGGCGGAGATGCCTTCGGCGGCCGCTGCGACCGGGGCGAGGCTGCTTGGTGATGTCGAGGAGGTGAATTTGGAAGAGGTATGTACGATGATGGTTTCCCCCGTTCTTTCCGAATGTTATGGGCGGCTCGGATGCAATGCGGATTGCCCAGACCTATTTTGTTGATGCAAAGAGCGGATCGCGTGGGGATGATGTTTTGGACAAATCCATCTGGCCCGTGAACCAAGCCGAAATCCTCACGACCTTTTCGATCTTTCCCCTCTCCTTTTCTCCATCCTCACGTTTACTCACTCACCTTCAGCCTTGATGTTGAACACAGACTACACCAGCAACAGTTATTACACCATCTGACAGTAGGGTCGGCTAACGTGAACACAGATACTAGACGCCCTCCGAGTGGAACTCAACCCAGGCGCACTATCGAGCAGGGCGAGACATCCCAAATCGTACCCTATCCACGGCCTCAACGAACTCGTCGCTCGGAACTTCCGCGCGACCAAATCCGCCCAGCTAGCTGTGACCGGCCGTCAGTTGCATCTCATCTACGTCCTCGTTTCTACCCTCGTATCTTCACCCCACAACAAAACAGTTCTGGTGCTCGACATAGAGCATCGTTTCGATGCCACACGCCTCGTCTGCAGTCCGGAGAATCTCCGTCATGTCTACGTACAACGTCCGGCCCGCCGTGGAATCCCTAGAAATCACGGTGATGGTGCCAGTATGGTCGGCAGTGGCGGCATTAGTCCCGGACAGGTCCGAGAGCTCGTCACGGCGGCCGAGAACTGGATGGTCTATAGTAACCACGACAGCGGTGCCCGCGAATGGTGGGGGACGATCGTTCTCGGGGCCCTCGGTGCCGGAGATGTCACGGCTGCGTGGAAGGGCTGGTTAAGGGTTGATCGCGACCACGTCCCCGGTTTTTCTCTCGGATGCAGCGCGAAAGAGGCCGTTGCCGATCGAGAGAGACGCCAGGAGGCTGTCGATGCCGCGCCGTGGGCTGCCTCTTCGCAGTGGGGAAGCTTTACCTTTGCGGACTCCCTAGCCAACGACGGCCCAACTGACCAACAGATAGAGTAATGGCATACAGGCTAGTAGTAGCTGTAGTGGTACTGCACCGTACAGTAGTATCAATGAACCGAAAAATGAAGCGTGTACGAGGATCCTAATGTGGAGGACCAAGACGAAGAAGAGGAGACGCCGGTGGAGAAAAAGAAGGCTGGAGAAAAAGAAGGCTGGAGAGGAGTATGCGAATAGACGGAGTATTTTCTCCCTCCTTCTCTCCTCTGCAACGGTTGTCTCCATCACCATCCAAGGATCCACACCGTCTTATCCACAAATGGAACCCAACCGTGAGGAGATGGAACCTTATGGGGGATGAACAATGGGAATTCCGTATGAGGGAACCCGGGCGGTGTCAGCTATGTTACGCAGATATGATGATGATGCTGATTGAGCAGAAGAGGAGGAACAAGTTACTCAAAGAAGCGGTGGGAAACCGTTTCACATGCGGCGGGCGCCAACCTAACTGCAATGAAACCAGAACCAGGGCACATAATATGACCAGTTCCCATCCGCTGAGCCCTGCATGCCGCAACTGCAATGACAACGACGCGGCGCCGGGGCGCAAAATGACGCCGTCCTGCAGCTCGGCATCGTTCGAAACGGTAGGGAGGATGTTCCTTTCGGCATCCGGTTCCCGGGCTTATTACCCCCTGAGAATCATTGAGAACCAATAGCGAAAGCACACTTTCGGAATGAGATAGATCAGCCACGGCAATAGCGCGAGGAAAGATAAACAGTCTTGAGCAATAGGAGCTTGTTTGGCCTTTGCTTGGCCACCTTTTGAGCCCCATGTAATCGGACCATGTTCCAGGATGAAATGCCTTGGCGGCATAGAACTTCACACACACACCTCCCACAAGCCAGCAAAGAGGTTGGCGGTAGAGATAAATGCAATCCTTGATAGAGTTCTGGCGTCATATTGCGCCTGTGTATCATTCAGAGGACCCTAGTCTACCAAAATAAGACTTGTACTCTAGCTAAAGATATGGCTACTAGTAGTAGATCTTCATTGACCGTCGATGTTTTGATGGGAAACGCCCGTGGTATCACAATTTTGGAAAAAAACCAACCCGAAAAACAGAAAAAGAACAAGAACCCAAAAATCTGTACGCGACCAATGACTCGCTGAGTTGTCGGAAGCAAAACGCCTAAAGTTTGTTGCGCCAGTTGTCCATGCAAAGACTCATCTTTTCTTTCATTCAACCCAGAATGGGCTGAGTTCGCTCTTCGAGGGGAGTGAGGACAGCACTGTCCTTCTCTTGCAGAGCGTTCAGCGACTGTTCGCCTAGCACGTCCTTCTTGAGAGATGAGACGACACGCTTGCGGATTTCGCGCTGGATGCCATAGCGCACGGCGTCGAGGACAGTGGGCACCGTGACCTTGGGTTTGTATGCCGGCTCCGTGCCATCTTGGTAGACACCCGTCTTGACGAGGATGCTGTGCCATTCGTTTTCGGCCTGCTCGTTGAACAGGTTGGTACCGCGGATGTCACTCTCGGGAGTGTCGCCGACAAAGTAGACAGTGTCGGGCGGCGCGTCGAGGCCATGCTGCTGTCGCCTCCACTGCTGTAGAAGCCTCGTGGCGAACTCGAAAGTGCTGACCTGAGGCTTGCCAAAGGCATGCGTATGAAGCTTGCCCTTCTTCTTGGTGACATCGCGGAAGATGACCTCGAGCATGCGGCGAAGAGCGCCCATACCGAGACGGACGTTGTCGTGTGCGGCGGACCAGACGACGTCGTTGTGAGAAAAGTAGATTGGTGGGCCCTCGTCCATGGTCTCACTCAAGGTGCCTAGACGGCCGCCCTTGGACATGGCGAGGTCAAGCATGATTTGGATGTCGCCGGCCCAGTCTCGCGAGTCGGCAAAGACGAAGACGGCTTCAATCGTGACGTCGGTGAAATCGCGCTCACGCGAATTCATAAACTCGTCATTTGTGAGCTTGCGGAATGGGGTCGTTGCGGAGTTGTGCTTAATGATGTCGCCCGGGGTGATGACATCCTTGAAGCCGTAGCCTTCGGCGACTTGGCGGCACTTCTCACCCTCACCGCCGACAACTAGAACCGTCTTGAAGCGCTCGGCCATTTCCCTCATCGGGGTGTGGCCGCAGATGAACTGCGCCGGAGAGATGTCGATCTCCATCTGCTTGGATAGATCACCACATCTCTCCTCTTCGGTCTTACCTCCACCGTTGGTGAGGAAGATGTACGGACTGCAGAAGAAGAGTGTCAACACCAGTTCACGATCGGTACGGGTAGAAGTGGAGCCGATGGAGTGAGGCGACGGTCCCCGAATGGGGGAGCGGAACACATACAGCCCACATCAAAACCTCTACAAGACCGGGGAGGGGTGAAATGCTTACATCTGAATTCCGTATTCATTGTCGCCATTAAGCACCTTCATGGCCTCGACGGCCTCTGGAATGGCGCGGCCACCTCTGATGAGAACACCGTCAATGTCGAAAGCAAAGGCAAAGCTGTCGGCCACTGGGGCGTCGATTGTTGGGGTGACAGGAGAGAGAGCGCCGACAGGACTTCCGAGTTCTGATGACCCGGCAGAGCCGCCGGCGGAACCATCCAGTGAGGACTCGGGAGTGCTCAGAGCCAGGTTGTCGAGCTCCTTCCTGGCAGCGACGATGCTCTCGATAAAGCTGCCGGTCGACGAAGCTCTGTGGTTAGGAGCCATGATGGATATTTCAGAAAAATATGGGTCAAGAGATGGTTATGAGTGGTGTGGTGTGAAATGGATAGTCGAAAGAATAAAAAAACAAAAGTACGTGGGATCAGCCAAATCTTTCAAAGATGAAGCTTTCAGCAACGAAGAAGAATCAATCGCTGGAATTGAGATACTGAGGCAAGGACAACAAAGAGCATATTCACTCCGTGGAGGGGACTAGCGGATTATATACTCTCGATATGAGAGCATCTTGACTTGATGCTGACGTCTCTCCCTCCCCTCCATCCCTTCTTGCTTCTTCCTACCATTGTCCAACATGTGGATATAGGGATCCGCAAAAACCAGGCAAACGCGGGTCCTGCGCTCGCTGACACTGATACCTTTGGGACGAGTTTCTTGAGTCGTGCATAGCGCGTGGATACCGTGGAGGCGAAGTAGCATGAGGAGTTTTTCTGGATCCAAGGCACAAGACATAAGATGCGATGCTCCACACACCATCAACATTGATGGCGACAAGGTGGCCCGGGTAGGCACACAAGGACCTTGCCTGATGAGGAGAGTTCTGATTCTGACATGGACATTGCTGTACATCGACCCAAGGTATTGTTGATAGACTCACTCTATCCGAAGAGAAACGTAGTAGTAGTGGGACAAAGCGGGGACCAACAGCGGTGAAAAAACATAACGCCAACCGAGCCTCAAGGCCACCCTCTTCAGAGTTCTGAACGAAGACGAAGACGGAATGCACAGCAGAGAGGAAAAGAGAACGAACGAGTCAACCGCAACGAGCCGTCACGCAGCGGAGAGGCGACCTCGAACGAAAAAGGCAAAAAAAGGCATTGGCCAACTAGTTACGCAGTAAAAAGGACAGAATATCCGGTTACATCCTAGTTTGCGAAACCCCGTCATCATAGTGGATACCCAAATTTTTTTTTTTTTAAATTCTCAGGCTGGTCTGTCTTCTGGTCTATTCCTTGGTCCTTCTTTTTGAGTTCATGGTTTCGTAGCTTGTAACTTGCGGCTGTAGACAATTCCGTCTGCAATGAAAACAAGGGAGGTGATTTGCCCAAGAGAAATAGACGGAAAAAAATCGATAAGCAGGGACCGATACGGCAGAGATCGACCTTCCGAGGCGGCCTTGGCGAAGACACATGCAAGCCACCGTCACGCCCGTTGGACCCTGAAATCAAGCAAGCAGTGATTTAGTTCTCGGGTGGCTGCTTGGTACGGCGGCGACGGCGGACGGCGGACGGCGGACGATGCGTTGCACTGCGAATATTCACAACATGAGAAAAGTAAGAAATATACCATGCTTTACGTGCGACGTTACAGTACTTGGGGAAACCTCATATACAGTATTTTCAAGTAAGGATCAACCCTGAGATAGTCAGGGCGGATCAGCAGCAGAACGAATACAAGCGCGTAGATTCGGATACCGTTCATACTAGTGGCAGTTCATTGCGTTGAACTGTACGTACCCGTTGTATTCATCTGCCTGAGTCGAGCTGCTGTCGAAGTACAGCACCCTCAGCACATATTTCGCCTTCGCAGTACCAAACTAACCTCCCCCTCCTCCAGCCGCCATCAGCCCTCAGCGCAGATGGACGTCAGGTCAGGGTCGAGGTCAAGCAGTCCGCAGGTGCTCTGGGTTCGCATCGGGTGTGAGCCTACGTAACCCCCCGTGGGCCCGCTCGTTCTCCCTCCCTTATCGATGGGCATACGTAGTCCATTATGATACAATAGGGCGACATGGGTATAGTGCTCGCCGACAAGCAAACGAAGTCTTGATAACACTGTACAGTAATTTGGAAGACAGGGCGGTGTCCACAAATTCTAAAATGGAATCGCACCACGAAGTACTGTAGGCGTGTGCGTGCGTGCGTATGTGAGCGTCAACAGGCTCTAGAAACGTGAGAAGGAAAAGGAGAAGGTCGCAGCACGTGTTAGATGGCGCTCCGTGTGGTGATTGTGGTGGCCAAGCGGGACCCACAAACGGGTGGGGGCGCTACCGTCTCCGGAGTGTCCGCAGTGACGTCAGACCGATGGATCCCGGGGTCGCTGCGGTAGGGGTGTGCCAGACGCGATATGACAGGCCAGTGATGCGACTTGTTGATTTCAGTGGGGCCTCAGTAGGACGGGCCGAACGAACATCCGCGAATTCTCTCACCCAGCATCCCAAATGCTGTGCCATCCATCCGTGGGTGTACGCTGGGCTCCACCCACCGACCGTTCACTCTGGAACAATACTATGTAGTACACTATCTGAGGTACGACTACGAATAGGACAACGTCTCTCTGGCGGGCAATGATGAGCGCGAATTTGATGCTCAAACTGTCTCCCACGGCCTCAAACGAGGGCCGGACCGGGAAACCCTCGGGGCCACGGAATTGTCCTCGTCGACCAAGACGAAGCCGTTGGCCCTGCATGACTTATGCTTGGTTTCATCATCAGCTTTTCCCGGTCATGGTCTGTCTCTTCTGCAATGCTGCTAACTAACTGGGATCATTCAGAGATGCGCTGTGAACGAAGCCAACAAGGAAGGACGTCCGGTGTATTTGAGCATGCACAGCACCCAACGTGAAGGTCTGCTAGACTCGACAAATGACGTGCCTTGATCTTCTCTCCATGTATCAGTCTCAATACAGCGCAGTACCATGTACATCAGGTAACTTACAACGTAAATAAGAGGAGCAGAAAACAGGCGGAGAAAAAAAGGAGAAGAGAGGACCACATAAATCTCCAGACCATCCACATTGTGCGCAGTACCCGCTCCCCACGTAACAATCGCTGTTTGTCACATTGTTTCGCCGTTTGTGTCCCTCTTTTTCAGTGCCTCTCCTCTGGTTATTGGGGGAACGTAAATACTATCCAGACATGCTGAGCCCCTCCCCCGACGGGCCGCCTGAAGAAGGCATACTAATTGCAACATATACAGGGTTTGAAGAGGATTGTATTCATATTAGTTAAGGATACGTCTTTCGCGCATGACTTGGCATCCATCTCTCCCATTGCAATAACAGCGGGTGAAGAGGCAGCGTGCGTATCCGTAGCCGCGTTGGACCTGGAGATGCGAAGATACACACATGCCAACACCAACGTGCTTTATGAGCACGGCTTGGCGATTCCACTCGTCTCGAACAATTCTGCCTTTCCCTCCCTGACGTACTTCTGTCTCGTTCGCCATCATGTACCCTTGGGAAATGTAGACACAGCAATGTATCTAAGCTACGCCATTCCGTCAGTCAATGTTGCCGAGGGCATGGCATGGCATGTCGTAGCGGACAGGAAGTTGGCCGAGCATACAACGTACAAAAACAGGCCTCAGCCCCGACGCTATGGCCGTCGCGTCCCGCTGTCGCCTCGCGCGTTAACTCGCCAGTCGCATTGCAATGCCGTCACCGTCGGCCATTGGTGGTTGGTACCTGTGCGAGTAAGTACGTAAGAGAAGCCGACGTGACGTTGTCTAGACACACACCCTCCCTCCATCCCCCTTCTCTCCAGTACGGTATCTATACCTTCCGCTTCCCCCTTCCTCCACCCCACTCTTCATCCTCCTGCTCTCCATTCTCGACCCTTGGGATATCTGTGGGGAGGACTCCTGCACATAGCCTGCATCAGTTAATGCAATGCGATTGGCTCGTTGCGTTCGCTTGGGCACAGCAGCCAATGGCGACAGGATGCTGTATTCGAAGAAAAACACTGAAAGCGAAGAAAAACCAGGAAACCTGGTCCTATGGCGCCGAAGTATGCCGAGAAGGGGCTCCAGGGACTTCTGAAGGGACACTACGGAGGGGAATAGCATCGCCATCGACGGATGGTTGGATTGGCGATGTGTGACTGGCTACAGTCTAAGCACGCAAGTGGATTCAGAAGACGCCATTCACTTGCTAAACAATCAATCATACATTCCTTCATCCTTGATGATACGTTTCACGCTTGCCTTTGGTGATAGGCAGCGCAATGTCGGATCGGCAAACAAGATAGCCTTTGTTAATGCCGTCGTTATATACCTCATCCCACATCGCGCAGTTCTCGTCTGCCATGCCGAGAAAACCCATATGCCTCATTCCCACGTTCAGTCTGTGACATGAACCACAGAACAATCTTCCCGGTGCCAGGCGAAAACCGACACCCCAAAACGCAACATACGCGTGCAATAGCACTTGAAATGTTCAGATGTTCAGGGGTCATGGTCATAATCATGGCCTTGGGCCGGGGCGTTGGGGGAGCCTTTTATTGAAGGTTGACAAAGAGACCGCCGTCAACCAACAACTGGGCACCCGTCACATAGCCGCTAAGCTCGTCGCAGGCCAAGAAGACTGCAGGGCCGGCGAGATCTGACGGCACACCGGTGCGGCCGAGGGGGATACGCTTCTCCATGTAGGCGCGCTTCTCGTCATCGGCCAAGTCCTCGTCGTTGAGCTGGGTCTTAATAGTGCCAGGCAGCAGGGCATTGCAGCGAATCTTGTACTTGCCCAGAGCGACGGCAGTGCTCTGCATCAAGCTAAGCACACCGGCCTTTGTGGGGGTGTAGTGTGTTTGCAGACCGCCGCCGACAAGGGCGGAGATGGAGGAGATGCCGATGATACTACCACCCGGTGGTGATTGTTGGCTCATTTGGCGGGCAGCGGCTTGGACAACATAAAAGGCGCCATCGAGGTTGGTGCGGACAGTCTTTGTGAACAGATCGGGGGTCAAGTCAAGGAACTCGGCAAATGTGCAGATACCAGCGTTTGAGACGCAAACGTCGAGACGGCCATTGCCCGAGTGCTCGACGGCGAGGGCAACAAGCTTGGCGGCAGTCTCGGGCTCGCGAACGTCGCCAACCTGGTGGGCCAACCGGCCGGCGTCCGAGTTCTTCTCTTTAATCGAAGCAGCCTCAGCGACCAATGACTGGAGATGGGGCTCGTCTCTGTCCAGGCCCAAGTGGTTCACAACAACGTTGGCTCCTTGCTTGAGGTATTCGAGGGCAATGGCTCTTCCGATACCGGTAGTGCCGCCAGTGATGATGGCCGTCTTGCCAGACAAAAGGTTTGTCGGGGCCATGGTGTTATTTTGGGGGGATATGTTGAGGTGCGGGGTCGATTTAGTCTTTTGTACGACGGGGATTGTCTTGGACAGGCAAGGATATCGGAAAAGGGGGGCTTTGTCGAGGCTGTCGTTCGTCGTTGGTTGTTGGATCGTGGAGTGGTGGAATCTCGAGGATGATCGACAAGAAATTCCCAAAGCGAAGGAATGTGATGATCACAGGCGATTTCTGGAGGAGCAGGAAAATTAGTCAAAGCTTCTTCGTTGCCTTCCTCACTATTTCAAATCGCAACGGAGAGGGGACGGGAAAGGGGAGGGCGTTGTTGGTCTACAAGAAGTATTTGTACTTTCGAACCGATATGCGACGATGCGTTTGGAGGAGGGGGAAATAATGTGGAGGAGGAGGGGTTAATGTGCAGCGAGCGGCTGTTTGGAGTCCCGACCACCGAGCTGGAAAAAAGTCACGATGCAATGAAACAAAATGTTGGTAGACCATTCAACCAAATTTACCTTGGGGTACGTCCATCTGTTTCTTCCTTACTTTACCCTTTCATCTTCACGCCACATTAGCATGTATATGAAGCAGGCACTCTGATGCCATCCCCGCTCCACCTCCCTCCCCCTCCTGATTGAAATACACGATCCGAAAAGCATCTTACCTCACTTAGGGCTTTGAATACCCGGGCACCGACCCCCGAACCCGTCCACGTCCACGACCCCGATCGACGGACCCGCGTTTTCCCCACCCATCACCCCGCGCGTCTTCGGAGGGAGTTACAGCGAGACAACCCCCACCATAGAAATTGCGCTGTGGGTGGGACACTGAGGTGCTTGACCGGCACACACAACCAGAACTGAGAAGAAGGTCTGCGGTAGCTGAAACCCACCATCGATCGCACTGGCTGTATTATGTCCGGATATTCCGGTCGTCAGCATCTCGGAATTTCCTTCGCGCAGCGTCACATTTAGAAACCACCAAGGCATCATGATAGCGACCTATGAGAGGTTTCGGAAATTACCTTCATCCATTGTGCCATACTGGTCTGCGATGCGGCAGCGCCTCAATTGCGCGCTAAAGAACACCTTCTATTCCACAAAGAACGACTCAGACGTGACTCAAGCTCCAGAAGCATTGTATCAGCAGCACGCAAACGCAAATTTGATCATGAAAATCCCATCTCATTCGACTATAACATCATGGAAAATACAACATTACGGACAAACAAAGGCCACTTAGTGCAGCGCTGCTTCGGGCCAACCCCTTCTCTCAGTGTAGATTGCGCCAATATTGAATGCTCATCCATGCCATCCACCGTTATCGTTGTGGTCGTTGATGTACGACCCTTTTGGTTCCATCGCCAGTTATCTTGATCATTATGCGAAATCTAGTTCTTGACGCCATTTGTCGCCGCCTTCTCCGTCTCCTCTGCCGACTTCAGAGGTCTCTCCTGTCGCCCTGTCAGCAAACTGAATCTTCTAAACTCGGAGGAACTTGACCAATTACTCACAGGACTGGGGTTCAACAGTGCCTTGCCAGAGATGAGCTTCGACCGCACCGCGGGATTGAGCGTCAGACCGAAACCAGGCTTGTCCAGATCCGCCGTCGTCAGGTAACCCTTGGTCGGGATGGGCTCGTCGAGGAAGAGATCGCCGAACACGGGAAGGACCGACTTGCCGTCGGGGGAGTTGGCTAGGTACTCCTGGAAAGGAGTGTTGGGCTGCGAGATGACAAAGTGGTAGCTGTAGGGGCCACTGGCGTGGGGAACGACGGGGATGTCGTACGCCGCCGCCATAGCCGACACCTTGAGCAACTCCGTCAGACCACCAAGCCACATAACGTCCGGCTGGATAATATCCAGGTTGCGGCCCTCAATGAGCTTGCGGAAACCGAAGCGCGAGTATTCGTGCTCGCCCGTCGTGAACTTGATTGTTGGGTGCGCGCGCTTGATCTGCTCGAAGCCGTCCGTGTCATCGGGAGACAGACACTCCTCCCACCAGTTGATGTTGAGCTCCTCGCATGCCTTGGCGATCTCAATTGTGTACGGCACGTTGAGACTCATGTAGCAGTCGACCATGATGGGGAAGTCGGGACCAACGCTCTCGCGGTGCTTCCGGAGGAACTCGACGTTCTTCTTGAGACCAACGTGTCCATCATCGGGAGGGTAGGGCAGAGGGACCTTGCCGCCCCAGAAACCCATCTCCTTGGCTGCCGCCGGCTCCGGACCGGTGCAGTAAAAGTCCAAACGCTCCTTAGTGGCACCACCAATCAACTTGTACACGGGCTCGTTCCTCAGCTTGCCCAGCAAGTCCCAAATGGCGAGATCAATGACGGAGATGATGGCGAGAGGAAGGCCCTTGCGACCGTAGAACATGGAGCCGCGATACATCTGCTCGAACAACAGGTTGGTGTTGCGGGGGTCGGCGCCAATGAGGAAACGCTCAAAATGTTGGTGGACGAGCCAGCATGCGGGGGGACCTGCGAGTATCTCGTTGTCAGTCCACAATGTTTCTGAGTAGATGATGAGAGTCTCAAGAGAAGCCAAGTAGCCAACCTACCTCCGAAACCAGTGGCAATGCCGACCGTGCCGTCAGTAGCCTCAATTTCGACAAGGAACGAGCCGAGAACGTTGATACCCCAGCTCGTTCTTGAGTGACGGTACTTTTCCCATCGCGAGCAAGGAGTGGAAATGGGGCTGTCAATCAGCCTGTTCATGATCAAGATTGTCAGTTCGTATCATTCTTCGCCACCAAAGTTGTTCGAATGAGAACGGGACGCCGGCAAAACTTACCAGTGGCCGCCTTTGACATTGTGGTAATCACCACCGGAGCCAACGCCGCCGATGACGAAGGACCGCACCTCTTTAATGGTGGGAAAAGATCTCACGGACGCCATCTTATCGTTACCAGTCTATGTGAGAGGGGTGAGCAGGATCGCGGTAGGAACTGAAGGGAGGGTTTGCAAGGACAAAAAGGCTTTGGAACACCGGACGATGAATGGAAGAGTAGCTGAGGGAGGAGAAAAGGAGGGGGAGGGGGAATTATTGGAGGCCTTTAAAAGAGAATCACTGTGGCCGGGGATTGCAAGACACAAGCGCCTAATCAACGAGAATTAAAATACCGAATCGGGCGGAAGCTACACCACAGACACCCCAGTGACCACTTGCACGAGCGTGTCGGGTTGGTGGGGGCAACAAGAGGACGATTGCGTTGCTAGACTGGACTGTATGGGCCTTCTGGACTCGACTCGACCGACCCGAAGACTGACAAGACTGATCTGACTGGGAAGGTTTTGAAGATCGGTGTCAGATATCCCGACTGGCG
Organism: Colletotrichum chlorophyti; assembly: GCA_001937105.1. Taxonomy (NCBI): domain Eukaryota; kingdom Fungi; phylum Ascomycota; class Sordariomycetes; order Glomerellales; family Glomerellaceae; genus Colletotrichum; species Colletotrichum chlorophyti. Next base: position 19,437 of record MPGH01000131.1, on the reverse strand, counting down.
GATTTCGTCGAGACCGGCATGGGGCCCCCGAACGTGAAAGACGCTGGTCCGAGGGGGAAAAAAAATTAGGGGCCCCCTCACCTCCTCTCCATCTGCCTGGTTCGAAGGCCGTGTGGCATTGGGAGTGAGACTGGGGTCTATAATGATTACTGCGAGAGATGGAAGAATGTGCCGTCTCCATTGCGAATTTCCGTGAAGCGGCGCTGAGGTTCAGTGTGTAAAAACGAAGGTGTTATCCTTGTGTCGACATTAGACCCACCTTAGCAAGCGGACGGCAACGCACAAGCTTTTAGTTTGGCTGCGTGCCCGATGCAATCCAGACATGTCAACATGAAGGTTAACAAGGGCCACAGCGAGATGCCTCATAGCCGCGCGTTTCTATCATGAAAGCTCGTCTCAAGCGTCAATCGCTGAGACGCGCCACCTGACTGACAGTGGTAACGGAAAGGTGATCCTGGCCTGTAATCTGGAAGNCCCCCCCCCCCCCCTAGTGAGCCTGTGGCGTGCGACTGAGAACCAACGATAGGAATCGAGCTCTCTTCAAGATGCGCATTCATCTGGGTTGGGATTACACCCGATCAATCGGCCCCGGATGTTGAGTGTTGGGTGAGGGAGGATCCAATCAAACTGCCCATGTCAAGCTCAATGCATGAGTCGGTGGTTCGTCAATGGTAATGTTGAAACTCGTGACTCGGGTCAGCTCTATCCAAGCACGTCAGTATCCGCTCAGGTCGTTTTGCGGTATGAGTTTTGGCGGGACTAAGGTTCGGATCCAGGGACAATTATGCCCGAGATATGCCCCGGATTTTGCCTGGGCCCCTCAGGTTGGAAGCACTGTACTGTACATCCCGTATCTCGCCTCCGATGATTACCTAAGACGACGAACCCGCACACGCTCGGATCAGGTACAAGCTCACCGTTGGTTTCCACACTCCAGATATGGGTCATTTTCGGTGGACTCGTGTCGGACTGATGGGAATGCGGAGACAGAATCGGGGCTTTAAACTCACCTCATGAGGCAGACAATGGAGGTATGGAGAGATCGACACACAGGAGTGGGTGACTTGAAACATTGCAAACACCCGAGTGTTGCTTTCACAAGGCTCACGAGTCACCAAGGATACGGACTCGCACAGGTTCATCGTTTCCGTTGCAGGCAGCCCAAAACGACTCCAATATCCCCGGATTTCTGAAAACACTCGGGCGTCATTGAACGGGGGGCGGGTTATACATTTCCACTCAATCGGTCGATGACAGTTCGTTGGCGCAGCGTGTGTCTACATAAATAGCCTTGGTGGGCGCAAGACTTTAATCCGCGTGAGAACATGCCTATCCAGTCAAGCTGGCTGGTCTATCAAAGATACTTTTAGAACGGCCACTACGCCTCGGATGGTCAAATATGTAACGTTGGACAGTATCCACGTATGCCGTCAGTTGTAATTATGATTGAGCAATCAACTTGTACATTCTTACAAAGGCTAACGCAAAGAACCGCCCTTCCAGACGGCGTATTGAGCATCAAGGCGTGGTTGGCCCATGGGGCAGACCATGCTCGCGCCGTTATGACCTGGTAGATCTTCAGCTTCGGTTTGCGCGTCGGCCTCACAGGCCCGTCACGTGTAATAGCATGTGTCCGGTCTCGACTCAATAGATTGCTCAATTCCTGAACCTGACGTCTTACAATTGAACGATTGGACAGCTTTTATTGGAGAAAACAAGCCAGGGCAATTGCAGCTGCTCAGGTGATTCAAAAAAAATTCGGCCGTGCTTTACCATATCTGTAAGGTGACTTTCTACTCAAATAATTTCTCGTGCAACCGGACAGTCACCTAGATCGGGACTAGCGACGTTCCTTAGAAGCTGGCGTTAATTGGGTGGACTTACCGACGCTTCAGCCACCTCCACAATTTCTGCAAGTGGCTGCCGTCTGCCCCATGCCGTCGAGTCCTATTGGGGAATTTCCGACAGCAATGGAGTAAAAGGTGGAGATACAGGGCACGTACCGCCAAAGGCTTTTCTGTCGCCTTCGGACTGGCCTCTCCTCTCAGCAGCTTCTCCGCATTTCTCCTCATGCCTCGTGCGGGCACAGTGAGGAGTTGAGGTGAGGAGAGGAGGAAGGAGGTCGGGAACGTTCCTTTTCCTTTCCTCTTTTTATCTCGTCAGGCCTTTCCCCACACAATCCATCTACTCCGCCCGGTCCCTCCGGGCGGAATCCACGACCGTACTTACAAAGATTGAAAGGCAGAAAGAGAGTATCATATCAGTCAAAGCCTTGGCAGCAAAATCGTTATTTGCCGTGGCTTCGACACAACATCTTGATATCGAGTTGAAACGGAACTAATACTCATGAGCGTTAATGCCGTCCAGGGCTCAGGATGAGCGCTCTTAGTACCCCTTTCTCCCCTCCGGTTTAACCTCCACTAGCCAGTTGGTACCGGCAGAGTAATTTGATTGAAATTCAAGCCGGGCAGGGTGCTAATCCACCACACCCAAGGTACCCGGACTTTGGGAAAGTGCAAGGCAGCAATTAGGGTAGAGGGGGATTTTGTTCATCTGACACATCCATCAACAGGCACATCCGCGGCACACAAACGCACACGACGTCCAGACCACCAATTGACCCCGTCGGAGAAATCCTTCGAGAGATCGCCAATTTACACATGAAAAATACGGACAAGGCAGGACTTGCCCTGAGTCCCTTTCCCGCCGTCAGTCGCATCGTCGCATTGACAGTCAGCCATCTCATCATCTCATCTCAGTCCACCCCACGAAATATTCATCTCGTCCAATCCCAGAACCTATAGAACGGCCCACCTCCGCTTCTTCCTCCTCTTTTTCCCTCACATCTTCCCCTCCCCCGATTTCTCCTTTCCCCGCGCCGCCTCCCCTACCCTAAGGTAGCTAAGGTACCTATTTCGAATAAGGGACCTTGTCAGCTCCTTCGGCAGGCGACGGCAGGCCCCCCCTTCGCCCTTCTTCCCCTCCTTGACGCTGAGCGGTCGACCGTTGACCGCGGCACGTGTGGGACAAGAAAAACAAAATACCCCGAGCCTCTTCTCACCTTGCCCCCAACCTCCTGTCTCCTTTCCCCCCCTCTGCTGAACATTAACCCGAGCTTCCCAAGCTTCTTCCGATCCGCCTTGTTGGAATCAAATCACACAAACGGCTGCCAA